>CM060422.1:31940692-32524864 GCA_030545235.1 Helianthus tuberosus
AGGGGCTGTTTGGCTAAGCTTATTTTAGTGACTTATTTACTTATTGACTTTTTGAAAAGTTAAAAGGTGTTTGGGTTAGCTTATTATGTGAGAGGAATAAGTAAATAAGTCACTCCATTCTGACTTATTTACTTTTCCAAAAAGTCAATAAGTAAATAAGTCACTAAAATAAGCTTAGCCAAACAGCCCCTAAACCTTTAGATGGAGGATTTTTCGTAAAACTGGAGATGATGGGCTTAAGCTACCTAGTGTTGTTTGTGTCACAAACGTATAAGGTCGTCTTTTGCTATTAGGTTACCACGGGAAGCCAAGCTTTTATATAGTTGTAGTTAAAAAAAGTAGAATTTCTTATCAAGAAAATAAGTTTAATGAATATTAAATATTCTATAACGAGTATACACCTTACCTCAAAACTATCTGATAAAAAAATGCTATGAAAGTGATGACTTTTACACTTGTAGAGTACTTTCGCAACTAAGTTAATTTGGTTAAGGGTTCACATGTGAAATAATCAATTCTTCTATCCTAACATTTTCAAATTACTTGAAAAGTGCTTTCTTTATTTGTCCATTTTACATATTTTCATTTTCTTTTTAATTTTTTTTTAATTATATTCTAAAGTGAATTGTATGGTGTCCATTGAATTTTATACTTATTTTTAATATAATTGTTATAAAATTTTGGTTTCATGGTTTTTTCGACATGTAGCTATAAAAATTGTTGATTTTTTTATACATAGTTATACCGTTTACCTTTTTTGTTATTTGAATAACATAATATAAAAATTTGAATACACTATTGCTACATGTTTATTTTTATCTACGATTCGATAAATCTTTTAATCAAATGGGTAAACATAGTTGATTCTTTTTGTTCTTTAACATGACGAACCGAAACAATATTGTTCGAACTATATTGGTATTGGTATTGTATGCGTTTTGATGCTTTCTCGACGTGGCATTATAAAAGTGATTAAAAATAAAGTTGTATTGGCAATATAGTATTTTTAGTACCGTATGCTATAGCAAGTGTTTGTGACCAAATTGATGCCCTGCCCGAAAAACATCGCTACCGATATCGTTATTTGTTTCTATAGTTCTAGAGCGATGTAAAACACATGTCAATATTCTTTTAGGTGTATTTCTTCTAACTGCTATAAGAACCGAGCCGATACTTTAAGAAACCGTACCAATATCGACGGAAATCCCGCCGCGAAGCGCGGGAAATCCCACTAGTTATATTATATTATACTACATATACATTTGTAAGTTGGGGGAATAGTGTCAAGTTGCCTGGCACTCCCCCATTGGACCAACACGTTTATTGTTTTATATCCATTTTAAAATTACGTTTTAGCCCACAGCTCAAAATAAAATTACGCTTTTTGTCCCCATCTCAAAATTACGATCTTGCCCTCAATTCAAAATTACGACTTTGCCTGGCACTCTCCCATTTGACCAACCAGTTTATTATTTTATATTCATTCTAAAATCACGTTTTTGTCCCTCTTTAAAATTATGGTTTTGTCCACAGCTCAAAATAAAATTACGCTTTTGTCCCCAGCTCAAAATTACGATTTTTCCCTCCATTCAAAATAAAATTGTAGTTTTGCCCTCAGCTCAGAATTACCTTCTCGCCCCCAGTTCAAAATAAAATTTTGATTTTGCCCACAGCTAAAAATTACGATTTTGCCATCTGTTCAAAAATGTGATTTTTCCCCGTTTAAAAAATTGTGATTTCGCCCTCATTTCAAAATTACGTTTTTTTCCCAGTTCAAAATAAAATTATGTTTTTGCCCCCAATTCAAAATTACGATTTTGCACTCGGTTCAAAATAAAATTGTGTTTTTGCCTCCAACTTAAAATTACGCCTGTGCCATTAGTTCAAATTTATATTATGTTGTTACCCCAAGTTCAAAATTACGAATTTGCCCCTGTGAAAATTTACAATTTTGCCCCTGGGTCAAATTTACAGTACTGCCATTACTTTAGCTTTTGGCAAATTACGATTTTACCCCAGTCAAAAAATACAACTTTCCCTCAGTTAAAAATTACAATATTGCCATTGTTTTAGTGTTTTTTTTATTAAAACTATAAAAGTGTTTTGTTTTAATTGGTTTACTCGATTTAATTGTTTTTCGTGTTAATGAACTAACTAACACTCGCTCATTATTCAGCCATCGCCCCGCAACGCGGACGGGACAACACCTAGTTGATAAACAAATACTAATACCCACACACGCTCACCACCCTCACACTTCAACAACAGTCCCATCAATCTTAATCATTTAAACCCAGAATTTATAACTTCAAGTATCTAAACTAGATTATAATCACACATAAGGAATTGATTCTAAACTAGTTTTTTACATAACATAATAGGTCAACATGTCAACTTCTCGCAAACGTCCTGTATGTGAGATCTAAAGCTCTTGTGTGCATGGTCATACGAGAACTAGCGTGCGAGAACTACTGTACACGAACTACTATAAGAAAACCTAACCATCTACAATCACTACCACCGACCACCACCACTCATCGTTGAAGTTATTCCTTCGTTTTTCTTGCCTAACAAACAATACACAATAAAAATTTATTCCATTCTCACATGGTAATCAAATAAGACATATAATGGTAATGATCTATTGCATTCTCTCATCCATCCCATTCACTCGTCCATTCCACTAACCCATACCAAACAGAGCCTAGAGGAGAAGATCAATGTAATGGCGGTTGCAAGGCCGTCTTTGAGGGGGAGCGAGGTGGGAGACGACACGGGGCCTAAACCCTTCGGGGGCCCAAATCCTTTTAATTTTGTATAGAATTTACGTTGTATAAGCTTGAATATATATATATACTAGGTTATAACCTCGTGTATTACACGGGTTGAGTAAATAAATTTATATACTAAATAATAAAATATTATATCTTTAAAAACTTTCTTTATTGCACGGGTTGAATAAATATAATTTTATATATTAAATAATAAAAAGTTATATATATATATGAACCATATTGTAAGGGGTTGAATTAATGTAATTTTAAATACAAAATAAAAAAATATCTTTAAAACCACATGTATTACACGGGTTGAATAAATGTAATATTGTTTACCAAATAATAAAATAATACATCTTTAAAAAACCTCATTTATTACACGAGTTAAATAAATGTAATTTTATATACCAAATAATAAAAAAGTTAGCAAATGTAATTTTGTATAGTGAAAATAAAAATATTTAATATATTAATACAAAGTTTGATTTTCGTGATAAATAAGTTGTTTTATTTAAAATGTTTTAAATTAACAATTTACAATTTCGGACAATATTTTATTAGAAAAATAGAAGAATGGTATTCGAAATTTAAAGTAGGATAAAATTTAATATTAGCTCATTATTCATTTATTTATTTAAGTAATATAAGATAAGTTTAGAAGTGATGCGAGAAAATCATAAAATAAATACCTACAATGAACGACATGTGTCACACATTAATGTTTTATTATATAGATAAAAATTTAGATTGATATAAATTTAACCCATTATTTTATTGTAGCAAAATTTGTTAACGAAATCTCAATAAATTTAACCCATCCTTTAAAACTCCGTAAATGTATAAATGATAAATAATATTAGTTAGAGTAAATTATGATTTTGTCCCCTGTGGTTATATCATTTTTATCTTTTTAGCCTAAAAAAGAATTTTTTTAACATCTGAGCCCCCAACGTGTTTTTTTCTAACCCTTTTTGGTCCTAACACTAACCTCATCCATTAAATGTTAGGGGCCAAAAGGGTTAGAAAAAGACGTTAGGGGCCAAAAATATTAGAAAAAAAGACGCTGGGGGATCAGATGTTAAAAATTCTTTGTGGGCTAAAAGAGTAAAAGTGATATAACCACATGGGCCAAAATCATAATTTACTCTATTAGTTAAATAAATAATATTATAAATGAGAAGGAGATTAAACTAAATAATAATTATCCATAAGAAAATTATCTATAATTAATTAGAAAAATTAAACTAAAATAATACTTATCTATAAAACATGATCTAATATGATGACAAGTGTCCTCAAAATGGTTTCTTTTATTATATAGTATATATATATATATACTGAATCGAAAGTTGACACAAACAAGCTCTTATTGGGGTGGTTATTGCCTTGCTTAGACAACAAGGAGACGCGGGTTCTAATCTTGGCGTCTCCAAATTCC
This sequence comes from Helianthus tuberosus, assembly GCA_030545235.1. NCBI lineage: Eukaryota > Viridiplantae > Streptophyta > Magnoliopsida > Asterales > Asteraceae > Helianthus > Helianthus tuberosus. The sequence goes on from CM060422.1 coordinate 31,944,908, forward strand.
CTATTTTAGCTTCATTTTTTAGTTTCTTATATGACATTAAATGCCTAATTTTGTCAACTACATCTTTTCCTTTAATTAATAAATTACTAACGATGCTTAGCTAAAAATAACTATTTAAATTACTTTCACAAAAATTTTAGTGACTAAATAATTGATGAGTGTATAATAAATGAAAATTTGCGAATATGGCCCAAAATTTTTATCTCGCACAGGGCCGGTTTTTTTTGTTATTTTCGGAGAGGGCCCTGAACGGTTGAATGAGAAATTTATGGTTTCTCAAACATAAGCCGAGTTTTCTAATTTAGGTCATAAGATTTGCATGTCTAGAGAATATAGGTCATGGGTTTAGACGGGAAAATAAAGATAATGAGCCACCAGAAAATGTCATGTGTCCAAAATGGTTTGTTTTTATTAGGTATAGAAGATTTTGGGGTTTTGGGATTGCCGTTAAGTTCGATTTCGGATTTGTTTTCAATACCCTAATCGAGAAAGGCAAAAGTAAATAAATGAAAAAGAAATTGTGATCGGGGTCTAAAAGAGAATAAAAAGTAGAAGAAATGATAAGGTTTTTTTTTTTTTTTTTTTTTTTTTAACCAAAAGAAAAGAGAAGAAAGATACAAAATGTCAATTAATCATTTAATCACCTTCATCACTTAATTTCAAGGAAACGACTAAAGTCTACAGGTGTATTATTGTGTACACGTTTTCAGGCAATAAGAAATGTAATGTGTCTGGTTCACATATATAGCTATATAAGTTATTGAGTAAAATGCAATTTGCGTCCCTGTGGTATGTCCCAAACATCAACTTGAGCCCCTAAAAACAATTTTTTGCATTCTGAGCCCCTGTGGTATTCATTTCATAACAGTATGAGTCCTTCCGTCTGACTTCCGTCAGTTTGACTGTTTGGCTATTGTTAAATGTCCAATATACCCTTATCCCCTAATGTATTTGACTGTTTGACTGTTTGACTATTGTTTGACTGTTTGACCTTATACCCTTAAATGTCCAAATATGTTTCTAAACCCTTAAATAATTTCAATTCCATGAATAAGTTCGCTGAATTCACCATGAATAATTTCAATCATACTGATTCACGCCATTCACAAGCAAAAACAATAGATTCATACATCAGCAATTGCATAAGTTAAACTACATATACAGACATACGATTACGATAGATTAAAAAACCCTACCTTCTTGTCCATATTAGGGAAAACCGATCGGAGCTTATCAACAAGCGACGGCGAGGGCGGAGAAGTAGCGAACGATGAAAACCTAACCGGAGAAGTTGAAGTAAAGCAGCGAATTTTCTTGGAAGCCGGAGGAGAAGCAGAATTTGGGGAGGTTTGTAGGTCTTCGAAGAACGATCTCTTCCCGCACACAATCGCAGACATTGTTTGTTCAAATCAAACGAACAGAGATCTGCTAACAAACAGGAATCGATTGGATTGGATCAGAAAGTTCTGCCCATGCGTAGAGAAGTGAAAATTGAAGCGATTTAGGGTTAGGGTTTTGGTATATGTTGGAAGATGAAGATGAAGATGATGGGGAGGGGAATTTAGGTATATGTTGGAAGATGAAGATGATGAAGATCTGGGATGATGAAGATGAAGATCTGGGTTTAATAATGAATTTTGGGGTTTTTGGAAGATAAAGATGATGAAGATCTGGGATGATGAAGATGAAGATGAAGATGAACTGGGTTTTGGGACTTGATAATGAATTTAATGATTTTATTGAAAATATATGCAAAAAGACGGTCTTACCCCTGGGTCAAACAGTCAAACAGACGGAATCTTGACAGAAGGACTCAGAGTGTTATGAAATGCATACCACAGGGGCTCAAAATGCAAAAAAATTGTTTTTAGGGGCTCAAGTTGATGTTTGGGACATACCACAGGGACGCAAATTGCATTTTACTCTAAGTTATTATTGATTATTGATTTGTGAATGAGTCTTTTTTAAATATAATAACTTAAAAATATATTGAAAAAACATTTTGACGTAATCTACTTACAAAAATGGTCCGTCTCATTCCAGTCTTCTAGTTTAATAATTAATATTTATTGTCTACTAAAAAGTCTTAAAAGTATAAATCATGTTTCTTTAAAGAGTTAACTGCCATTTTCGTCCCTGTGGTTTGGTCACTTTGGCCATTTCAGTCCATTTCTAAAAAATGCGCCATTTTCGTCCCCCACGTTCTGGAAAGGTGCCATTTTAGTCCAAAAATCATAACCCAGTTAAGTCAGTTGTTAAATAAGGACTGATTGTGTAAATTTGTAACATAAAGGACTGATTGTGTAAATTTGAAAAATTGACTGAAATGGCATTGGCAGTTAACACCACCACCACTACCACTCCGCTGCCACCACCGCCACCACCACCACTCCGCTGCCACCGCCGCCACCACCACTCCGCTGCCGCCACCACCACCACCACCACTCCGCTGCCACCGCCACCACCACCACTCCGCTGCCACCACCACCACCACCACCACTCCGCTGCCACCGCCACCACCACCACCACTCCGCTGCCACCGCCACCACCAATTTTGTTGATGATAATGTTGTTGCTGATAATGTTGTTGCTGCTGTTACTGTTGCTTCCTTCAAATGGTGTTTCTCCCACTTAATCTTCAAAATTGCCTCTTCATTATGATAAATTTCCTGTGCTTTTTTATCTTCTTTCACAGTGGGCTCAATGATATCTTCGAAGGCCTTAGTCACATAACATACGGTCCCTTGGAATGTGACTTTGAACCCTTGACAAGCGAGTTGTTCTACACTCAAAACGTTCTTCTTCATTGTAGGAACATAGTATACCGATTCTACTGTTTCCCATATTCTATTACACGGTATTTCGACCCCACCTATTCCTCTAAAAAAATCTTTCTTGAACCCGTTTATATAGGCTTCAACCCCAAATGATTTTTTCAAATCTTTGAACAAACGTTTAACACCACATGCATGTTTCTTTCTGGTTAAACTAACATACCAGATGTGATTCCAATTACCCCCATCTATTCCATGCACAAGAGATTCGTAGTGTTTAATTCTATTTTTGCAAACCTGTTTGAACTTCTTGTTTGCTTGATTGTAGAACATGCATACATGCTTCCTGATAGAGATCGGTCCACTTCGAGCCTTCATCATTCACCTGAACTTCTTTAATATCAAAATCGCTCACACGCATGCACAACATCTCCATTGAATCCCCACTGCCTTCTTGGCCCCTCGATTCAACATGGTCCCTTTAACCGAATCAAAATGCTGGACTCATCACTGAGAAATCCGCGTCGTCTTTTTCTTTGATTTTGTATTGCTCTTTGTATCGATCACCAATCTTCCTTTCACAGTCCCATGAATCGATGGCTCTGATGCCATTTGTTGAGTTCAAATGATTCGAGTCACATAGCAGCGGAGTGGTGGTGGTGGCGGTGGTGGCAGCGGAGTGGTGGTGGTGGCGGTGGCAGCGGAGTGGTGGTGGTGGCGGTGGTGGTGGTGGTGGCAGCGGAGTGGTAGTGGTAGTGGTGTTAACTGCCATTTCAGTCCATTTTTCAAATTTACACAATCAGTCCTTTATGTTACAAATTTACACAATCAGTCCTTATTTAACAACTGACTTAACTGGGTTATGATTTTTGGACTGAAATGGCACCTTTCCAGAACGTGGGGGACGAAAATGGCGCATTTTTTAGAAATGGACTGAAATGGCCAAAGTGACCAAACCACAGGGACGAAAATGGCAGTTAACTCTTCTTTAAATATTTCAGATTTGGTACCAAGTTGCATGCTTTATCAATTAATAATATGAAAATTGAATTAATAACCATATACATCTACTCCATAAATTACTAAGGGGCTGTTTGGTAGCCTCTGAATGGTCATTAAGAGGATACCTCTTAATGGAACCATTAAGAATTTTACCAATGAGAAGGTAGAAAAATGTGACATGTGATGATTTACCATTCAGAGGTTACCTCTTAACCATTCAGACTTGAGGTTACCTCTTATTCATTCAGAGGTTTTAAACCATTAAGAGGTAGCATCTGAATGGTCATTAAGAGGCTACCAAACAGCCCCTAAGCTCATGAACGGATCGGTCACTAAACTGGTCATTCTATATGTCAGGTCGATTTAAAAAAAAAATCAAATCAAACGATGTATATAATAAAATTATAAATTAAAAACTAAATATATATATACAATTATATGTATATATTAATATTAACTAATAATAACATAATTTATATATACATATAATTGTTTATCTATATATATTAACTAATATAAAACAAAATATGCAACTGTCATTATAAATATATATGTATTTATAATAATAAGAAAATATGAATTAAATATAATCTGAAGTAGTTAATGAATAGGATTTTTGAAAAAGAAGAAAGCTCTAAAACATAAATATTTTAAGAAAATCCAATTAAACCCTCATTTTGATTTGTTGGTACAATAAGTCCAACCATAACCAACCGGCTTAGGGGCTACTTGTTTCAGCTTTTAACAGACTCTTAATACTTTAGATCTTTTACTGGTTCAGCACTTAATGGTTCAAACTATTTGTTTTGCGAGTAGATTTCTGAATGGTTTAGACATTTGCCTCTGAATGGTTAATAATTATACTGAGTCTGAATGGTTAAGATTTTTTATCTGAATTAGTCAGACATTTGATTTTGAATAGTTAAACATTATACTGACTCTTATGCTTCAGACCTCTTACTTGTTCAATTATTTATTTATGAACGATATAATTAATTAATTAAAACATGATTCATGCTTGCCACTTTTCTAGGAATTATTGCAGGCCACATGACTTTGCTCCAAAATACCGATTATTTTATATCTAATGGACAATGTAAATGTCAAAACTGGTTAAAAAGTTGAATTTAGCAAAGTATTCAATCAATTTCTAGATCTAACTAATATTTTCTACAGCAAATTAATCAACTGTTAAATACTTTTATATTTATACTAGGAGGATTAGGTTCAAGAGTGAACACTAGTGTTGCTTGCGAACTGAGTGAACTAATCCTGGCCATACACGTGTGTAGATTAATTGCCAGGATTTGATGTTGAAATACACTAGTGTGTTTTACGATTTGATGATGAGATCCTGGCCATACACGTGTGTAGATCAATGGCCATGATTTGTTTACTCAGTTCGCAAATACATTAATGTTCATTCTAGAACCCCACCCTATACTAGGATTTAATTTTTTTTTATCTTTTAAATAGAAAAGAGACACTTATCAAATCATGCCTCTTAGGAACATTTAACTAGTAAATAGTAACTACAACTATGATGAACTTCTTTTTAATCATAATAAATATATTCAATATTTTAACCCATTTATTTTGTAAATGTTATACAGTACTCATTTCAGAATGTGTTATAACAAAGCGTTGCATTTTGTATGCAACTTAAACAAATTTATTGTCGAATTGAGCACAATTAATATATATAAGGGTGTAAGGGGCACTCACCTAAGAGGTGAGTCCTCTCTCTTACACCCAACCAATCCTCTTGTGCCACGTCAACTCCCCTCTTAAACTCCCCTAACACCCCATTTTGATGGCGGCACTCCCCTCGTTAGGTGACTTGGTTTGTTTTTTTTTTTTTTTTTATTTGTTGAAATTATGCATGTTTATAAAAAAATATTAATAAAAATTAAATAAAATTTAACAAACTAAAACTACAAAATAAAAATAACATTAAAACTAGAAAATACATTAAAACTAGAAAAAAAAAAAATTACATTCAAACTAGAAAATAAAAATTACATTCAAACTAGAAAATAATAATTTTAGAAATCGATTGGCCAGTCGTACTTCTTAGCGATGTCGCGTTTTCGGGCGAGGATGATCGGCAACATACTTGGCGGAACATCGTCGTGCGGCTTGATGAATATTTCCATATCTCGATCGTAATTGTAGTTTTTCATCGTCTCGCGTTGTTCCGATATGAGCTCGAGAGCCTGCTCCTCTCTTTTCATCCTCAATTCAGCCGCCTTATATTCAATCGCGGTTTTCTTTTCTTTCATGGCGGTGTACTCTTTGAATTGTGCCGCCAACTCGGCCGAGCTTCCCTCGGACGATGTAGCTTGACGCTTGTCTCGCCGTTGTGGTCTTTGTGGCGAGGGGTCTTCGTTCATATCCGGTATCGAAGGGTCCACCTCAACGGGTTTTCTTTTATGTGCCGAACCTTCACCTTCCTCACCCAACAATGGGACTTGGGCCCATTTCTCGTGACTTCGAACGACCTCCCACGCCTCGATATGTTGAAAACCGTTCGGATATCTTTCTTTAAAATCTTTTAACGCGACTGCCATCACGTCGAAATCCTTGCACCCGCTCCCTCGTGTGCGATCCTACATATTATACAATAATAAAAATAAAGTAATAAGTGTTAAAAAAAATAAGTTGAAAAAGTGTATAAAAAAAATTAAAAATATACAATGTTAAAAAAAAATATAATTTTTACCGCTTGTTGGTATAGGCCGTTGAAATGGTTTATTTTCGTATGCATCGGGCCCCATTTAGACCGTACTTGATGCACGGTCCGGTTAGTTCCACCGACAGTTTTGTTAAAATGCTCTAAAATCTTACGCCAAAAATTGTCGCGGTTTTGTTGATTGCCCTTCTTTTTGTTGATAGAGCAATGTACCCACGCCTTAGCCAACGCCTCTTCTTCGAGCTTTGTCCAATTCGTGCTCTTCGTTTTTCCCTTTTTTTCCCGAGCGTCGTCTTCTTCGTTGCCCGCGTCTTCATCCACATTGTATTCATCGTCCTCGTCGCCCAAATTTTGAGTTTCGGGCACTACCTCATCGTCCTCCTCGTCTAAAATAAATGGACGACGTTCGACATTTCCTCGTGTAGATGGAACTTGTGGGGAACGAAAAGCATATGGGTCGAAGGCGGGGGATTGAGGAGCGTCCGTTGATAACAAATTTTGAAAATACCCGAAATTGGGTTGTTGGGTGTTGTAAAACGAGGGGAGTGAAGGTTGTTGGAAAAAAAAACGGGGGCTGTGAAGTGTATCCGAAAGGGGGTTGTGGTTGAGCACTTGCACCGCTCGAACCACCACGAGACGGTTGCGAGCCCCGTCCCTTAGTTTTTTTCTTCGCCTCGCGGGGTTGGTTCTCCATTGCTCGGTGTGAAGGAGGTGTGGTCGGAGAGTATAAAAAATAAAGTGAAGTGGTGTAGTTGGAGAGTATAAAAATTAAAGTGGTGTAGTGGTTTGAGTATAAAAAAAATGGAGTGAATGGGATGGTTATTTATATATGTTTTAGAAAAGTGAATTTTTTTTTTTTTTTTTTAAAAATCCGACCGTTGCATATGACCGTTCCTCGAATGTCGTGCACAAACAAGCGGTAAGTTCCCACCGATCTCACCCCCCGATTCGGGTCCTCGCGTTGATGGCGGCGGTGTTCCCGATCGGGGACTAGGGTCACCGCACCCCTTCCCCGCGAACGCCCCGTACACCCTAAGGGAGGGCTCAACGTGGAACACTCAGAAAGTGAGAAACCGGGGAAGCATGCATTTAACATGTTAAAAAATCAATTTTTTTAAAAAGAAAAAATTCGGAGTGCATATAAATACATATAGAAGCCTTTTTAATATAAATAATTAAAAAATAAATAAAAAATCTTAAAAACATTAAAAAAAGGTTAAAATAGAGTGTATTCATAACAACTTTTCATGATTTTCATGTCTATTTTGTTATAAATTTTATTTATGGACCGTAGATATCGGTATAAAATGGTGTTAAAAGTTGGAATATTACAATTTTCTCAAATATTATTAGCATTAGTTTTTCCATTTTTTAAATTTTGTTTTTATATTTTACAAAAACTGGGTCCATTGGCTTATCATTCTTTTTGGAACGGTTAAAAAAACTATGGACCAGCCATGTTCAAAAAGTAGGTTTGGGTCTGATAATGCAATGGACACTTGCATTAATCATGTACAATTCGGTCTATGTTTTGATAACCACTTAATCGCCAGGCCCACACTTTTGTTCTTTCAAGAGTCAAGATAATGGTATGTGCCCAACAGCTCACTGGCCCAAAATGGGTTTTTCAAGAACCCGGGTAGGAACTGGTTTCGGGTTTGGTCAACAAAGTAAAGGACCAAGTCAGGTAGGAACTGGTTTTGAGTACGTTCGGGTTTTTGACCAGTTTGGCCCGTATTTTTTCGGGTTTTGTCTGGTTTGAGTTCAAGTTTTAACCTGGTAGAGGTGGAACTGGTTCCGGTTCCACCAGGTCAGGTCCGGTTCGGTTCTTTTTCCAACCCCGGGTCTGAAATCAGTAAATATGTCTTATTAACAAAAGCAAATATAGAATTTGGCCCAAGTTTTGAATAATATTTGTTCTCGTGGTTTTTCTCACTTTTTTTTTACGTGAGAAGCCATCCTGGTAAACTCACGAGACTCCACAGTTACCATAACACCTAATGGGATCAAGTAAAACATAGTTTGCAATGAACAAGTAGTCTGCAACAGGGTTATAAATTTTAAAAAAATCTCATTGTTTTATGCTTTTACAATTCCAAATCACGTTTTTTTACATTTTTTTTCATTTCAACGCATATGAATTCAAACAGGGGCGCAACTTTCAAGGGGCTGGGGGGCGTCCGACCCCTCGAACTTTTCGCTCAATAGTGTTATGTATGTACGTGTCGTATAGAAGTTTTTAGGTATATACGTTTTCGACCCCCGGTGGAAATTTTCAAGTTTCGAAGCATATAATCGTGAGGAATGAGGATACGGACATACAAATAATTACATAGTCCACAGTCACACCTAAATGATTGGTGCGGCCCACATCCAATGATAGTGAAATTGGCTAAACGCATTTATCATCCAACGTGTTGTTCATATAAATCAACTTTCATGGGCCAATCCAATTTGAAATCCAGATGATGATAATGTAGCAACTTTTACTGTTTACTTGAGCCACTAATATTTGTGCATTAAAACTTGTTGAATCTCCTGGTCGGGGTGTGCATGGGTCAGTTTGGTTCGGTTTTATTATTAACCATAAACATAACCGTTTGTTCGGTTATATGATTCTCTTAACCATAACCGTAATCAAACTTCGGTTATGATTAATCGGTTATGAAGCCGGTTATGGTTTGGTTTTGGTTAATATCGGTTATTAACCCAAGACTTCAACTAAAACTAACTTTGAGCTAAAGTTCAAAAATAATAAACAAATTAGCCTGCAATTATAAATGAAACCACCATGTTAGATTTAGCTTAGTTTTTTTAATAAGACAACCGAGACTACATTTTTTTTTTATCAAACTATCGATACGGGGTCCCTTTTAATAAAGTAATTTCAACAAAAAAAAAATACTTAAGCCTTCAATGTGGGACGGTAGAAAAAACCTCTACATGGTTATGGTAAAACATAAATCAATTATATAAACTTAACATAATAAGTTTGGTTCGGTTTTGGTTATATCGGTTAACCAAATATTCATAACCGTAACCATAACCGATTGGTCGGTTAAGCAAAACTTCATAACCGTAACCTTTGGTTATCGGTTAAAATCGGTTCGGTTATGTTGGTTATGGTTCGGTTATCGGTTATGGCGGTTAATTTGCTCTTACCCTTGGTTGTGAACCGGTATCGGAGGGCTTCTTTAACCTAAGACATTCATCATTGATTATATGCAGTGATCCACAAAGATGATAAAGACTACACCCATTATGATGTAACAAGTCAAAACTAGGTTGTTAAAGTGTGAAAGGGTCACACTTGTGAAAATGGTAAAGACTACACCCATTATGATAAAGTAGTAATAAGATATAAGATTATAATGTAAGACTGGAGGGGATGGGTTGCCACGTCACCGCCACGTAAGCGAGCCCTAAAAGGGATGGACCTAGGGGGTGGGGATGAACCCCTTTATATATATATATATATGTATGTATGTATGTATGTATGTATGTATGTATGTATGTATGTATGTATGTATAGCTGTGTGTGTGAGGAGAGAGAACACAGGCCCGTCGAGCACGTCGTTGGGGAGCCGGAGCCTAAGCTGTGTGTGTCGGGACGCGCCTATGGGGGGCGGTGTGGGGGTGCGGTAGAGATGTACAAATCGGTTAACCGGTTATTAAAAAACCGGTTTAAAAAAAACGGTTTTTTCACCCAAAATAAAAACCGGTTTTTTTTATAACCGGTTCCGGTTACTAACCGGTTTTTGAGGTCCAAAACAATAACCGGTTGGGACCGGTTTTTAACCGGTTTTTCCCAAAAAAACCGGTTTTTTACCGGTTTTAACCGGTTTTTGAAGTAAAAAATAGTAACCGGTATAAAAACCGGCGGTTAAAAAAACCGGTTAAAAAAAAACCGGTTATAAAAAAACCGGTTATAAAAAAACCGGTTAAAAAAAAACCAGTTTCGGTTTTTTTTCCGGTTTCGGTTCTAAAACCAGTTTTTTTTACACCTCTAGGGTGCGGCGCCGAGCCACGCCGGGCCTAAGCCGGCCCCCATACCCTCCGGTCTAACAAGTCAAACCCAGGTTGTTAAAATGTGAAAATGTCACACTTGTCAAAATGATAAAGACTACACCCATTATGATTTGGTCAAGAATTACATAATGAAGTTTGACCAGTTTGAATTTTGAAGTTTGAACCCCTGGTTTACCTCATAAAAAAGAAAAAAAAAGAATAGTATTAGGTCAAAGTTTAGAGATTAATTTCACAAGCAATTGCAACAATAAAAGGAGTTGATGGCAACTACAATCAACATAATCACAAGAATTTAGCAGGAAAAAAATATCAAAATTTCATGAAATCCTCGCGTTTGTATGAGCAGAAACTACCAAAAGTTCACAGTTTTTGTTTTAAAGAAACACGAGCAAGGATGTATATCATACGACAATGCATCTACAAGCTAATTTGTTGGAGAGAAGATGACGGGGAGGACTGAGGATGATTAGCGTCACATAGGTTTTACGAAGCAATCATGTTATAATCAATCAATCGTTGCTTTGCGTCTATTATGGGTTGGGTCTAGTTTATTCCAATTATTCGACACATAAGTAACAAAAGCTATTAAGTAGATTATGAAATCAAGATTAGAAACTATTATGTATATTAAAACGCAACGATGGTGAATATAATTTTAATATTATAATTATTTTTAGACACATTTTTTCCGTTATAATTTTTAATTTCTTTTAATATGGTGGGTATGTTTTATTATTATTTTTTTCATAACAAAGGTATAAATAAAAGATGTACAGCTTTTTAGAAACTAAGAACTCTAGCGTGCAGCAATCGCGTTTAGTCCAAACAGGTGGTTGGTTCATATTAAGATTTGTGGAGCAAAAAGATTATATACTGAGCATGTTTAATTCGAAACAATCTCATATGGTTCTTGTTAGGTAAGAATCAGTTGAGTGAGGTTTTATGATCTAAATAATAACCAAAAGATGCAACGACGTAATGCTTAGGCTATGCGGTATGGTGATGGTCCTTCCATGGAGGATGATCCGTCACATAAGCGCCACGTAGATCGGGTGTGAGGATGGGGCAAAAAGGATGGAGGTAAAGAAATGGGGGATGGGCCTAAAATATATGTATATGTTGTATGTATATATATGTGTGTGAGGGGGTTTTGTCCTCTAGTGGACCGGCTTGAACGGCTGATACCCGACGATTTGGACGCCGCTCAGGGGGGCGAAGTGGGAAGAGCTGCGACGCCGGTGGGCTGCTCCCCACACCGTGCAGCCTTAGGCTCTTGCAGTTGACAAGGGTCTTTTCTTCTGGGTATGTGTGTAATGCTGGCAGCTGGCTGTTAATTAGTTATCTGTTTCGGGCCTTCGGCATGGGAGTTTGGATACTTTGAACAGAATAATTAGCAGGGGCGGATCTATGTTAAGGCCAGGAGTAGCTCGGGATACCACTCAACTTTTTTTGGCGAAGTGTAATCTTCTTTTAAATCCTCGTTTTAGTATCGGGATACCTTTAAGCAAATATAAGAATACCTCTGAGTATAGGTGAAGATGAGATAAAATAAGAACTTCAAAGCCAACAAAAACTTACACCGGCCAAGCTGCGTTGAAAGCGGAATCAAGCAAAGTCGCTAAACATGAGAAAGCTTGTTTAGAGAATCAACATGTGTTTATCCCATTCGCTTTTGATACATTTGGTTCCCTAGCCCCAGAGGCTGTGGAATTTCTAAACAGGGTCCAACAGGTTGTGAATAGTAATCTCTCAACCTTTAAGGGTCGTTTCGTCTTTAGTATGATTGGTTTTGCAATTCAAAAGGGGATTGCGGCGCAGCTTGTTGCCCGTTTACCTGCCACTTGTTTGTAAATTGCTACTTTGGTATTTTAATGTGAATTTTAATTACAAGCACCAATCAAGTTCCGTCAAAAAAAAAAAAAGTAAAAGCAAATAGTTAGGATTATTGAAATTAAGGTTCTGATAGTAAATGTCTATTGGTTTACAATATGTGAAAATGTGAGAGCACCAATGATTGTTTTTTAAGTTGGGACCGTTACCGACCAATAGCTAACGGTTAGGATTATTGAAATCCATTCTTCCTTATATCAATGGTCAAACTTCAATAAATATTTATTCATTTACTATATTTCTTTTGTTTTATTATTATAAACATTATCTGTTGGTTTTAATATATTGGGGTGGTAATTGAGTGGTAAGGGAGAGACTTTGTGTTCTAAGGGAGTCATGTTCGATTCTTGCCCTCCCCATTATTTTCTGCAGCACCTGGTAATGATGAGAGACTAGGCTAATAGGTGGAGATCGCTAGTTCGGTCCTTGAACTGGGCGGGTTTTACCTCACCGCACTGTCGTGTCTTCAGACGAATGTTCACAGGCTTCAGCCCTAGGTGAGGGTTTTCCCCGGTTCGGAGGCGAGTGTATCTCAATGTGGTGAATTTCGCCAATAGCCCATTTGAAGGATTCGTTGAGCGTTCAAAAATAAATATATTGTGATTTATTTGTTTATTTATCATTTTATTATATCAGACTTACTTTTTCATTAATAACTTTCTGTTTTTTTTTTTTCAGTAGGAAGATTTTTTTTTTTGAAGGGTGACTTTCTATGTACAGGACCTATAGGTCACCGCGTTCATGTCGATGACAATCCCCCGTCAGCCCCGCTCCTCCGGACGCGATGTTCGATCGGGCCCCAGCCGTTGCGCAAGCTGACCTTCGCCCGGAAACCATACTGCCCCCACACGAGAGACTCGCTGGGGTAACAGCTGAGTAAAACCAGGTTGCCCTCAAGACCGCACCATGCCTCGGTAGGAACGATCCATCATTGGGACGTCATGTTCCACATCAACAACTACCTGAAGTTGTTATATAAGTGTGAGTGTAAGGAATATAAAGTATCACACAAAGTTTGTTTACATGTAAAAACAACCGATGACGTATTTTCTTCTTGCTGACTTGCTGTCTGGTTCGCATCTGAAAAGTTTGGTGTATTTTTGGAATTCTTTGTTGGGGGAGACTTAGAAATGTTATAATCAACCTAATTTTCCATATCAACAATCACCTAAAGTTGATACACGCGCACTAAGAGTAAGGAAAAAATGTATATATACAAAGTTTGTTTACACGTGAAAATAATTACCGATGACGTCGAAGTTTTAGACTGTGTAGGTGGTGGTCCCTGTAATGACTCATGTGCCATGTCCCATTCGTCATCATTGACCCGAGCTAAATACTCACAGATTTGTCGTATTGTCAAAAGTTTTTATTTACATTTACATGTATAATATGCCTAAAACGAATACGGAAGGTTGGAGGCAATTTCAATAACTCAGATTGCATTGCATCTTTAAGTAGTCGGGTATTTTAATATCATAATAAAAGAAGATTTGTTTTCCTTACATGTTAAACAAAAACATTATTATATAAAAAGAGTCAAATTGTGTGTAATGTTCCATTAAAATGGTTCATATTTATATGTGTATTATGTGTAAAAAACCCAGCAAGGCAAGACTGGAAGCAATTCCAATCAAGCGATTGCATTGACTATTGAGTCTTTAAGTGGACAATTGGCGTCTTTAAGTGGACCATTGGCTACAAAAACATAAGAAGATAAACAATTATGTGAAATGAAAATGTCAAGAAACACATATGTTCATGATAAATAAGAGCCAAAATACGTGAAATGTTACGTAAAACACTTATGTTATCTACCTATTATATCATTGTGGTTTTCGAGTTGATCTAGGCCTTAGCTTTTGAAAACACGGGACCATAAAAACAATTTACAAATAAAAGATATTGGTTTATTTTGAAGGGAAGTGGGTATAGAATACGGGTCAAATACACAAAACCTAAGATATTTTATAGAGTAAACTTCCGTTTTGCTCCCTGTGGTTTGGTCATTTTAACGGTTTTGCTCCAATAGTTTAAAAATAGCCATTTTCCTCCCTGATTTTTCTAACTTATCTTCATTTTGCTCCCAGCCTCTAACTCCATCAGGGAGGAAACTGGCGACAAACTCGAAAGATCAGGGAGGAAAATGGCTATTTTTAAACTATTGGAGCAAAACCGTTAAAATGACCAAACCACAGGAGCAAAACGGAAGTTTACTCTATTTTATATCTATACATCCGGATCCAAGCTTTTCCTTTGTCTCTCTCTTAGGCGGTCCATCCTCATCATCGCATTCAACAGATTCTCAGTTAATTAGATATAGAAAGATATGCGAGAGAGACAAAGAAAAGAGGAGCCAGCTGTTGCTGACAACCGACCCGCGAGTGGCGTTGTCGGTGAGTGGTTAATCTAGCTTTGATGGACTCGTATCGTTATCAACAACCACAGTCCATGTTCATCCTCTTCAACGGAGACGGTTTTCAGTGTCGATCCATGGTAGTTTAATGACGGTCACAACGGCGGTTTAGGGTTTTACAAGATGAGATCGGAGATTGTGATGACGGGTTGAGATCCGGTTGGAGATAACGATATCGACGACGGATACGCGTTTGCAATGAGGGGAAACACTTGCATGTCTAAAGGAACCTCGTATGTATTTATGTATAGATGCATAAAAAATATCACAATATATATCATGTATTTGAATTGGAATTTTTTGCAAAAGTAGGTGTTTTAGGCCAGAAAAGAGTGTCATTAGGTGGTCACCAACATTGTTTTCATATCTAGGTAAGTTGCACATTCATTCAGCGACCTTCAAGAGAATTTTCTGCAAAAAGTTAGAGGTTCTGCAAAAGCTGCACATTGTCGGGAAAGTCGCTGTTTCGAAGTACAATCTTGCTGAAAGTCGCTGATTCATTCTACAACCTTGCTGAAGGTCGCTGTTTCATTCTACAACCTTCCTGAAGGTCGCTGAATCATATAACAAGCTTCATAAAAGTCCAGCCTGCATCATATCAAGTATGTATGTAGAGTCAATTAACATCAGTCAGTTGATTCAAACAAGATCAAAATATATAATAAGCCACTTCATTCATATATAATCAATCATCCATTAGTTAGTGCAACAAAATACCAGGTTCCTAAGTAATAACCCTTACAACTCACAAGCAAAGTTAAGAAGGGCCACTTTGATTTAATCATCTAGCGATACACACTGAACACAGCCCGGTTTTACCCAACACGGAGAAGAGTAGCCTTAAACACTCCATCTTGCATCTCTCTCTTGATCACATCATTCTCCTTACAGAATCCCTCCGGCACCCGCACCCCCGCAATGTAGTGTTCACCCTCTCTTTCCCTTCAACAATCAGCGTGTCCGACTCAAACCCGGCTTCCACGTCCCCCAACTCAAACCCAAGCATGCTTAACCACACACACAGTCCCTCCCTTATCACCAGCATCTTCACCCAGCCAAATTCCCTCTAAAGTATATGCTTTCATCAGTGTCCTTATACGCTGTGAACGACTTACTCTTCACCCCCGGGTGCGCTATCACTTCGCAAAGCATCCGTCCTAGCTCTGACCGATCAAACATCTCTGAGTGGTAACCAATTATCAACATACAAACAATGAATGCAATAGAAATAGTATATAATGGGGTTTGTTTAACAAATAATAATAGGGGTGAGCATAAAACCGAAATAACCGAACCGTAGCCGAAATAACCAAAAATATCCAAACTGAACTAATGCACCAGCCTGCATCATATCAAGTATGTATGTAGAGTCAATTAACATCAGTCAGTAGATTCAATTACACATGCATTCGTCGACTTTAATTAAGATGGTATTATGAATTTTCTGAACATGGTGACATGAAACAGCGACTTTTATGAAGGTTGTACTTCGAAACAACGACTTTTCTGAAGATGGTGACATGAAACAGCGACTTTCAGCAACATTGTTATATGATCCAGCGACTTTCAGCAAGGTTGTAGAATGATTCAGCGACCTTCAGGAAGGTTGTAGAATGAAACAGCGACCTTCAGCAAGGTTGTAGAATGAATCAGCGACTTTCAGCAAGATTGTACTTCGAAACAGCGACTTTCCCGACAATGTGCAGCTTTTGCAGAACCTCTAACTTTTTGCAGAAAATTCTCTTGAAGGTCGCTGAATGAATGTGCAACTTACCTAGATATGAAAACAATGTTGGTGACCACCTAATGGCACTCTTTTCTGGCCTAAAACACCTACTTTTGCAAAAAAATTCTTTGAATTGTACTACATGTTTGCAATGAGGGGAAACACTTGCATGTCTAAAGGAACCTCGTATACCCTCATACTCTTCAGTAAACTGAAATCTTATTTATACCCTCATCACTAATCTCGCGATGCATTTGGGATTTGTAGAGGCTGGACAAGCTGTAGGAAATAATGTTAACACCATCACTAGTTTCCTTAAATTTGTAATAAATATAAAATTAGGAAATAATCTAGACACCATCACTATCTCTAAAGTGTCAATATAGTTTTAAAGCTCCATTGTAAAAAGAGCTTTCTATTTTTTCTTCTTTTATAACACTCTCGTGTCCAATAAGATAAACAATTTAATGCAGTTAAGCACTTGAAATAGAAAAAAAAACGCATTACCTTGTCCCTTAGACCATACAGTGTGGGCATGGAAAAAGGGCGTGGAAGCCCCTTCACGCCGAGAACACCACCTCGCGTATGGCGTGGAGGGCGGCGTTGTGGGTGGGCTTGAGGATTTCCACTGGCGTGGGGGCAAATGGGTGGATGAGGTGGAGGCTCTTGATTGGTGGGTGTAGTTTAGGTTTGTTTTGATTGGTTGATGTTTATTTTTTTTTTAAATTTTTATTCTCTTTCACGCCACTTTCCCACCCCGTGCTTTTTTCTCTACGCCACCATGCTGACATGGTTACCACGTGTTGCTCAACGCACTCCCTTCAAGTTCCTCCACACCGTGTGGTCTTAGTGCATTTGAGATTCGTAGGGGCTGAACGTAGGGAAATATCTTTGCACTGTGACTATAGTTTGGAAATCTGTAATAGTCACAAAAAAGAGGAAACAATCTTGACAATATCACTATCTCAATAGTGTCACTATATTTTTGAAGTTTTAGATTTATCATCTACTCATCATTCATTGGAAATAAATTCTTGTACATTTTACATGTAAAACAAACCAAACAACATTTGAATATTAAATTATAGAAATAAAACGTAAATTTAGTAAACTATTTCATGAAATTTGAAAAAAACCTCATCACTGTTGCCCGTTTTCGTTCGCATTTGTAGGGATTCAAATGCCGTTCATGTCATCTTCCTGTAACCTTAAAAAATTTGACCCTTAGACATGTTCTGTTTCACATGACATGAAAATTTAGCTTTGAGGCATCATTCATATGCATCTTAACTTTAATCAACTCTACCTTTGGTACATCATTCACATGCATCTTCATTTCATCTGCATCATCTGATGAAATCTAACAATTATTTTGTAATTAGGGTTTTAAATCTAGTTATGTGCATTGATTCAAGAAGCTACCTTGACAGAATCATAAACTATGGTCTTCATCGTTGGATCCACCTTGAATGTAACAGATTAATAAACTTGCATAAATGTTTTTTACTTATGCTATTTAAAAACAAACTAAAGTATTAAGTATACCATTTCGCAGGAACAACTATGTGAATGGTATCTTCAGGAGACTGTACATTGCAAAAATAACATATGTTAACATTAAACTACAAATAACTAATGTAAAATAATATATTTAACCTTGATTTGCAGGTTAGACGTTCCATCATTTAGTGCCTTTTCGACTACAACCGGTGACTACACAAAGAAATATGAATTAGAAAGTAAGGTATGTATTAAATGCAGATTAAAATGGATTACAAAGTACCTTGTCTGATCTGAATTGGTCGCTGTTGATTATTTCAGCACTGTTTTGAAGCTTCTGCAGTTTACATAAATTTAGTATTTACAAAGAAAAAAACAAAGGCCAATTGAAATAACTATGTTAACCTGCTTCATTTGCATGCCACAGTTTCCAGCATGTTGTTCATCATTCATAACTGAAGGCTTTGGTGGTGACTGGTTCATGCTTGCTGTTTTCAGAAAAGAAAAATGCGAAATGATTCAGTAAGTCTCCTCATTATATAGACTAATGGGTTGTTTCCTGTTTTTACAAAATATTATCTGAGAACAGGAAAAATATTAACAATACTATCATAGGAATAAAAAAAATGTAATCTAAAATTGACTATAAAAATTGTACTTACCTCAGCCGATTCATATGTAGGTTTACACATTATCGGGCAAACGATGGAAGGAGGAAGAGGAGAGCAAAGATGGAAGGACCCCATGGATGCAACCTGAAAGGAAAAAAAAAAGAAATAAGAAAGGTGGACTTGAGAAACAGCCGCAATTCATAGGTAGGTATGAAGCTTACTTTAACATCCTTATCCTTTGTTGCATCTTGAATGTGTTGCTCCATGTCCACTTACTATAATATCCCCAATTAGGTTTAATTAGCTGTGGTTTTTTATGGTCAGGATTGAATATATATAAACACTGATATAACTGCTTATTTGCTAAAAATTAGGAAGGTAGAGAACATAGGACCATTTATTTATGGTAACTAAAAACTAAATAAAAACCACAGTGTATCGACAACATTACCCATATTTGTAGGAGCAGTTGTTGAGATTATGGGCAGGAAAAGGAGGAACTAACTACCCACTAAAAATCGATAAAAACTGACAGCATTACCCAGATTTGTAGGAGCAGTTGTTGAGATAATGGGCAGGAAAAGGTGGAACTAACCACCCACTAAAAATTGATAAAAACTGCTCTAAACCGCCGTCATAGCAGTTAATTTTGGGAGTTTAAACGGATGAGATTTCATTTCAACATGATCGGACGGTAAATATTGATTTGGAAAGTAGTTAGACTTAATGGGCTTAATATATACATATAATTTCAATTATACCTTATCTCAAAATGTCATATTATAAATTCTAAATCTTACTACTAGTTATTAATATTTTTTTTTTGTTCAATATGTGTAATAAAGAGGTTTGTAACCTAATGTATATATATTAAGGCCCATTTTTACTAGAATTATTGGATTTTATCATCTCCAACTATCGGCCTTTGGCCGTTGCCACCTCCAACTAACACTTTGACACCCGACACCCCCAACTTGACTTTTAGTTTGTGCTGGCACCACTCAGTTAAATCTTTACTAACTCAGTTAGGTTTTTTATCCTATGTGGCCAATTCTTGATGACTTGGCTTGTTTTTATCGTACGTGGCCATGGTTTATATATTACTTGTATAAAGAAAAAATTATGTCTTGGTTCGGTTTTTACTATTAACCATAACCATAACCGCTAGTTCGGTTATGGAGTTTTGGTAACCATAACCATAACCGAAGTTCGGTTATGGTTAATCGGTTATGAAGTCGGTTATGGTTTTTGGTTAATTTCGGTTAAGTAACCAAGCAAGGTTTGAAATAAATAGGATTGTGCACGATTTGAACTTATCTTGAGCCTATTTTATAAGATAACGGAGACTAAACTTTTTGGTTAAACTACCGATTTGGGGTTTTTTTAATAAGGTAATTCTCAAAAAAAAAATTATGGACATCACACCTTAGTTCTTTATTAAAATAAATGGCATCTACTTAAAGATCATTTTGTTACTAACATACTTTTATCTTAGTAAAAACCTTCTATATGGTTTTGTAAAACACAAATCCATTATATAAAGTTAGCATTACAAGTTCGGTTCGGTTTCAGTTATATCGGTTAACCAAAGCTTCATAACCATAACCATAACCGGTTGAGCGGTTATACAAAGTTTCATAACCATAACCATTGGTTATATTGGTTATCGGTTATTAGTGGTTCGGTTATGGTTCGGTTATCGGTTATGGTGGATAACTTGCTCACCCCTAATCATCATCATCCTCAACACAACTTTAGCCATTAACAACCAGCACTTTCACCGTGAGCCACCAACTTTCACCTCAAACCACTAGTAGCCATTAAAATCATTTACATTATGTAGATCAAAATATATAATAACTTATTAAATAATTAGTTGGTAATTGTTGTTGGACCATATTACCCTTATTAACTAATTAGGTTTCCTCTTGGGTGCTTATATAAGGAGACTAATGTAGAGGTTAAAGGGTTACTCAGTTATACATTTAGAGATAACCTAATAAGCATAACATCATTATCGACCTCCTCTCCATAGCCGATACCCTTTTCAGTTTACATCATCACCATCGTCAGTCAGCACCCTAAGGAGGAACCAGATCACCTTGACAAAGATGTTAAACTCCATGGCTTCTTCCATCACTGGATTCTCCTATGCACTGTCTGCGGTGACAGGTATGTTTTCATGTTTTCCATCATGTTAGAACAGAACTGATCCAACACCACCACCGTACCATCTATCTTCGCCGCACCAGATCCACCTCCACCACTTTGTCCAACTTCCACGATTAACCACCTTCACCATTCAACACACCAAACACCCATTTTCGAACACCCACCTCCGACCGTACCATCACCACCACCATAATCCTTCCGACGAGCCTCGTACAAGCACCACTTGCCACGTTCGTTAACACCCAAAGCAACTCCGACCAAAAAGAGAGGAGAAATGGTAGAAAGAGATAATGTCGACCATCATCACCACCTCTGCAATTCGCCGATACTGCAGAAACTTCAGCAAGCCCTCATTTTGTATGTTCTTTGCAATCTGTATCCAACAAGCCCTCATCTTGTATGTTCTTTGCAATCTGTAAATTCAATCATGTGCCTTTTGTTCAATTTTATGCCATGAACGAAACCTCAACTTCATTTCTATATCATAGTCTGATTCAAACTCAATTTGGGGAAAAGGAAATTAGGGCTCATATGTAGGGCTGGCAATAGGTAACCTGTAGGTAACCTGCTAAGACACGATAACAGAAAAGTACACCATGTGATTTTTTACGTTTTTAAAAATAATCAAAATTTGAAAGTTAGGATCCATTATTTCTCCTTCTAGGTGCATAAAATATAGATCTGTCTTATATACATTGGATATAAAGTAGTTAAACGAGTCGTATTAATGTTTAAAATTTTTGTTGTTCGCGTTATCAGATACCTGTTAAACCTGTTAAGACACGATTTGCCAGCCCTACTCATATGGAATCTAATTTGGCTGAGATGTTGAGGCGAGAGATTGAGGTTTTATAAAAAAATGTTTTTCTTTTTAATCAGAATTAAAAAATATATAAAAATCTTTGTACTCATCATCATGCCACATAATACGCCACGTAATCATGTCCACTCATCAGTTATGTGCCACCCAGGATAAGAAACAAACCCAGTTAATAAAGATTTAACTGACTGGTGCTAGCACAAACTAAAAGTCAAGTTGGGGGTGTCGGGTGTCAAAGTGTTAGTTGGAGGTGGCAACGGCCAAAGGCCGATAGTTGGGGGTGATAAAATCCAATAACCCTTTTTACTAGCCGCCTATATCCCCTAAGGGCTTTTGAATTCTCAGGAACGGCCCTAGGTTAAAGAAATTAAGGGCCCACTTTCACTAGCCGCACCAGGCTTTTAAATTCTCAATGACGACCCTAAGTAAAAAAATTAAGGATACCCGTAAAAAAAAAAAATCTAGATCCGAATTAGAATAAAATATACCAATATTGGTACATATAAAACTATGTTAATCTCTATTAATATATAAAATCCTAATCCGATTAGTCCTGTTTAATCTCTATTTACACCGATTAATCGCTAGTTGGTATCCCATTGGCCAAGTAGCGCCTAACAATTCTTACAACATACTTTAACATGTGAGCAAACCTTGATACAGTAATGGTGTCAAAATGGTTGCTTTACTTATTCTAGTGATTATCAAAGTGAAATTTGGGGCTCAAAATGAAGTGTTTTATACACGAAAATTTGTATCTAACAACTATAATAATTTGGTAGCAATTTTTTTTTTGAACGTCCAACATAAGAATCGCCGGGTACTGGTAGCAATTAATCGACTGTTTTTGCGTTTACCATTTTTTTTTGAACGGCTAAATGTTACACTCCCGGGTATTGAACCCATAACCTCCTCCTATCTAAACACTTAAAGTTGGTTTAAAAAAAATCCTATTTGTGTTTATCATATGATTAGCACATTAAAGTTGGTTTAAAAATCCTATTTGTGTTTATCAGTAAATCTAATCATATTATTTTAAATGACAAATAAGCTAATTTTATGATTAAAAAATAGAAAATCAAAATAAAAGTACAAAACCTAAATCAACACCTCTAAACTAGAATACCATTCAACCTAAGATAAAACGGAGGAAAGTTTGTAAACAGTTAAACACAAATCTATTGAAGAAACACTGGATAAATGACCGGAATCAAATAATCCAGGGGGTTAGGTTCTGCATAAAAAGAGTTGGTTCTTTCTCGTCTGATTCAAAGGGACATATCTTCTCTTCTCCTTGATAGCTGCAAAACAAACACCGTCAGCCTCGTCACGGGGAGAATGGGGGTTCTCTCCGTGACCACCCTCCAGCGTGAGAATAAGTATCGGTATATGAAGAAGAAGAAATATAAGTGAAGTGAATGTAACTTGCCATGTGTACCTGAATTACTCTTCTATTTATAGCCGAGAGTTTGGGTGGGAAAACCTGTTATTGAAATGTTGACGGAATGTGCTAACTCCGTAAGCGGTTATTTTTCCCTCCGTTAATTCTCTTAATCCGACGCGAGAGCACACAGATCGCTGTTTAGATCAACGGTTGGGGTATTGCCACGTGAAAAATGGGCAAGTGGAGATTTCTCTCTAATTCCATGCCATCACCATGACTTCAAGAGAGCCTGGGATGATGACACGTGGCCAGACGGTTAAAACCGCCTGGTGGTGCACGATTGAGCCTTCTAGAAGATTATTGCCATAATCCAGTGTGACTCCTTATCGTGTGGTATCAACTGAAGTGAATAATATCCAAGTCTGGGTATTATTTAAGCGAGAGTGCTAACTGGGATTTTTCTCTCTGATTAAGGAGAAAGGCGCAAGGATATATTTAGTTCCCTTTTGGCGCGCAGATGTTATTTGTTGTTTCTGTCCAAAGCTCTCTTTGGACCAGTGCGCGGCCGCGCAAGGTCTAAAGAGGGTTAAAAGGCGAGGTGGTGGTATGGTCCCAGGTGCTTAATACGAGGTTTTTGGGACCTTACCCCTTCAAGTCCCCCAGTCTAGTGTTGCTCTTATGCAAATAAGTGGAGCACTGGACTATGAGAGAGAGAGATGTGCTTTTTTGCTTTTAGAGGTTTTTTGGAACGAAAATGGAGAAGCTTCCGGAGGAAGAGAGTTCTGTTCATTATTTTGATCTTTGGGTTTCTTGACCTAGGGTCTGTAAAAAAGGTGTAGCAGCAACTGTTGACGTGTGACAGCGGTTATTTATCAGCTTGTACGTTACTGACCGTGTTTCATGCGCGCGCGTGAACTCGTGTTTGTGTTATTCCCCACTCGCCCCTGACGCTTGGGTAACTGTGCTATCCCGAAAAAGGTGTTGTTGTAGTTACCTAGGCCATTTATGGCGGTGAGTATATAAGTGTTTTTAGTTTCCTATTTCCAGTAATCACTACTTTGTTGAAAACCCCTTTTCTCTTTGTCTTCTTTACCCATTATTTGGAAAGAATTTGCAATTTCTTTCTCTTATGTCAACCGGAGATTTCCACGAAGATTCTACTGAAGAGATGGCTCCCGAACTTCCACCGTTGAAGTGGTCTAGGGCAACTTTTGATGGTTTAATTCGGAATCTCAGGTTCCCTGAAAACTGGGGTGCCCGATATTCTGACGAGGGACAGACGACGGCGGATGCTCCGGCCGGGTATGTGACCCTATTTTGGGATTTCTTCTCTGCAGGCAACTTCCGTTTGCCTGTGACAAAATTTTTCCTTGAAATTTTTGAGTATTACAAGTTCCATATCTCCTAGATGCACCCTATTGGTATTGTTAGGGTTCGTCATTTTGAATTCGTGTGCCGGACGATGCGTATCGAACAAACGGTTCCTCGATTTCGTGTCTTCCACCAAATGCATTGTTCTCATGGGTTTTATTCTTTTGTGCAAAGAGCGTCTGCAAAGAAGATCTTGCTGCAACCCCCGAAATCCTTCCATGATTGGAAACAGAAATTCTTTTTTATCAAGGCAGGAGTTATCCCGATGAGGATGATTTTTAGGGGAAAGGAAGATGTTCCTAGTGAGACCATTCAAACCCCTGTTGATGAAAATTGGTACCAGGACCTGAAAGATGTTCTGTCCATTGCTTTGCCAGAGAAAGCCCTTGTTGGTGCCGGTATGAGTCTGAATTGGAGGATGAACTAAGAAGAGAAGCCGGTGTACATGGAAGATGGCAAAAGTAAGATTTTTGCCCTGTTTCTTCACTTCTTCTCTCCCTTTTTTTTTCTGAATTTGCCTTTGTTTTCCTTTGCGCAGTTGTTTCTTTATACGTTGTTGCTTTTGAGAGGTAAGCTGGGAAAATGACTACCCTTCCCAAGAAACCTGATGAGGAACTGTGGTATCATCGCATTGTGAAGAACTTTGTTCTTCCGAAGGGATAATGATCTGTCTACGCAACCTGCTGCTGGTGCTGGTAAGTTTTTATCGCAGTATTTTGTTTGCTGTCTTTGCGCGTTTGAATAAGTTAATTCTTTGTTTTGTAGTAGGTGAACTATCTAATTTGGGCGTAGGCCCTTAGAAGAAAAAACGTGCGCCCTCGACTACTGCCGGCCCAAAGAAAGGTGATGCTGAGAAAGCTCAACCTTGCAAGGACAAAAATGTTGGGGGAGAGAAGAAAGGTATGCGCTGTTCCTCTGACTCCTGGTGTGATTATGTGGTGGTTTCTGATTCATTGGAGGGTCTTGCGCCTGCAGTTATAAGAAGACCGAAACCAAAAGATATTGCTGATATCCCTCCATCGAATCCTGATGATCCTATTGATTTGGAATCAAGTCCTGAGCGCTTAGTGCGGAAGAAAGCAGGAAAAAGAAAACATACTGGCACTGAAGCTGAAGATCAACCTGCGAAGAAGTTTCAGAGTAAGAAGATTACTAGGAAGGGCAACCTGGATGCCTTTATTTCAGAATCTGTTCCTGGTAAGTTTTATTTTTTGCTCTCCTTCTTTTGCTTGAATAAGTGTGATTTATATGTTTGTTTTTACAAAGAGGACGAACTCTCCTGTTTCTACAGAACCATTATCTGTGGTTAATGAAGAACTTCCACCCTCTCCCCCGTGCGCCTCTGCTACTGACCAGTTAAAGAATACTGAGATTCCTGAGCGTGAGGCGGGAAAGACTGTTGGGGCTGAGAATCTTGAGGCTAATAAGCCTGTTAATGATGTTGTGGATGCAGAGAAAGTTACTGGCTCAGAAGTTGTGGATGGTGCTGGTAACCCACAAACTCCTGAGCTTGCTGCTCATGATTTGGAGAAAGGGAAGACTGCTGAAGAGATCCCTGATACAACTTCTCCTTTCAAAGCTTCTGGTTCTATGCCTGAGAATATTGAGAAGGTCACTGTTGAAGACCAAGGCTCGTTTTCTGATGCTGGCAAGGATTCTCCAATCCGCCCAGATGAGACTCTGGGGGATTATTATTACAGAACTTATTCGGAAAAGAATGCTTCCGAAATTCATGTCCCTATTTGGAATCTGAAGAAGGGCGACACCTTTTCGGACTGGCGCGTATGCCGAGACTGGCTATAGGGGGTCTTTCCAACTGGATAAATTAAGTTTCAAGAGGGACGTCTTCACGATCAAACTTACCATGCCTACCTTGAGGAGGTTGCTTCTTATACATCCACTATGCACCGCATAGTGCGTGAGTGGCACAGTATGCATAAGGAGTGGGCTGCCTTCAAGGAATCCAAGAAGAAAGTCGTTGATGATGAAAGCCGTGTGGCCCAGTTGAGGGTTAAACTGGAAGCTGATCAGGCCAAGTTTTAGGCTGATCGGAAAACTGAAGAATGGTCCGTTGCGGGTTGGAAAAAGAAAAGAGGAAGCCGAAGCTGCCCTTCTTTCCGAGGAGCGCAAGAACTGGAAAAAGATCTGCGAGAAAGATAATGCCGAGAAGATGGGTCTCCGTAGTGTTATCAATAATCTCAAGGCTGAAGTTGAGAAATTGAAGAAACAAGATGCGGAGATCGAGAAGTTGAAGAAAGAAAAGGCTGACGTTGAGGCTGCACGAGACGAAGCGCGTTCCCATAGAGAACGGAGTGAACAACGAGAGGTACATACCTGCGCCATTCTTGCTCTTGGAGATAAAGAGATAGAAGAACTTACTGCTTTGCTGTCTGATCAGGAACAACTCAAGAAAGATTTGGAACTTGCGCGGTCTGAGAAGGCTGAAACCTCCCGCTGTCTGGCTGAAACTGAAGAAAAGCTAGAAAATTCTGAAACGACACGAGCGACGACGGAGAGTGAACTTGAGCCTTTGAAAAGTGACATGCTATGGCTGAAAGAACGCGGGATCGCCAGTGTAAGTTTTTTTCTGCTTGTAATTCTTGTGGGAATTTTTTTCGCCTTTTCCTTATCTGCCTTGTTTTTATAGGTTGCTGAATCAGTGCTGAATTCTGAAGAATTAGATAAAATGGTTGCGCGATTGATGGTTGCTGCGCGAAATGACGGATATGCTCAAGGGTATGCAGAATGCTCTGACCATGTCGTTAATGCTTTGAAAGTTGATTGGGATACTAGCAAATCTGCTACTCACGGTGTTAATACTGGCGCCGCCCTTGCAGCTATGAAAACAGAATTCAACAACTTAGAGCTTCCTGTCATGGATTTTATAAACGTTGCATTGCAGTCCGAATATCCCGTGGCGCAACTGAAGAAAATCTTCCCGGATGGAGATGGAGATGAAAATTTAGCGTAGGTTTCCTTTTGTGGTTGTATGAACAATTATTTTTTGTAGCTTTTTTTGGGATGTGTATCCCTTTTTTGTTAATGCGCTGCCGCGCAAGTAACCGTTAACAATACACTGCCGTGTAATTTGACAATTTGAAGGCGTGTTCGTGCGCCAGGAATAGTATGATGTGTTTTTGGTCTACAATATTTTGCATGTGTACAATTACTTTGGTTAGGTAAGGCGAATAAATGTGGTATAAAGCTCATGTGTGAACGTAAGGTCTTGTGCGATGAGTGCAATCGCTGAATGTCACGGCCCCCGACCCACCCTGGACGGAATCGGGAGTCGCGAACAGCCCGTGGTACCGGTGATTAATTTGAAAACGTTGCAGCGGAATTTCATCAGAACCGTGAGTTAGGAAAAATATCAGAGTTTAGAAACACCGGATTTTTATTTAAATAGATGGGATAAACCCATGTTTTACAATGGTAGCTTTAATAAAAATAAATTTGATTACATAAAACAATATTTCTTAATTTTGATTTATTTAATAAAATAAGCCACTTCTTGATGCCTTTCAGTGTCGTATCCAATGCTTACTTCCATCTATTGTAATTTCCTGAAAAGTATTTTAAAAAGGTTTTGTCAGCGGGAAATACTGAGTGAATCATCCTATTTATTAAAACAACATGTTTTGTTATAATGTACAGTATTAAGAGCGATTACAATTGCCTCATCTTTTAAATTAACTGATCCAGTTGTCACTTTACCGGACTGTGACTGTGGACATATCACTTGTAGGGTCCTTTCACCCCAAGTGATAAATAATTAGTAGCTATGTGCACATCCCCCCACATACTGGCAGTAATTTCAGATAACAAAGACTTAATCCCTGTAACTATAACTTTGAAATAAACATGCTTTTGAAAGTAATTTGATAAAAAGAGAATGACTCACATTATAATCATGCAGATTCATACGGACAGAATTTAGTCTATAGATAAGCTTTTGCAGATTCCTATAGGCAGAGCTTAGCCTATTAATTAACCTTGTAACCTAGTGCACACGAACTAGGTAGATAACTTAATACAGCAATTACGATAACTCACGAGATTAAACCCTCACAACGAATGACAAAGTGCGATACTTAAACATCCATCGGATTCACAACGAAGGACAGAGTATTTCCCGAGTTCGGGTGGCACTCAACATCCTGTCGGAATCACAACTAATGACAAAGTATAACCCAAGTTTGAGCAGCACTTAAACATCCATTGGATAGTTCCAATCAATCGGACATTGAATCGTATCAGCGATTGAGTTAATACCCTGTTCTGCAGCACCCCGCTATACTAATTAGTGATTTCGTGTGTGTTAATTGTGATAAACAGTCGATATCTCGGTGCCTGAAGAGAATTTCTTCGTCGAACGAATGCCCAGAAGCCAGTCCAAACCCTGCTATTTATACCCAAATTTTGTCACCCCTTGCGCACCGTAACAATATAACCCTTACGGTCCGTAAGCACCCTTGCGCCCCGTAACATTAATTTCCTTACGGTGCGTAAGGAACACCTAAGCACTATAGGGTTGCCACGCGTGGGACTAGCCTAGCTGAGTCGATGAATTTTATTATTTTAATTTAGACAGCGAGTTTTTAGGATAATCGTCAATAGGGAATACCCCCCCTGAGTTTTAGGGGCCCTGATCCTGATTCTGATTGTTCTGAAATTTGTAGGGTTTGTGCAGAATCACTTGGGTGTCTCAATTAGGGTTTCCTTTTGGTTAAATTAAAATAAGAAATAGTATTTTTAATGAGAGTTGTTATATCAAGTTCCGGTTTTATACTTACAGAATATTTTTAGGACATTTTTGTGTGAGTCGTTACATTCTCCCCACCTTAATAAAATCTCGTCCTCGAGATTTACTGAAATAAGTAGGAATACTTCTTCTTCATCTCAGATTCCAGCTTCCAAGTGTATTTGGGTTATGATATTTCTTTTAGACTTATGTCACCTTTTAGTTAATAAAAATAATATTAAGGTAGATGATACAGAATTTAAAATATCGAATTTTGTGAATACGAGTTGTATCATAAGTAGGAGTCAATGATTCAACTGAATTAGTTCGAGAAATCGATGATAAACGAATGAGATGAAATGATAAAAATTTGCAAAGTAACTAGGTTTCAGCCAAAAGATATAGGATCAATAGATATTTAGAATGAATGTGAAGGACTTTTAGAATCAATAAAATTTCTTTGTGAAAAGAAAACTTACTTTGATTGGTAACTGAGGAAGACTTTGACAGTTTCCAAATGAAATCAAAGCATGAAAAATGATTTGTCAAATATTTATGATATGAGAAATCAAAGTGTTGAGAGGAGTGAATTGCAAAGATACACCAAAAGAAAATAGAGTTAGTGTATCTTTTTAGAGTTTCAAGTTGTTTTATTTGTTGAAATAATATAATAGCACACTATTAGTGACTATATTTTTCATACTATCTTCTAGAAATTGAATTATAATAAGAACAAGTTATTTTGGCCTGACCAACCATTATATTATACTTTTGTAAAGCAATTGTAATATATATATTATTTGTGTCCTTATCTGAACTGTATCTTATATATCACATATAAATATTATGTAATATATATATATATTATTTGTTACGCATTTTTACTATATGTAAATGGTCACCACTTTTAAATAAATATTGTTTTAGTATTTTACCATACTAGGTAAAATAATTATATCAGATATATTACAAAATACCGTAATGAAGTTATTACGTTTACAAAATATTATTTTGTAAAAGAAATCATTTTTATTTATAACGTTAAATGAGATTTGTAAATAAAGGTGTAAAAATATTTATTATACAAAATATTCGTACAAATACTTTTGTATATATATTACACTTAATGGGTCGATTCTATGGGATTACTTATTTTTATTTTGAAACCATATAACGTTTGTGAATGTATTTACAAATGTTGTAAATAAGTGAAAATGGAGACTATTCTTATATATTGTTTTTTTTTTTTTGAACGGCCAACAAAAATTTTATTCATCAAACTAGCAAGATGCTAGACACCAAAATTACAAGCCTCCACAAAACAAAAATACAGAACCGACTACATTATATATTGTTTTATGAAAATATATCTTTCTCCAATGTATATATATTTTCATATATAATTAAAATTTACTAAATACGTATGACGACTTAATTTATATATATATTAACTAGTCATTATCATGGTGGATATTGTTTAGTGCTGCCTTGTTTAAGCATATGTGGCCAATCCATGCATAACTAAGGCTAGGCTATCCAATACCTGCCCCTGATAATATTCTAATATTAACACTACTACTATTAATATATTATTATAAATAATAAAATTATCAATAATAAATAACTAAACAATAAGAGTATACCTCAAACATAATTTTTTTTAAATATAATTTCTTTACCGCAATGGTTTAAAATATAGTAATACTATATTTGTAAATTAGGTAATTCCATATATAATCAATTAAATTTATATATAATGTTTTTCGATCAACGATGATAGAGCAATAAATATTACGAAAGGCTCGATTGATCTTGTAATAACTATTAAGAGATATACCGAAATATGAATTTGGGTATCATTATCTGAGCACATGATTATTTTAAGATTCTTTGTATAGAATAAATCAACAAAGTGGATTTAATATAAATACTTAAATGATTAAATCCGAGATTAGCGCAATCTTCAGATTTTGTGAAAATGTCACCACAAAGTGATTGTGATCATAGAAATGATTTAGTGAAATCTAGGATCACACCAGCATGTTATAGTTCAAGAGAATTGAAATGCTTGTTAGGATTATTCCAAATATAATGGTTTTAGTTCATCATATGGAACCTTGCATTGAATATGTATTACGAGCAAGTTCAAACAATTGAACTCGGTTTAAACAAAATGAGTTTTAATAAGGTTGGACATGGTTACAACAAAAATCATGTAAAGAAATTTGAGTTTTTCAAGAACTTTATTGACTCGATATCAAAGAGTTATCGTTTTGTAATAATGCGGTTCATAGTGCAAAAAGCGGAATGATATTTGAATTTGGATAAAATAATAAATCGAAATGAAACCCTCCAGTGGTAATTCAGAAATTAAACGAACCACATGCGTGACAAACGGTGCATGTGTAACATGTGGATTTATCAAGAAATGAAATGAATCAATATCCGCTACTATGAAATAAATCCTCCTGGTATAATGACCGTTGCGAAAGTCAACTTATTATATGCAGAAGTCAGAATTTTCAACAAAAGAAATATAAGAACTTCTATCTGGAATTTCGAGTGGTAACCGTTGTTAAATGACATTACTAGGGAATGTCAAATAAAATGAAATAGGGAATGTCAAATAAAATGAAATAGGGAATTTGCAAAGGTATATGACTCCTTTTGCAGTGATAATAATTATGACTCTGATTAGACTGTGCACTGATGATTGTGAAATCTTGTTACAACGTACCTCAGTGAAATTTCATATTGCTTGTAGTATCATGTAGCAAAGTGCTGCTTTTAGTTCTTCTACTGACGGAATTTTAACATTGGTCTCATCGTGCCCAATTTATATTTTCCAAAGATCTTGCCTCGAAAGTTGTGTGTGATATACTTCAACTTTTGTGGACTTATAATTAAATTTTCATGTGTTTTCTTGTATATTATCACAACTTTACATGCTTTTTACTTGCGTTAATAGTTTATGGTAATGCGTTAGAAATTCTTTACACTTTTGATGATATCCCAACTTAATGGGTTTCTATTGTTATTATTGTCGCTCGAGTTACTAGGCAGATAATCAAACGAAATAATGTTTGATGTCGGAAAAGAGATTCCTAATAAAGAAATCTAGACACAGATACTTGTGCTTTATTCCAAATTGTCAATCCTTATGGTTTTTGGATTTCCTTATAGATAAACATATCTATTAAATCATATATTTCACATACTGAATTAAACATACCATCTATCAGGTCAATGTATTTAATAGATTCATATTTCCAAAAAAAAAACAGTCAAATATCTGATTATGATACTATTTAGGGAAATCTTGTCACTTGTTTGACATATTATATATCCCGTCTTATCCGATTCGCGCCGGAGCGGTAACCTCAGTATATCTGGACAAACTGGAGAGTCTACCACACCATACCCAGTCTTGTCAGAAAAAATTTTCTATTTCCCATAAATAGTATCTTTTCAAAAATGCCTATCTTATTAGGGCTTTTATTCAGAATTAAGGAAATTTATATTTCCAGAACATATCTTATTATTATATTGATCACTAGACGATTCCTGTGACAGTGTCAATTTACTATTGATCATTCTTTCAAATAGTGACTCAGGTCATATTACTGTTGATCATTCTCTCAACTAGTAATTGTGGTCATATCACTGTTGATCATTCTTTCAACTAGTGATTCTATAACACTGTTGATCATTCTCTCAACTAGTGCTTTTGGTCATGTCACTGTTGATCATTCTCTCAACTAGTGATTCTGGACTTAATTATCCCGTGATATTACTTTATCAAATATATTACTTATGGCACACCAAAATCCATCATATTTTATTTACACAAGTACTTAGCTTATCGTGAAGCTAATACTAAGGCATCTTTTCTTAAGTTCAAGTCTAAATGCTATCCTGTGTGCTACCAGTTAATAGCAATCTCCTAACTCTTTTATATGAACTTAGGTATTATTTTCATAACACCTAAAGGCTTAAAGCAGTGGCTCTGATGCCACCTTCTGTCACGGCCCCCGACCCACCCTGGACGGAATCGGGAGTCGCGAACAGCCCGTGGTACCGGTGATTAATTTGAAAACGTTGCAGCGGAATTTCATCAGAACCGTGAGTTAGGAAAAATATCAGAGCTTAGAAACACCGGATTTTTATTTAAATAGATGGGATAAACCCATGTTTTACAATGGTAGCTTTAATAAAAATAAATTTGATTACATGAAACAATATTTCTTAATTTTGATTTATTTAATAAAATAAGCCACTTCTTGATGCCTTTCAGTGTCGTATCCAATGCTTACTTCCATCTATTGTAATTTCCTGAAAAGTATTTTAAAAAGGTTTTGTCAGCGGGAAATACTGAGTGAATCATCCTATTTATTAAAACAACCTGTTTTGTTATAATGTACAGTATTAAGAGCGATTACAATTGCCTCATCTTTTAAATTAACTGATCCTGTTTTGTTATAATGTACAGTATTAAGAGCGATTACAATGTGCACATCCCCCCACATACTGGCAGTAATTTCAGATAACAAAGACTTAATCCCTGTAACTATAACTTTGAAATAAACATGCTTTTGAAAGTAATTTGATAAAAAGAGAATGACTCACATTATAATCATGCAGATTCATACGGACAGAATTTAGTCTATAGATAAGCTTTTGCAGATTCCTATAGGCAGAGCTTAGCCTATTAATTAACCTTGTAACCTAGTGCACACGAACTAGGTAGATAACTTAATACAGCAATTACGATAACTCACGAGATTAAACCCTCACAACGAATGACAAAGTGCGATACTTAAACATCCATCGGATTCACAACGAAGGACAGAGTATTTCCCGAGTTCGGGTGGCACTCAACATCCTGTCGGAATCACAACTAATGACAAAGTATAACCCAAGTTTGAGCAGCACTTAAACATCCATTGGATAGTTCCAATCAATCGGACATTGAATCGTATCAGCGATTGAGTTAATACCCTGTTCTGCAGCACCCCGCTATACTAATTAGTGATTTCGTGTGTGTTAATTGTGATAAACAGTCGATATCTCGGTGCCTGAAGAGAATTTCTTCGTCGAACGAATGCCCAGAAGCCAGTCCAAACCCTGCTATTTATACCCAAATTTTGTCACCCCTTGCGCACCGTAACAATATAACCCTTACGGTCCGTAAGCACCCTTGCGCCCCGTAACATTAATTTCCTTACGGTGCGTAAGGAACACCTAAGCACTATAGGGTTGCCACGCGTGGGACTAGCCTAGCTGAGTCGATGAATTTTATTATTTTAATTTAGACAGCGAGTTTTTAGGATAATCGTCAATAGGGAATACCCCCCCTGAGTTTTAGGGGCCCTGATCCTGATTCTGATTGTTCTGAAATTTGTAGGGTTTGTGCAGAATCACTTGGGTGTCTCAATTAGGGTTTCCTTTTGGTTAAATTAAAATAAGAAATAGTATTTTTAATGAGAGTTGTTATATCAAGGTCCGGTTTTATACTTACATAATATTTTTAGGACATTTTTGTGTGAGTCGTTACACTGACCGCTCATGAGACTTGTATTATTTTCACCATAATGTTTTTGCGCTTACCAAAAGGAATTGCATGCACTTTGTAAGAAAAATAAAAGAATAATAGAAACTTTGTTGTTTATTCATGGATAAGGCGCAGAGGCCGTACAAAGTCTATTAAAATAATTACATTGGACTTAACTTACTATAGTCCTTGCTGAGGATTGATAAACTATAGAGTTTGTTTAATCTGCAAGGAGGCTATAGAACTGCTACTTAATTCTTCGCTTTTTTACTCGGACCTTCGTCGCCACGAGTGATTTGTTTAATCTCTTTGCGCACATTTTGTAAGAGGTGAGTGAGTTCACCGCTCTTAAGCGCTTTCTCGATTTCTGTGCGCAAAGAGATACAATTATTAGTGGTATTCCCGTTGTCTTTGTGATAATCACAATATTGACTTGGGTCTTGGCCGCGCTTGTTCTTCATAGGCGGAGGTGCTTTAAACTGGTAATCCTCCGTACTCAACACCTTCGCTGGAGTTTTGGTTAAAGGAGTCCATTGTCTCTCCCTGTTCTCTTGTTTGGCTTCCCTTTGTGCAGCGAGCTTGTTGATTGTAGCTCTTGCATCCTTAGATGAATAATTGCCTGAGCTTGAATCGCGCCAACTTTTCTTGAACTTTTTCCCGCTGCTCGGGCCTAAGTCTGTTGGGCGGCTGTGAGGTGGTGGCGGTCTATTGGTGCTGAGATTCTTCTCCGTCTGGGCGTAGACCTTAGCCGCTGCCATTAATTTTTCCCAGCTTTTTGGGAGTCCCTCAGTTCCGGACAGGACTTTTATCATGTCGTCACATCTTAC
Organism: Helianthus tuberosus; assembly: GCA_030545235.1. Classification (NCBI taxonomy): domain Eukaryota; kingdom Viridiplantae; phylum Streptophyta; class Magnoliopsida; order Asterales; family Asteraceae; genus Helianthus; species Helianthus tuberosus. The sequence continues at coordinate 31,980,414 of CM060422.1, forward strand.
GGCATATTTAAATTGAGCTCGGATCAGGTGCTCGTGTACGTCTCCAATCTCGAGTACTTCTTTGTTATAACGAGTAATGAAGTCTTCTAGACTTTCATCATCGCGGCACCATATATTCATTACGTCCGCCGTATCGCGGATGGATCGCCTCTGTTGACTGAAGTGTACCAAAAACTTCTCGTGCAAGTCTACCCATGACGTGATTTTCCCCACAGGCAGGTTGTCGAACCAAAGCCTTGCGGCGCCTGTGAGGGTTTGAATAAAGAGGTGACACCACATTGGTAGCGTCCAGCCTCCCACCAGCCCTGCTTGTGAAGACCCGAAGATGATCATCCGGGTCTGTCATGCCGTTAAACTTGCCTACGTTGGACGGGAGCTTCGTTTTTTCTAGTGGAGCTAGAGCAATTTCGCTGATGAATTTTGAGTTCTCCGCTGCTTCCACTGGGCGATATATCAGATTATAATCATGCTCAGCCTCAGGGTTGTAAATCGCGCGGGGTTTACCTCTGTTGTAATTTGGCTGTAGCCGACTAAACACACTTGCACTTTCACCTTCACGGTATGTTCTATCATACTCCTTGGTGTGGGTGTCCCGAGATGGGCCCAACCTGGTATGAACTGACTGACGGCGATGAGATTGAGACTCATCTCGATACTCTATTCGATGATTTTCATTGAGTATACTCGTATCTCGATGGAGATCTAGAGTAGACCTCGGTGTCTTCGATCTGGACTCGGGATGGCCCATCATGCTGAGAAACATGAGGTACCGATGGTGCCCTAGCACGGGATACAGGCCTTCGTGATTGGGTTTGGGGAACATTTTGTGCACAAATATGTGCATACACAGCATTCAATGCCCCCTGAGATCTGACATACCAGGAGATTGGGGTCTCTCCTGGGGGTAGTATTGAGCTTACAGGGATCTCAGGCTGTACCCCTGGGGTGACAGGTTCGTTTGGATGATTATTAGTGAACTGCACTTCATTGTCATCCGAGGCTTCTTCTACAATACCCTCGACCTGGGTATTGTTGACGAAATTTGGCCGAGGGCCATTTTGACGATGAGTTGAAGTTTCTTCCATTTTCGAATGGAAACAACAAAGTGAATCGAAAACGAGAAAAACGGGTGAAACAGAGAAATCGGTGGGCGCCAATGAAGAAACACTGGATAAATGACCGGAATCAAATAATCCAGGGGGTTAGGTTCTGCATAAAAAAGGGGGTTGGTTCTTTCTCGTCTGATTCAAAGGGACAGATCTTCTCTTCTCCTTGATAGCTGCAAAACAAACATCGTCAGCCTCGTCACGGGGAGAATGGAGGTTCTCTCCGTGACCATCCCCCGGCGTGAGAATAAGTATCGGTATATGAAGAAGAAGAAGTATAAGTGAAGTGAATGTAACTTGCCATTTGTACCTGAATTACTCTTCTATTTATAGCCGGGAGTTTGGGCGGGAAAACTGTTATTGAAATGTTAACGGAATGTGCTAACTCCGTAAGCGGTTATTTTTCCCTCCGTTAATTCTCTTAATCCGACGTGAGAGCACACGGATCGATGTTTAGTTCAACGGCTGGGGTATTGCCACGTGGAAAGTGGGCAAGTGGAGATTTCTCTCTAATTCCATGCCATCACCATGACTTCAAGAGAGCCTGGGATGATGACACGTGGCCAGACGGTTATAACCGCCTGGTGGTGCACGATTAAGCCTTCTAAAAGATTATTGCCATAATCCAGTGTGACTCCTTATCGTGTGGTATCAACTGAAGTGAATAATATCCAAGTCTGGGTATTATTTAAGCGAGAGTGCTAACTGGGATTTTTCTCTCTGATTAAGGAGAAAGGCGCAAGGATATATTTAGTTCCCTTTTGGCGCGCAGATGTTATTTGCTGTTTCTGTCCAAAACTCTCTTTGGACCAGTGCGCGGCCACGCAAGGTCTAAAGAGGGTTAAAAGGCGAGGTGATGGTATGGTCCCAGGTGCTTAATACGAGGTTTTTGGGAACTTACCCCTTCATCTATAAATATGTTTGGGAGGGTGTGAGATCTCTCTCTCAACTCTTAAAGATTCTCACCGTTCAAAAAAAAAGTTAAATATTAATTTATAGTTTCTTTTATATATAACCCATAAAACTATAAAAGCAACAGTAATTTTACTATCACTGAGACAACTGTAATTGATAGAACCCGAAAATCGAATCAACAGAATTGGGGATAATTGGCCTGATCCAAGATAGGTTAGCTCTCCGAAACATGAGCGATTTAATCATAACTTGAACGACGATTACAAAGAAAACACCCAAAAAATAATAATTTACATACTAATCCTACATTCCTACTAAGCTTATGTGACTTGACCCGTTTACCGTTGCGAATGGAGGTGTACAAAATAACCGGTTTAGAAAATAGTTTATTTCATTCATACTTTGCAAGTTACATCAAAACAGAAGGTAGACGGGCAACAAGTTGCGCCGCCACCCATTTCTGAAATCAGTTAGAAAATGGTTTATTATAACCGGTTTTGGACTGAACTTGGTTTTTTTAACTGGTTTTTTTAAAACTGGTTTCAATCCGATCCGAACCGGCGGTTTGTATACTGATTAGTATTTTTGAACTTTGAAACCGGCTTAAAAACCAAAACTAAAACCGGTTTTTTGGCCCAAATCGGTTTTTATCCGAACCAAATTGATTAGTACTAGTTTGGGTTCCCGCCATGTAAAACCGGTTAAAAAACCGAACCGTTTTTTTTAAACCGGTTCTGTTAAAAACCGGACCGTTTTTAGAAGAAAAAAAAACGATTTACTTGCCGGTACAGACCTGAACCGGGCTCCTGTCACTAATAGGCCCGACTCCAACAATTGCCACATCTAATTCATATTATTGGGCCTATTTACGTCATCCCACAGAGAGAATCCTAGGGTTTGGCCCACTGGCTCGAGCAAACATAATCACATACCCTTCTTGTTCGAACCAACAAAAAAGGGCGCCAAGTAAGTCATTCCTGGCTGCATAAAATTAATGGCGATCGAGTGTCTTGTTCTAGGTATTGTTCTCGAATCTCAAGTCTTTAATTTCATGGTTTTTTTTGGGGGGATATGTTGTTAGTTTGGGTGGCTGCTAATATGATATTGTAAAACAATCAGGTGCAGGACAGGAGGTGGGAAAGAGCTGTGTGGTAGTAACCATTAATGGGAAAAAGATCATGTTCGATTGCGGGATGCATATGGGTTACCTTGATCACCGTCGTTACCCTGATTTCTCTCGCATTTCTAAATCCGGCGACTTTGATAACGCTATTTCTTGTGTTATTATCACTCATTTGTAAGCTAAATCTTTCCCCTTTAAAATGTTCCAATTTTGTGAATGTCGTAGAATTAATTTTTTTGAGTTAAATGTCGGTCATTTTGCCAGTTTAGTCCAAAAGTTACATTTTTCGCGTTCAAAAAGGTTTCAGCGTTGTCATTTTAGTCCACTGAGTTAACTTCATCCATTTTTTCTGTTAACGAGAAGGGCAATTCGGTCATTTTATATGGCCGAATTGCCCTTCTCGTTAACAGAAAAAATGAATAAACTTAACCAAGTGGACCAAAATGGCAACGGTGAAACTTTTTTGGACCCATAGGCGAAAAATGAAACCTTTGGACTAAACTGGCAAAATGGCTCAAACCACAGGGACTAAAATGGCGTTTAACTCTTTTTTTTTTACTGTAAGTGAGGTTCTATATGATTCAAGTTGGAATGAACTAATATGGGTTATATGTTACAGTCACTTGGATCATATTGGAGCACTTCCATACTTCACTGAAGTTTGTGGTTACAATGGACCCATTTACATGACGGTAAGTAATCTCGGTTCAACTTTATTGGGGTTAAGTTAAGTATGTATGGTTCAGTTCTGATATTTATGCAATTTACAGTATCCTACGAAAGCTTTGGCTCCACTTATGCTGGATGATTACAGGAAAGTGATGGTTGGAAGGGGAGAGGAGCAACAGTTTACGAATGACAACATCCTTAATTGTATGAAGAAAGGTACCGCCGGTTTCTTCCTTTTTGCTTTTTTTTGTTTTACTCTCTGTTGTCAAGGCTCGCGCCTAGTCCCACTTTTTAGGCCCAGCGCAGCCATCTCGCTTCGCTTCAAAGGCCCCACTTTCAGGGTCTCAGGCGCTTTTTCAGACGGAATTTTTCAAAAATTGTCTGAAACAGTTATATCAACAAACCTGGAATCAACATAAAACAACCTAAACTAGCCCTAAAGAAGCCTATAACATGTCTAAAATCATAGTTGTCAATAGCGAACAGCGGACGATAGTGAGAAGCTACCTATACGCTACATAGCGATAGCGATCAAATAGCGGGCGCCATTTCATGTTTAGCAATACACTAGAACAAAATATTAAAAATATTTTGTATGCATATTAATATTTTACCAAAAAAATATAAAAAAGCTAAAAAATTTACAAAAATCTCGCTATTTACCGCTATTTGTCGCTACCAGCTATATAGCAACACATGAACGCTACGCTATGCTATAGCGGGCGCTATGCTCGCTATTAACAACTATGTCTAAAACCCCTAAAAATTGTATCATTATACTATACGCCTTGCCTGAAAAGCCCTCGCTTTCTAACCGCCTTGCATTGAGGCCCAAGGCTCACCCTTTGGGCCTTCGATAACTATGGTTTTTCTAGTTGAACAATAGTCTGTTATTTTCAGCAAATATGTGGTGTACTTGAACTTTGTGGTTCATCTTAAGCACTATGATATAGCAGATTTTAGATTAATTGAGCGTTCTTCAACACCAAAGTTACTTGCTTTCATTGTTACAGACATAATTTGGTAGCATTTTTCCTGCTTCATTGCTTTATGCATTGTAATTCCTCACAGAAAAATGAATACTTCAAAATTATTATTATAAATGCAAAAGTAGTGTCAGTGTGCCACCGAACTCATATCTTTGTTATTTTTTTTTTCTTTCAGTTACTGCAGTGGATATAAAGCAAACTGTGCAAGTTGATAAAGACCTTCAAATTCGCGCTTACTATGCTGGACATGTATGCTTCTTGAACTTCTATCTATACACAATCTCATATCAACGTTAAACTCAATTTTCTGCTAACCCTCTGAAGTCAAATTAAACGTTTACCTCAATTTATTATTTGGTTCTAAATGTTCAAGGTCCTTGGAGCTGCAATGTTTTATGCAAGTGTCGGAGATGCTGCTATGGTTTATACAGGAGATTATAACATGACACCTGATAGACATCTTGGAGCAGCTCAAATTGACCGACTTCATTTAGACCTTCTTATAACAGAGTAAGACTTATTTATGTGTGCTCTTTTTTCTTATTAATTAATTGTTTCTATTATATTTGACTTCATAGTTGTTGTGTTGCTTGATGGCAGTTTTAATTTATGTTTCGTCACAAAAAGTACGCCTTTTCAGATGGTTTTTAAATGTTTAAATACTTCAAAATATGTCTGCAGGTCAACATATGGGAAAACTATTCGTGATTCAAAATATGCTCGGGAGAGAGAATTTCTTAAGGCTGTATGTAAGCCTCATTTTGTCATGTTTATAAGTTATAACCACTAATCATTATCAACTTCGTTATTTTTTTAGTTAAATTTTTATCTTTAGAATTGTACTTGTTTTAAATTTGCTTCTGGAAGAACACTTGCAGGTCCATAATTGCGTTGCCAGTGGAGGAAAGGTGTTGATTCCTACGTTTGCTCTTGGAAGGGCTCAGGTTTTCATTCACCTATCAATTCGACTTTTTTAAATCCGTTTTTTATAAGTTTAACCGCCTTTTTAAATATTTTTTGAGTGTTTATTTTTTGGTGTCTAATCCATATATATATCACCATTGCTCTTGATTTTCTTGACTGTATATCTCTTAAATGTCAACATATACACGTGTAACAAGCTTGTGAATTGTCAAATAGGAACTCTGTATATTATTGGATGATTATTGGGAGCGAATGAATCTTAAGGTTCCTATCTACTTTTCTTCAGGTTTAATCCCTTATTATGCTTTCTCCCTCAACTACAATTAAAACTGTCAAATCATTTCATTTACGTATAAAACAAGGAAGAATGATGATTTATCATTAACGCAGTAATTTGCTTTGTATCCTTCAGGTTTGACGATTCAAGCTAATTTGTATTACAAAGTGCTCATTAGTTGGACTAGCCAGAAGGTGAAAGATACATACGCTACTAGGAACGCATTCAATTTCAAAAACGGTACTCCATATAACTAGTTTACTAAAAGCATATTATCCATAAATCCATGATGCAGTATAAGCGTATAACTAACGAGGGTTTGGTTAATGTAGTTCAGAGCTTTGAACGCTCGTTAATACATGCTCCTGGACCATGTGTTCTTTTTGCGACACCTGGCATGCTTAGCGGCGGATTTTCGCTCGAAGTTTTCAAGCATTGGGCCCCGTGTGAATATAATCTTATCACACTTCCCGGGTACTGTGTTGCGGGAACCGTGGGTCACAAGTTGTCTGATAAGACCACAAAAGTCGATGTGGACAAAGATACACAGATCGATGTCCGCTGCAAGATTCATCGATTGTCTTTTAGCCCGCACACCGATGAAAAGGGAATAATGGATCTTGTGAACTTTCTATCTCCGAAGAACGTAATACTTGTACACGGGGATATAATAAACATGGATCATCTTAAAGGAAGAATCGAATCAGAACTGGGAATACACTCCTATTGTCCATTAAATAACGAAACTGTATCTTTTCCTACAACCCATTTTGTTAAAGCCGATGCTTCGGTTAAATTTATTCGTAGTGCTTTGACGCCAAATTTTAAATTCGGAAAAGATGAAGCTACCGAAATGGCCCCAGTACAGGTCTGTGATGAAAGGGTAACCCAAGGGATTTTAACGATGGAGAAAGGTCAAAAAGTCAAGATTTTACACCAGGATGAGGTTTTAACCATGGTTGGAGCCGAACAAACTGAAGTTGAGTTTGCTTATTGTTTTCCGTTAAGTTTATGCAGTTTGAAGGGTCATGTTACGGATGACAACTCGTTGATTCGCATTGTAAGTGGAAAAATATCGAACGAAGTGGTCGAATTTGGGGTACCAGATGACATGGGGGTTATTCAGGTGAACTCCTTTCGTCTTGCGGTTTGTAAGAATGATAACTGTCCTTTTAGAATTAGTGATGGGTCTACGGTTAGCTCTGACTGTACGTTCTTTTGCTGTAATTGGTCGAGTGTGGACAAAGATCTTGCTTGGAGAGTTATATCTGTAATGAAGAACATGGATTCAAGTGTTGATTCTGTTTCTGTTGCTTTGTAAAATTATACTGTTTTTTTTGTAATTTATGTAAACAGTATTTTGATGCTGAAATACTCTATTAGTGGGTAAAGCTTCATTTTCTCATTTGCTTGTTCTTGATTTCTATTTTCTAAATGCTCACACAGTCACACGCTAAAAAAGCGCGAGGCGCTCTGAAGCGTTTTGGTTCCAAAAGCTTTAAGCGAAGCTTCAAGCGCGAAGCGAGAGCTTCACGTATACGAAGCGCTCAAATTAAAAAATAAAAAAAATATATTGTACACATCAATATGACCTATTCTGCTTGATATCAATAACAAACACAAAAACATGATTAAAAAACACACTTAACACATAAAAGACATAGTTGCAAAGATAATAGAGGTAAAAATAGGAAGGGAGCGGCTGATATGTTAAAAGATAGCGGCTGATTATTAGGGTAAAGAAGTAGGGCCTCATTTAAACCCTATTTAAAGACTATTGGGCCTAAAAATGGCCCAAATGTGACCTGATTGGGCTGAAGCGTCGCCTCAAACCATGGTCGCTTCGCGCTTAAAGCTCGCCTCAAAACGCTTCACGTGTTGTGACGCTTCAGACCAAAAAAAGCGGTATTCCAAACGCTTCATCGCTTCACGCTTAAAGCTCGTTTTTTTAAACCCAGCTCACACGCATACATTAATACATACATATATTATGTATTTGTTGGTATAATATGTGTACGTGTTCGTAGTCTACACGTTGATTGAATCGCAACGACGATTGAGCAGAGAACCATAGGAGTCAGGTTCATTTTGCATGATTTAAAAGTTACCGAGCCATTACGGATTTCGCATGATAAGATGATGCTAAGATTGCCAATGGAGATAAACAAGTGAGATGCTATAAGAACTGAACTGAAAACTGATTTTTCAATAACAAACCTAAATTCACTGGGAACTCAAATCTCATTCTTTAGTAAAGAGAAATCTGAAGCAAGCAAAAGAAGCAAGGGGCGGCGTGATACAAGTTTCTGCCAAAAAGTTTTCCTATGTCTCTTGTCTAATTAAAATAATAAAGAAACAACTCTAGAGCTCATCATGTTCTTCATCATCTTCACCTCCCTCGGGGGCCGCACCACCTGTTCTCTGATAAACAGCCGTAATAATTGGGTTGCAAACCGCCTCCACCTCTTTTAGCTTCTCGTCATACTCCTCTTTCTCCGCCGACTGATTGTCATCGAGCCACTCAAGAGCCTCCTTTGTTGCCGCTTCAATCTTGTCTTTCTCATCCGCTTCTAGTTTGTCGGCCAATTTATCCTTGTCACTGATTTGGTTCTTCATGTTGTACACGTAAGTCTCGAGGGCGTTACGGGCATCGATCTTCTCCTTCACCTTCTTATCTTCCTCGGCAAACTCCTCAGCTTCACGAACCATCCGCTCGATTTCTTCTTGACTCAATCGCCCCTTTTCATTCGTGATTGTGATCTTTTCTGCCTTGCCAGTTCCCTTATCTTCAGCCTTCACGTTCAAGATACCGTTGGCGTCTACTTCAAATGTCACTTCAATCTGAGGGGTTCCCCTGTTTCAATATCAAACACAATGTCAGTTGTCATGACACATTTTCAAGCTATTAATTGTCGTCAAAACATTTGTATTAGGTAATTAACAAACCTTGGAGCTGGTGCGATGCCAGATAGATCAAACTTTCCAAGCAGTCTGCAATCCTTTGTAAGACTCCTTTCACCTTCGAAGACCTGAATCGACACAACGGTCTGTTGATCCTGGTATGTGGTGAAAACCTGAGATTTCTTGGTCGGGATAACGGTGTTTCTGGGGATCAACTTGGTCATCACTCCTCCGACAGTTTCAATACCAAGGGTAAGCGGGGCCACATCCAAAAGAAGGATATCTACATCAACATTATTTTCATATCAATTAGAAATAAAAACATGAACATTATATATTATTATAGATAATAGTAATGATAATAAGTAGGAAAGGGTTTGTTTAATTGTTTACCTTTGGTTTCATCACCACCTTCTCCGCTCAAAATACCACCTTGAACTGCAGCACCAAAAGCAACAGCCTCATCAGGGTTCACACCCTTGTTGGGTTCCTTGCCATCGAAGTAATCTTTAAGAAGCTGTTGAACCTTTGGAATTCTGGTACTACCACCAACAAGAACAATCTCGTCAATTTGGCGTTTCTCTAGACCAGCATCTTCCATAGCTTTCTTCACAGGTCCCATGGTCTTTCTGAACAAGTCATTGTTCAACTCCTCAAACCGGGCTCGGGTCAATGGCTCGGAGAAATCAACACCGTCAAAGAGTGATTCGATCTCAACACGGACTTGATGCTGGCTACTCAAGGCTCTCTTGGCACGTTCAGCTTCCCTCCTTAGCTTTCCGAGAGCTCTGTTGTCCTTGCTGATGTCCTTTCCGTGCTTCTTCTTGATTAACTTGATGAAGTATTCCATGATCCTTTGGTCAAAGTCCTCACCTGGAAAACCGACATAACTTTAGCAGGCAATAATGAATGCCGAAATGCTTCAAATTTTAACAAAACACGTACCTCCAAGATGGGTGTCTCCGTTTGTGGATAGAACCTCGAAAACACCGTTGTCAATGGTCAAGATACTGACATCGAATGTACCACCACCAAGGTCAAAAACTAGAATGTTCTTCTCACCACCCTTTTTGTCCAAACCATATGCAATAGCAGCAGCTGTAGGCTCGTTGATGATTCTAGCAACGTTTAAGCCAGCAATCACACCAGCATCCTTGGTAGCCTGTCTTTGGGCATCGTTAAAGTATGCTGCAAAATAAATCGTAAAAACAAATCATTAGAAATTAGTATTCCAAGGGTACAAAGATCAGACGTATTTGGAACTTTGTTAGTTACTAACCAGGAACTGTGACGACTGCATCCTTAATTTTCTTTCCAAGGAACGCTTCAGCTGTCTCCTTCATCTTGGTTAGGATCATAGCACTGATTTCCTCCGGACTGAAAACCTTCGTTTCCCCATCTTTAAGTTTGACTTGAATATAGGGCTTTCCATCCTTGTTCACAATTTTGTATGGAACAAGCTTCATGTCCCTCTGGACTTCTTTATCCTCAAACCTGATATACAAATATTACATTGTCAATATTGTTAAGTGTTAACCACTTTAATGCCAGTATCTTTAAAAAGAAGAGATTGACAACTGAAAGTACATACTTCCTCCCAATAAGTCTCTTAACATCAAAGATAGTCCTTTCGGCATTTACAGCCGCTTGATTCTTTGCTGCCTCACCAATCAACCTCTCGGACTCTGTGAAAGCCACCCATGATGGAGTAATACGGTTTCCTTGGTCGTTAGCTATGATCTCAACATGACCGTTTTTGTAAACACCAACACAAGAATAAGTAGTCCCAAGATCTATCCCAATAACTGTTCCTAACTTGTTAGCCTCTTCTTTTGCTATGGAAATTGCAGATAAACAACCTGTAACACATTGTCATTTAGTACATCAGAAATGATTAATCCTTCAATTTCATCCACAATTCATAAGAATGAGAAATGATTATCAAAACCATTTCAATCAACCATCCATCAAGATAAGTTCCACACAAGTAATGATAAAAACTAAGGCATGGTGACGACTAACAAGAAACTAAATACGTAGAAACAATTATAATGTTAAAAAGCATCTAATAAACCGCAAATAACAACTATTCATATAGCTACAAGGTCTAGAGAAACTATATTAACTATGATCTATGTTTGCTCATTTAACATTCGACATCGACTGTCACAATAATTTCTATAATTTGGCTATAAGAATAATCTAATTTCTATTCAAAAGACGCCGAGAAAATCACCAATTGTAGGTGAAAACTAACACAACTAAGTTAACCAAATCGATATCAATGCCATATTACTGAATCTAAATCATGTTTCCAACACCTAGTGAGCATGATCAAATCGCAACTCATTTCAATAAGACTAGGTACCAATCTGAACGTACAAAAACTCATTTTATGATTTTATCAACCTAAAGGTGTTCAACGTTGATGTCTACGTACGATCAACTACAACGCATTCCTAAACGTTTTCGTGACGAATTAAGCATTGATCTTCTTAATATCAGTAATCAGCAATACAAATAAACAACAGTAACCTGTAAACATACTAGCAACTAATAAACAACAATCGCGAAACCCTAGCGTTCTCAGATCTCGAACAAATTCCATAAAAATGATTCACAAACAGCTAAACATTCTCAGATCTAGACTAAATTCGTCTACTATAAACAAAATAACAGCAAAACTAGATCAGATCTGTGAATAAACTTCATAAACAAAAGCTTGAAAAATGAAATTACCGATTAGAATAATCGCTAACGCGACGCCGGAGCGAGCCATGGCTTCTTCGACCTTCACTCAAACCCTGTGTAGTGAGATTTCAGTTTTTTCGATTGAAGAATGTGTTGGTGGAATGATATAATGTAATGGCGCGTGGAGGATAGGGGGTTGAATAAAGCGAGTGGGCTTTGTGCGGATCTGTCGTGAGTAATTGCATGTCATCGGTGGTGACGTGGACCAATCAGAAATGAAATAGGGGTGTTTGAACCAATAACAATGGATCTCGTGTTTGATCTGACGTGGTTTCCCCTGTTGACCCTCGTTTCGTCATGGTTCGTGAATCAGATCTTGTTGATAATTATTTTACTAATTATTAAAATTATCTTACAAAATTATTTGTAAAGAAATTTTGGAAATTATCCTATAAATAAAATAATTACGAAAATACCACTGGTTTTTTTTTTTTTACTTTTCCATGTTAGTCGTATGTTTTGTAAATGTATTTGTATTTGATTTTTTTTTAAAGTTGTAATTAGTGGTTAGAGTTAATAGCCAAAATGGTCCTTGAGGTTTGCTCACTTTTGCCACTTTAGTCTAAAATCCAAATTTTTTACATCTGGGTCCCTGAGGTTTGCATTTTGTTGCAATTTTGGTTCAAATTTCAAATTTGACTAGATTCCTTAACTTAAACCCCCCTATTTTGTCTTTATCCTCAGGGGTATTTTGGTCATTTAGATTTATTATAACTCAAATTTATATATATATTCACACAAACAGACATACAACTCTCTCTCTCTCTCTCTCTCTTCTATCTCTGTAATCAAACCCAGATCTCTGTAATCCAAAATCGCCGCCTCCAATCTGAACTACCACCACCGTGCACCACCACCACCCTGACTACGATTCCCCATATTTACACCCAAACATACAACTCCCTCTCTCTTCTATCTCCGATTCGCGTTTGATGCAGATTTATTGGGGGTTTGATTTTGATGGAGGTGTTAAATATGGGCTGGAGCAAGAGGAATCGGAACAAAATGGCAGTTTAAATATGGGTTGGAGCAGGGTGTACGGTGGTGGTGGGGAGACGGTGGTGGTGGGTGTACGGTGGTGGAGGGTGTACGGTGGTGGAGGGGGAGACGAATGATGATCTGTGATTTTGTTAGTTTTAAGGGATCGAGATGATGGATGATGATCTGTGATTTTGTTAATGTTTTAGGTGGTTGAGGGTGATTTTGTAACAAACAGGATGATCAAAACTTGAACCCAGTCCTTTTATTCACCACGAGGCTGTGATGATTTCACCTAATCCGAGTCAAAATTGGGTCAACATTTGAGATTTTCCGCAACTTGGCGTGGCAGAATCGGAGGAGGGCAAGTGCACTTGCAACCTCTGTTTGCAGCCATGGCGGTTATTCCTCCTTGTTCCCATTGTAAAACAGATCTGAGCCTCGTTTCTTTTTACAGAGAGAGAGAAGAGAGAGATGGGTGTTTGGAGAGAGAAAGAGAGAGTGTGTGTGTGCAGGTTTTAGAGAGAGATGGTGGTGTTGGCGGCAGTGGGATGGTGGTGGTGGGGATGATGCGGTGGTGGTGGCAGTTCAGAGAAGAGAGAGAGAGAACTGAAGTTGTCGATGATGATGATGAAGATGAACTGCTATGTATGTGTGTGTATATATATATATATATATATATATATATATTGAATTAAGAAAATGTTAAATGAAAAGCAAAAGGACCAAAATGCCCCTGAACTAAAAGACAAAATAGGAGGTTGCAACAGTAAAAAAATAGGGTTTTTAAATTTTGGACCAAAATGGCAACAAAATGCAAACCTCAGGGACCCAGATGTAAAAAATTTGGATTTTGGACTAAAGTGGCAAAAGTGAGCAAACCTCAGGGACCATTTTGGCTATTAACTCTAGTGGTTATATATATATATTTCAAAGAGTTTACATCAAAATGCACTTTACATCAATATCGCAGGTAAGCGAGCAACAAGCTGCGCCGCTACCCCTTTCTGAATAGCAAACCCTATCCTATTAAAGACAAACCCCTGCCCCCTGTTGATGAGCCATTGCTGTGGACAACCTGTTGGACCCTAGTCAGCAAACGGATAGCTTCTGGAGCTAGGGATCCAAAGGTGTCGAAGACGAAGGGGACAAATGCATGTTGGTTATCAGCACATGCTTTAGCGTGTTTATCCATCTTTTTTTATTCTGCTTTCCTTACAGCTTGTCCTGCTACAAACCCGCTTTCCCTTAAACCAGCTAAGGGGGAGACTCATGTGAGATCTACACAAGCATGTTTCCCTCCCGCCCAACCAAAGACGAGCCGGTCTGCTGGTCTCAATGTAGATCTCCCTTCCATGGGGTCTGTAAGGAAATTCAAAGGGGCCTCCTTCTTGGTAGAAATCCCCGCTCTCCTCAAGATGTCCCCCAAAACATCTCTCACCCAGTCATGCCGGTATTTGATTTTTTTGTCTAGAAATGTAATGTGTTAAAAAAACTTATATTTTTGTAACAACTAGAAGATTTAATTAATACCCAATAATTCCCTGTAAATTTCTAATGGTTTGGTTTTTATTAATAATTTGAGTGTTATTGCAATTACGCTAAAATGTGTATCTTTACGACGGAAATATCCACTAAAAATGTGTTTTGTCTAAGTAGCTTAAAAATGATTATAGAGATGACATGTGACACTACTTATAAATAGAATGAGATGACATATTCGTTTCTAAAACACAAATTCTCACCATTTCGTTTTGTTAAAATACAACACAAAAAATCTAGTACAAAAAATCTAATATGATAAAAAATACTACTCAAGTTCGATTTTATGGTGCAATGTTTTTTTTAATAATGTCTATAAAAAGTTATGAATGTTTAAAAAAATATGAGGAATATGCATATGTCTTGTATGTGGAAAGAAAAAATCAACAGATAGGCAATTCAAAAAATATCGTTACATCACGTTTTTTCCTACGCTTTCATCATAGTCATTGATTTGAAAAACGAAAAGTTAATTAATATGTTTTGCTACCCTACTTAGGCAAAATCAACTTTTTATTTGACCCATTATTATTATTTAATTAATACATACCAAACAATAGGTTCTTCCGAATACCTGAAATACACAAACATAATCTAATATTGTTTGCCAGGAGTAAATACACGCTTGACTTTTCCAACTTCTTTTATAGCTCAATTGCCACGTTTCCCGTTCTCAATACGGATACATCATCAATAGGTTTGAATTCCTCAAACCACCTTTGATTCTTACACCCGTGTATTGTAGCACCCGAGTTTACCCATCACACAAATTCATCATCGTGTACAAAGAATAATTCAGATTAATTTTTTTTTTTTTGAAAGGAGAACTTCATTCACAACACCGAACCCGAAAACCGGGGCGGGAAAAACAAAACAAGCAAAAACTTACATATTCACAAATTTACACCAATCCCCCCACTCGAAAACCCCTTTCTTCGCTCTATGCTTGAACCAAAAAAAAACTGACAACTCTAACTTCACTAAAAATCTCTTCCACGCTACTACTAATGCCGTTAAATCTCAACTTATTTCTAGCCTTCCATCACATCCAACAAGTCGTAATCACAATACCATGGAGAGCCTCACGAGCCGCCTGACCTCTGTCCCCCACTCTATGCAACTCAACTAAATCTCTGAACGAAAAGATGAAGAACCTCGGTATTCGGCACCAAAAACTGACTTTTTCCCACACTCCCAAAGAAATCGGGCAAGCAGTAAAAATATGGGAAACAGACTCGAAATCATCACCACAGAAGCAACACATGTCATCGATAACCGTCAAACCCCTGCTGCCGAGAGCGTCTACCGTAGGGATCCTGTTCATATCAGCACGCCACGCGAATATGTTACACTTTTTAGGGACCCATTTGCACCATTTCATCACGAATCGGCTGCTAAAATCGCGCGAAGAGCCGATATGATGTTTGACCGCTGCCACTGAGAAACCTTTCGACCCACGACCCAGCCAAGCCCATTTATCCACACCAGGGGAAAGCGAGACAGAACCCAGGACAGCGGAAAGCAACTGCCATTCAGAAAGCTCCTCGCTAGTCTCCGGGTCGTGTCTCCAGAGCCAAAGCCCTTCTCCTTCAAGACGATCGCGCACACAACACGTCTTCACCACTTCAAGCTTAAAAAGGGTAGGGAACTTCTCCTTTAATGGAACATCAAACAGCCACGGGTCCAACCAAAAAAGAATATTCTCTCCGCTTTTAACCTCTCCTTTAAAGAAATTCCGAAGCGGCACATTACCAACCAATGGCCGTTTAATAGTCGAAACGATGCTGCTCCATACTCCAGCAAAGGTTTTCTTCAAAGGGAGGAAGTCCCAGGCCGACCCACCGACGTGGATGGCGTTTACAACCTTCACCCATAAACTATCTTGCTCATTCTTATATCTCCACCCCCATTTTGAAAGAAGAGCTATGTTGATGTCTCTGAGATGTTGGAGGCCTAAACCACCCGAGTCTAGCGGCGAAGCCACCCTATCCCACGCGACCCAATGTACCTTTTTAACCTCCGAGGACCCTCCCCATAGAAATTTTCGAATCATGGCTTCCAAATCCCTCACTACCTTAACCGGGGCTCTATACAAGGAAAAATAGTAATTGGGGAGGCTTTCAAGAACCGAGCGGATCAAGGTAACTCTCCCGCCAATAGAAAGTAACGAAGCTTTCCAAAGAGAAAGCCGCTTTTCCAGCGTGTCAAACACCGGTCTCCAGCTTTCATAGTGATTCATGTTAGCCCTCACATTTAAACCGAGAAACTTAAACGGAAAGGAATCGGCGTTACATCCAATAAAACCTGCCATGTCTAACACCTCATTTGGCTGCATCCCGACCCCGTACAAATTCGACTTTGAAAGATTAATCTTGAGCCCTGAGCAGAGATGGAAACACCTCAAGATTCTAACCACGTTCTTAATATTGTCCCTGGACCACTCTCCCAATATGACCGCATCATCCGCATAAAGTAATTGGGATACGACTGGACCCCCGTTTGGAAGGGCAACACCCTTTATAATCTCCAAATTACAGGACTTCCTAATCATACACGAGAGGGCTTCCATCACAATAACAAAGAGGAAAGGCGACAACGGGTCACCTTGACGCATGCCTTTGAAACACTTAAACTCGAAAGTTGGGGCCCCGTTGACCAACTCTGAGGCCTTAGCTGACGTCAGAACACCCTTGATCCAAGAACGCCACTTAACCGAGAAACCCATCTGGAGGACCAAGTCGAGAACAAAATTCCAATTAATATTGTCGTACGCCTTCTCGAAGTCGATCTTGAGGAAGAAGAGCTTTTTGTTAGATCTTTTAGCCCAATTCAGAACTTCATTGACAATAAGCGGGCCATCGAGGATAAATCTACCGCTAATGAAGGCGGACTGAGAAGAAGAGATGACTTTATCCAGCACGTTTTTGAGCTTGTTCGCCAATATTTTAGAAATTACCTTGTTGATCAAACCCACCAAGTTAATTGGCCGAAAGTCATTTAGACCGATCGGATCAATAGTCTTGGGAATCAAAGCGATGAACGAGGAACCGCATCCCATGTTGATCGATCCATATGTGTAGAACTCTTCCATAATGTCAACAAAGTCGGACTCTAATAAATGCCAAAAACGCTTCACGAAACGGAAATTAACCCCGTCGGGACCCGGGGCCCGGTCATCCCCACAGCTGTAACACCTCGAAAATTTACGTCCAATAATGTATTGACACGTGTCATAAGCTTTGAATATGTGAAAAAGTACTTTAGAGGGACTAAAGTTGACAAACAGTGAAACTATGTGAATATAAGGGTCCAAAGTGTCAACAATGGATAAATAGGCTCTATAATAACCCTACATGGTGTTTATAATCTTAAACGGATAAATCATGGATCATACGAAGAAGAAAATGAAAGAAAGTGAGGAATTACAAACTACAGGGGCTAAATGTGTCAACATGTTGAAAGTATACCTCTGAGTGACCTTTTGGCAAACCCGAAGCTTTGTAACGATAAAATATACTCACTAGAATATGTGATAAAAATTTCATAAAGTTTCGTTATCGTATGAGAAAGTTATGATCAAAACCGTGCACGAAGGGTTAAATGCGTCAACGTTGAAATTTGTGACTTTACGGGTAAGTACAAAGTTAACCAAGGACCTAACCAAGTTTGTAGATGTAAGGCCCTTAAAAATCAGGTTTGAGGGTCAAGAATGCAAGAAAAATAGCTAAAACCACGTAACAAAGGACCAGGGACTGAAATGTAAAACAAAGAAACTTGTTTAACCTGATGCGCCTGGTACGCGGCCCGCGAAGGGGCTCTCGCTGCCCGCCTACGACCTGTCAGCGCAGAATATTGCGCAGATGCCAGTTATCAGGTCTGAAACGATGCTAAACAGCTGTTATATGATACCAGGGACTCACCAATGGTTTTACATGCATAGGGGGGCACCTGGACATATCTGATTACACCAGTAGACTCTTGTGGCATCATCTTATGAGAATTAATTGGCTATATATGATGTTCAAAGTTGCAACATTGATCACTTGCATTTTCAAAACTCACAAGTCCCACTTCTGGAGCTCCTCTGATCAACCTCAGGCTTTCTAGTGATCTCTAATCGTAATTAGGACTCTTGTAAATGTTCATAACCCTTTCTATTTCGTTTTAGCTTAATTAATTAGCTATTAGTCAAACCGTCGTAATTTAAATTTGACTTTGCGATTAAATGAATTCCGCTCAGTCATTTCTCGAATTGAAAGTACCTATAAGTAGGTATTTATGTGGGTAACAAACCCTTAAAAGGGTACTTTCAGATTCCCACTCTAACTATGTTAATTGTCGAGTCAAAACTTACTTTAAAAAGTCAACAGAATGTGTATTTTCAAAATTAAGCATAATTAGCAATGTAGGGTACATGCAACCTGTTTGATCATTTATATAACATGGTAACTAATGTAAGAACATGTCTCAACATGTTCAACTCGACAATTTTCAGTTTAAACCCGGATCGGACCCGAAAGTCGCATAATTTGACTATCAGTTCTGATCCGTTTATGCATGTTTAAGATCTGCCTTAGAGCTTATTTTGGACCAGGTTTCATATAAGTATAACTCTCTGAGATTATACAACTTGGTTCAATACTTATCCGATTCATATGCATGTTTCCGATTAATGCTTAAATGTTGACTATTATGCCCTTTTGACTATAAAACGTGATTTTTGAAAAAGTAAAAGAGTAGAAACCTTAGTTACTGATTTATAAACTTGCACCAAAAATTTGACATCAGTTTGAGGTCTAGATTAAGAGTTATGCTCATTAGCGTAAATTGAAAGCTTTATGTTAATTAAACAGCGTAATTAGCGAATAGCCTATTTAAACCTACTTTTTGATATCAAACTTTTTACCCACTGATGTAATATAATATTTTGGGATTTTTGAAGATTTTTATTTAATTTTTGGTTGAGCATAACATAGGTCTCTAGGTTTGATTCGGTTTATGACGGTTTTGCCCTTTTTAGCCATAAAATGAGTTTTACAAATCCTTTTGACTCCAAACCTTTTTCTACTGATTTTATTTGTTAAATAAAATATTTTGAGC
Source organism: Helianthus tuberosus (assembly GCA_030545235.1). Taxonomy (NCBI): domain Eukaryota; kingdom Viridiplantae; phylum Streptophyta; class Magnoliopsida; order Asterales; family Asteraceae; genus Helianthus; species Helianthus tuberosus. Next base: position 31,999,689 of record CM060422.1, read on the forward strand.
TTTCTGGAATTATAAAAATATCAGCTTTCTTTTAAAAACCCGGAAATAGCTCCAAATCGCCTTTTTAAAGCGTTTTTAACGCATAGTATGTACAAAAAACTATATTAAACATATAAGGTTGATACCTACTGATATTTTTAGTATATTTTTATATAATAACAGTAAGTAAAAGTTTTTAAACTCAGATTTCCAGTTTTGACCTTTTTAGCCTTTGTGAAATTACCAAAATACCCCTAAGGTGCATAGTTTGGTTTTAAATGATAAGTTTCACATATAGGTCATACCCTACTGTTATAACTTATTAAATTAAGTGTATTTACTGTATAAATCAGACCTGTAACTCAGATTACTAATTAAACTCTTTTATAATCTTTCAAATGACCAAAATGCCCTTATAAGGCATAAATCGGGTTTAAATTCGTTTGGGGCATAATAGAAGACATCTTACTGATATCACAACATGTATAAGGCATATTAACTCAGGGAACTTGCATATGACTCTTATGGTTACCCGTGACGCCCTTTTCGCGTTCGGTTCGGTTTATGTAACTAGTTTGCATAAATTGACCGAAATGGGCCAAACCTTATCATCTTTGTCTCAAAATCCAGAATGTATTTAGTATACCCGTATTATACAAGTATTAAAACTTGTCGGGTCTAAATCACATTCTATCCGGTCTTCGCTTAATCGTGCGTTTGAACCGTATCGTCCTTAAAAGCTAACCGGTCTAAGCTTAGGCTTAAATAAAGACCCGTTAGAAATCTAATAGGTTATTATAAACCTTTGTTCCAGAATAGAAGAACCAGTAAAAGCTACCTTCACTCGCTAATTGTGATTTATACTTACAAAGGTAAATACTTTTAACTTATTTTCCCTATACGGGCTTGGGGTACGGTATATAAAATACCGCTTGGTCCGGCATTGAATCTTTAATCGAATAGAGGTTAAATTATTGATATGCTATGTTTTGAATGTGTTTTGTTTGCTTAAAGCCTTTGGGGGGTTAATGACCATGTCCCGGATATCCTTGGCATCATCTTACGAGATGGCCACGACCTGAGCACGGGGTGTAGGCGTACACCTTTCAGTGCATAACTCAATATTGTGGTGTGTCTATTAATCTTTAACCCGGTCTACGGATCGGGCTACTGAACGCATAAGTAACATGTAAATCCCTTACAAGATTATATTCACATAATTATCCCAAGTTATAAAATGTTTTGTGCCACGTGCATTCAAATCAATTTTCAACCCTTTTCAAAATGAGTCAGTTAAATTGTATTTACCAGTGTAAACTGACGTATTTTTCCAAAAGGTTAAGTGCAGGTACTACTCGTACTAGGCTGGCTGTCTTCTAAGCGTCCACAATAAGTCTCGCAAGCTTGGATGTCAATAAAGCTGTTGAACAATATCTTCTTTTATTTTTGACCCGCCTGTGGATCCGTTTCAACTATTCGTGATACTTAATATTACATTTTATTAAAGTTGAAATGAATCTATCTTTGCTTCCGCTGTGCATTTATATATTGTGTTGTTTGTCTATGATGATACCAACTACGTCACTATACTCCCCACCGGGCCCACCGGTGACACGTGGAAAATAGGGGTGTGACAACAGCCGAAGACAACAGCCTTTATCTCCTCTAAGCTGAACCGAGCATCCAACATCAGAGCATCTGATTCTGGCACAGATTTAAGATCGGCACAGACCAACCGGGGCCAAACCTCACATTCTTCAACAAACTTAGACTTGAAAAACCTGTAAACCTCTTTCTTGACCAGCGAAGGTTTAGATACCCACGTGCCATTAATATCCAAGCCATGCATCGAATTCGAAGCTTTCCTACAATTTATCATGGCGTGAAAAAATCTCGAGTTTTCATCCCCATCCTTCGCCCATTTAATCCTGGATCTTTGTCTGAAGTCGCTAGTTTTCCGCTCCTCTTCCTCTTTTAAAACTTTTTTGCATTCAAGGAGAGACCATTCCTCATCTTCCGATAAATCCCTGACCTCCATTGCAGCCTGAATGGACTCGAGATCCGTTTGAGCCACCGACACCGCTTCCGAACCTTTTTTGAGCATGTCATCCCTCCAGATTTTGAGGTCAACTCTAAGGATCCCCAACTTGCGCATGAGACGAGTGTTCGGGGGGCCAGGACACCTAGGATCTTTACCTAAAGCTGAAACCATGGCCTCATGAAAACCAGGCCTTTCGAACCACGAATCAAATAACCGAAAAGGCCTGGGACCAAAGTTCACTAAAGATGTTTTCAAGATGATTGGACTGTGGTCCGACAAGAAAGATTGCACCGCGTCCACATTCGCATCAGGCCAGGAGTTAAAAAAGCCCATATTCACCAAAAATCTGTCTAGTTTGCTCTGTTTCTTACCATCGGCCGATGAATAAGTGAACTTCCTTCCGCGCAATCGCGCATATTGTACTCGATAAGCCCTGATTCAAAAATAAAGCTATTGAAATTATTAGCACAGGTCTGTTTGAAACCACAATTCCTCTTCTCCTCACGACACCGAACCGCGTTGAAATCCCCAGTCACCACCCAAAGCCCGTCAGATTCCGAAATAACCTGATTTAGCTCGTCCCAAAGAATCTTTTTAGCCGACACACTCTGGGGGGCATAAACATTGACGATGTTAAGAACCGAACCACTCCTCACGAGATTACCGCTAATGCACAGATAGTTCCTGCTCTTCCTAACATTTAACACACGGAAAACGGACAAGTCCCAGATGCAAACCAGCCCGCCCGAAAGCCCAACCGAACCAACATAATCAAAACCAAACTTCTTATTTGATGGGTGTCGAGTGTTATATATATTAGGTGTATATTTTAAGCCCCTTTAACACTTTTTTAGTCAAGTTTTAAATTTATAAAACACGATATTTACTAACACCAGACACACATATGGGCAAGTGCACCCATCGTGAGCGTAGTATAGTGTTGGTAAGATACCGAGGTCGTCCAAGGACACAAGAGCTTTTAGTACCGGTTTATCCTCAACGTCTAATCAAAATAAAAAGTTTAGAAAAATGTTTCAAGCTAAGAAAAAAAAAACTAACTAAAATGCTGAAAATAAAAATAAAAGAAAAACAGATAGACAAGATGAATCACTTGGTTCCGACTCGTGTATAGTGTAACCTTTGATTATTTCCGCACTTTTGCACTTATTTAAGAGATTATCTTAGTTATTGTAGTAGGCCCCTCTTTTGAAGGTGACGTTACCCTCAACCCAGTAGTTTGAGTCAGCAAGGATACAATCCTAAAGGGTCGGATTATTGAAAGATAATGAATTAAGTTATTAATGCAAATTATGGTAGGCCCCTCTTTTGGAGGTGACGTTACCCTCGACTAAGTAGTCTGAGTCAGTAGGGATACAGTCCTAAATAGCCGGGTTATAGTATTAATAGTAGTTAACTTATGAGGGGATCAAAGAGTTTGGACCCCCGCCATCCAATACCGTTAAGTATTGAAGGAGATCCTACTAAATTTGACCCAGGTCCATTGCAGGACCTCTAAACGCTGAACAATGGCAAGACCTTTACCAAACCGTTCCCTTAACCCCCCGACCAGGTAGCCAACATACCTCCATATAGACCGTGGAGATATGAATGGTGAAAATCTTTTATTTTATATAGACAGTAAAATACTGCCAAGACACCACGGACAAACGATAAGGAAAGATCACCTTCAACATAAGCAACTAGTTATTAAAGTCATTAATACAAAACCAAGTAAAAAGTGCGAAAAGATTAGAAATAAAAAGTATTACACTAGACACTTGTCTTCACCAAGTGATGTAAGAGACTTAGGCAAACATGACCTTGATTGTCAAGAACTCTTACGATCAATCTTGGATCCCGAGACGACTCACACACTCTACGATGGACAATGGATGATGGTGTTATGGTGGTGGTGGGTGAAGTGTGAGAGAGGTGGTGTGCCAAAGGATGGTTTGAGCTTGAGCCAAGCACTCCTATTTATAGGCTGAACAGAAGCTCGGGCACGGCCCCGTGTCCAGTGGGCACGGCCCCGTGTCCACATCCTTCTCTTTCTTCATTTATTGCAGCTTGTCTTATTAGTTGACCACGCCCCCGTGTCCGCTGAGCACGACCCCGTGTGCAGAAGAATCTTTGTACTATGAAGATTTGCCTGGATTGTGCAAATCTTATAGTTGACCACGGCCCCGTGTCCGCTGAGCACGACCCCGTGGTGGGCAATAGAAGCTTCTACCACTTTGTCTTTTCTGCTGACACTTGGGCACGCCCCCGTGCTGGCTGAGCACGGGGCGTGTTCAGTCTTCTGTTATCTTGTTTTGCTTGGGAAGATGCTGTCGTGGGGTCGGGCATGTCACGTCTTGTTCCTTTTCTTGTATTTATGTTAGATTTTTATGTCTTTTTGCTTCTTTTGTTAATTTGAGCTCATTTAATCCTGAAAATACAAAAGGAAGACAAAAGCACACTTTTTCCAACATTAGTACTAAAAAAAGGGTTAGTTTTATGCCACAGTTGATGTAATTTATATGTTGCATTTTGCACACATCATTATTTCCCCAAAATCCCATAACATCTTCAGATTTAACAACCACTTTTTTTTATTCTTGAAAAGCCATAAAGCAAATACCATTTTTCGACTTCAACTCCTTCGCCCACCTCTGCTTTTCAACACCCCCAAGGCCACGCAAATTAAAAGATAAAAAATTCATACTTCCACCGCATTAATACCTGAATATCCGAGGATGTTAACGACCTGTTCTGATTTCTGCCCAATCTCCACTCCCACTTGAGCACCTATCTCGATAGTGGCATCGATTTCTTCCTCGAAAGCTGAAAGCTGGTCTTGTTGATGATGGCCGTTCCGATCATCCAAAGGACACGAAACGTCCGCCTGGGAATTCGAGGACTGGGCACAGACATTCAAATCCAGAGGAACATTCGAGGAAGAAGCAAACCCCACGAAGCCGAAACCAGGCTCCTCTTCCTTACCAGAACTCCTAGGCCTTTTTTTGGGCCTCACATCCCCCGGCGAAGCCACCTTGTTACCACTGGGCTTTGACTGGGCTCTAGAGAAATTCTGGCCCAACACCTTCCTCCTATTAGGCCTTTTGTGATTCAAACCTGTCCCTATTTCAAAACCCCCATTACCTCCTGGCCCCACCAACGAAGATCCCAACCGACAAGCCTCATCATTAACTGACCTAACCTCAACATCCTCAAAAAAATCAGAGCCCACCTTTTCTCTCTCCACATGTCTTGGAGAGCTAACCGTGTGGGGAAGGGGACCAGCTACCTTCGGCGTCTCCTCGACTGGCACACCAAATACCGACGATTGGGGCTCCTCCTTATCCCCGGCGACGGGTCATCTACCGATTCAGAATCATCGTCCTTATCCAGACAATCCGGGACCCAAACATCAGAGTCCTCCTCCACCCACATTCTGAAGGTTCTATCTCTCCATCTCAGGGATACCTCTTCTTTGATCCTGCCCGAGAACCCGACTAGAACACCCACCCTAACAGTGGACAAATCCAAATCCTCCTCGTTAAGCTTCGGCACATGAAGAAGCTTCCCGAATGAATCACCGACCAGACCCAACACATCCGGGTCTAACAGATGGAGGGGGATCCCACACAGCTTCAGCCATGTAACACGTTCGAGGGGGAGAGACTGACCCGACCAATAATACAACTTAGAGAACCAAGGTCCCCAGACCTCCTTAGCATCCATGAAAAGCTTAGCCGAATCCGCGTCATGAAAAGAGATGAGCAGCGATAACCCACCCAAGCACTGTAGGTTCGCTACAGAAAACTTGGCAATCCTCAGCAACTTATCAAAATCGACCAGGGTCTCGAGGTCCACCGTTCTGCCCACCAACGCCATACCGACCAAGTTTTTGAAAGCTCCCGTTCTATCCGGCACCACGATCGTTTTTTCTCTCACCCTGATGCCCTCCTCCATAGCAGCAGCATGTTCTGAGTTTGGACCAACCGAAGTTTTGGATGTCCCCACCACCTCTCTATAACTTCTCATATCCCTGAGGTTAGAGGCCCCTCCAAAAACCTGATAGCCAGTAGCCCTATCCTTATGCTTCTTCACCGCCTGATCAAGATGACCACCCGAGTTTTCCGCCGCAAACCTGGCAACATTAATCTTTAGCCTGAAATCCCCCGTTTTAACTCCCCCGGGTCTCTTCAAAAGCTCAGGCCTATCCCTGACGTCTTTGAAAGAGACAAACCCAAATCTGCACCCATTCTTATCTCTTTTCTTTTCAACGTATGTGCCCACAATATCCCCGAAGACTTCCAAACACTTTCTGAGCTCCCACGGTGTGCAACCATCTGGATGATTGGTAACGAACAGTTTGATGATGTTGCCGACCTGCTGCGAGTTACCAGCCATGGACCAGGCCTTACCAGAACCAGCAGAAAAACGGGCACTCCGACCGGCACCACCACGGATAAGTGTTAACGGGATTCGAACCAGACACGCAAAAACAGAAGAAAGCCGCCGATATCAGACCCGCTAAGCCAACCAGGGAAGGACCGAACCAAAGTGCTGAAACGCAAAAGGAAGAACACAAACACCCGGCCCCGGAGGCGAATGGAAGCACAGCAAGGAGGATTAGAATGACAGGTCAAGCCGATAAAGGGCGACCTCGCACGCTAACCCAGTCACGCAGCCTTCGTCGAGCCGCCGACGACACCGGAGAAGAAGGCGGAGAGTTTAGTTTTTTGAGTTTTTTGATTTATTGACTTTGTGTAAAAGGATAGATTTAAATGAAACATAATTCACAACCGAATTATATTAAAATCCTAATAATGATTCAAATTATCATTCAAGCCTTTTCATGAATATATCCAAGCCTTTTAATGGATCTGAATTATTAACCATGCCTTTTAATGGATCTGCATTGATTTTCTTGGCCAAAGGCCAATGTTATTTGCGTCGTAGCCCTTGTTCAGTTCTGACCTTAACCTATGAGCCAAGACTTAATTAATTATGGACCATGATTATTTTTATTATCTTGGGCCTTGAACATTATTATATCCGAACACAACATCTATTGGTTTGCATTATCCAAGTCCAAGTAAGTATTAATTGTTTTTTTTGGGCCAACTGAGATATCAATTCTCCATATTGCAAATCATAATGAATTGGGAGTAGAAAACACAATTTTTCCAACAGTGCCATGATCCATGATTTCATGTGTATTTAAACTATTTTGGTTTTGGTCCCTCGTTAATTTCAGTCTACCTGACTACCTCTGGTATTATAGAGCATGTTTCAAGGCTAAAATTCCTAAAGGCAAAAAACAAAAGTGATCGAAGCGGTTATGTTATTAACGTTTTGGAGAATTTGTAGGAGTCGCAACGACAAGGTATTCAAAGAAACTTTTACTTCTTGTCAAAGGATGGTGGGCGTCATCATAGAAACTTCGTTTCGGTGGATCCAATACAGATCGTGGAACAACATAGATTGGGATTCTTGGAAGAAAGGATTTGGGGATATAGGTTTTGTTTGATGATGCAGTTAAATTGTATAAATTGTTGTAATTTGCTATGTTGTAGATGTGTTCTATTGTAAACTTACGTTGCTGATGTACGCCTCTCTTAGCTCCTTGCTGAGAGGTGGCGGTTTTGTCTTTGTAAAAGCCTCGCTAGTTTTTTTAAAAGAATACTTATGTTGCAGTTCTATCAAGGGATGTAGGAAGTACATTATATCGAATTACTGATAACGTATATGTTTCTAGCTATATACTAGCATCTCTCTTATACATACAGACACACACTAGACACTAATGATCATGTCCACATTTAAATACATGAGGAAGACACGGACTTGAGCGTTAAAGGGTGGTCCCTGACGCTTCCACCTTGTGCCCCTTCTAAGAACAGCTCCATGCGGTCATCAAGCACATCAACAACCAGGGCTAACAATCTTACACTGTTATCGGGATCTAAGCTATCACACAGGTTCTGATAGCAACAATTTTAGAAGAAAGTGATCTAGTTAGGGTCTAGACCACATTGAACACACTTTTGCCCAATATTTTCATATTATTTTAATTATTCATTTAAAAAGAGTTAACTGTCATTTTCGTCCTTGTGCTTTGTTCACTTTTGCCATTTCAAACCAATTTTAAAAAATGCATCAGTTTCCTCCCTGACATACTGGAAACGTGCCACTTCAGTCCAAAAATTAAAACTCAGTTAAGTCAGACAGGTTAAATGAAGGGTATTATTGTCAATTCATAAAATAAGGTTAAAATAAAAGATATACAAATTGACAATAATATTTAACCTGTCTGACTTAATTGGGTTTTATTATTGAAGTGACACGTTTTCAGTATGTTAGGAAAGAAACTGATGCATTTTTTAAAATTAACCTGAAATGGAAAAAGTGAACAAACCCGACGAAAATAGCAGTTAACTTTAAAAATCGAAAAACCAAATCAGCTGATTATTAGAAACGGATATGTTAGTTTAGAATTTGGAAAAAAAAAAATCCATTAAATATTATTTTTTGGAAACCAAACAGGTTGGGCCATCTCATCACTTTATTCAAGGAGCTGTATGGCAAGGGCCCCACTCCACTCACTGATTTTGTTGATAGTTCATACCAGCAAGTAACAGTCACCAACCACCAATCTGAATCAAAGAATCTCTCCTCCTTCATGTTTTCTTAACACCTCTCGAAGAATCACACTCACCGGTAACTTTCAGATCTGCAACACATCTCCACCATGCCCGGTTTAGTTTCCGTCAAAACGCCACCACGAATCTCCATTCCAGAAGACCACAACAACAACAACCACCAGATCCGCACCACTCCTGACTCAACCAACCCCAAAACAACACCACCGGCCCAACGGAGGCCTCCCTCACCCTCTCCGTCATCCTCACGCGCCAAGCCGTCGCCAGATCGGAGCTCCGGAAAGAAAAAATCACCAGAAAAGCAGTTATTGCTCGATGAATCCTCTCTCGATAACCCCGATCTAGGTCCTTTTCTGTTAAAACTCGCGCGTGACACAATCGCGTCCGGTGACGGGCCGAGCAAGGCGCTGGACTACGCGCTGCGCGCGTCGAAGTCGTTCGAGCGATGTGCGGTTGAAGGAGAACCGAGCCTTGATCTGGCGATGTGTTTGCACGTTGTGGCGGCTATTTACTGCAGTTTGGGGAGGTTTGAGGAGGCGATTCCGGTGTTGGATAGGGCGATTAAGGTTCCTGAGATCTCCAGAGGTGCGGATCACGCGCTTGCTGCGTTTTCGGGGTATATGCAGTTAGGTGACACTCACTCCATGCTAGGTCAGCTTGATCGGTCAATTGAGTGCTACAAGGAAGGTTTAAAAATCCAGATGGAGGCGTTGGGAGATACAGATCCCAGAGTTGCTGAGACTTGCAGGTGAAGTTATCGATCACAATTCTCACTCTGATTTCAAGCACTTTATTATATGTTATGTTATATGTTTTTAGTTCCGGTTATTGCTCCATTTATTCTTAGGCTTTGATCATGTATCTGTTGCTGGCTTCTTTCTATATGATTCTTATTTATCGTTTTCGATCTAGTAGTATTAATTGCAGTTTGCCTTAAATTGTGATGAACATTGTAGAGTTTCCTCTTGTTATAAACTAAGAATAGTACCGGCTTCCAAACAAGATAGAAGTGTAGTAGTAGAGGGAAAATCCTAAAACCGCTGTTTGGCGTCTACAGTATGAACATGTTAATGTGATTTTGCTGGTTTCTTAATGTGCCATTGGAGCAGGTAACCAATAGTAATAAAGAAGAAAGAGTCGTGATCGAGTTGATCATGAAATCCTTATGTGTTTTGCGATTTTGATCCAACTATTTCCAACAATTCAACAAATGCATATTCACAATGGTAGTTAAATCAGGTATGCAAGTCATGGTCAACAATACAAGTCATCTCCTTTATATATAGACATGAGGAGAGGGCTACTATTAATAGACTCTCAAGTCTCGACAACCTAACTTAATATATACATACACACTGACAAATGTTTGTGTTGAGCTAGCAAATGTGGTATTCTGGCAAATTGTATTGCAAAATGGGACGTGATAGCTTCTACTTGTCTTTAAGAACTATCTCTGCCTTATATATATACTTTGTGCTCACTATGTGATCTTATATCTTTGTATTGTCCATCATTACCCTATGATTCCATTTTTAATAATCCGTATTTGAAATTCATGGTTCTTCATTTCTGTAGATACTTAGCTGAGGCTCATGTTCAAGCAATGCAATTTGACGAAGCAGACACCTTATGCAAAAGAACCCTTGAAATCCACAGAGTACACAGTGCACCGGCATCACTTGAAGAAGCAGCTGATAGGCGATTAATGGCCCTCATATGTGAGGCAAAAGGAGACTATGAATCAGCCTTAGAACACCTTGTACTCGCCAGCATGGCAATGATTGCCAACGGTCAAGATAATGAAGTTGCCGCAATAGATCTCAGCATAGGCAACATCTATTTATCACTCTCCCGTTTTGATGAAGCCGTTTTCTCTTATCAGAAAGCACTTACTGTCTTCAAAGCCTCAAAAGGTGACAACCACCCTGCGGTCGCCTCTGTTTTCGTCCGCCTTGCTGACCTGTACTACAAAACTGGAAAGCTACGTGAATCAAGATCTTATTGCGAAAACGCCCTTAGAATATACGCGAAACCCGTCCCTGGAACAACCCCAGAAGACATCGCTAGTGGAATGACGGAAATCTCAGCAATTTACGAATCTTTCAACGAACCCGAGGAGGCATTAAAGCTGTTACAAAAGTCGATGAAACTTCTGGAGGATAAGCCAGGTCAGCAGAGTACAATCGCAGGTGTGGAAGCGCGTATGGGTGTCATGTTTTACATGGTGGGAAGATATGAAGAAGCAAGAGGCGCCTTCGAAAGCGCTGTTGCTAAACTTAGGGCTAGTGGAGAAAGAAAATCAGCGTTTTTTGGTGTCGTTTTGAACCAGATGGGATTAGCTTGTGTCCAGCTGTTCAAAATAGATGAAGCTGCCGAGTTGTTTGAGGAAGCACGGGAGATTCTGGAACAGGAGTGCGGTCCATGTCATCAAGACACCCTTGGAGTATATAGTAATCTTGCAGCCACATATGATGCTTTGGGGAGGTAAACAATATATATCTTGTTTATGGTTACAGTTTGATAATATGTATGGAAATATTTATAGAGTTTGTAACATATGCAGAGTGGAAGATGCAATTGAGATATTGGAATATGTTTTAAAACTAAGAGAAGAAAAACTGGGAACAGCAAACCCGGATTTCGACGATGAGAAGAAAAGACTGGCGGAGCTTTTGAAAGAAGCGGGGAGGTCGCGCAATAAGAAAGCAAAGTCACTGGAGAATCTTATTGATCCCAACTCAAAGAGGACAAAGAAAGAGGCTTCTTCAAAGAAATGGTCTGCTTTTGGCTTTAGAAGTTAATAAAATAAAAATATAATATATATTCTTTCTCTAATTACTATTACTATTTACTACAACCTTCACTCATCAATCAGTTGTAGAAATGGTTTTATGTGTATAGTGTTTTTTTATTTGATTGACACCAATTTGTTTTGTTGTTATTGGGGCTTTGAGTTTGTTTTCTCATTTTGTTGTATGGAATGGAATATCTATATTTTATTTGTGATTTCTGAAATTTGTTACAAATGTACATTTATGATAAACCTTGTATATTTATGTGTCCCTGATACAGCCATATACAAGACTATATATAGAGTGACATGATCAAAATTGGTTTAAGTTTCACGAGCTTAACACCATCCCAAGGTCTGTGAAAGTTCTTGTGAAGCTTCAAGGCGTAAGTGGCCTCACGGCTCACGCCCACAATTTTTGCAATACCAACTTTTTGTCCGTGATTTAATCCCAAAACCCAATAAAAAAAATCCACCTCACCCCAGTGACCCCACTAACACTTTTTTTTAAGTTGTATTTATTATATAATTTAAATATTATTTTAGTGGGTAGTGTGTAGTGAAACCTTGTGGGACCATAACGAACAAATGTGAAAACAGGCGAGTGAGCTCATTTCTACGTGCAAGTGACGCGGAGTGGAAAATTATGAACCTGCACTTGAATATGATATATTTGTTTCTCCAAAGCATTGTAAGGTTAACATCAGGAGTGTTTTGTTGATTTACCTTATATAATGACAAGACAGATGGAGTTGCTTTCTGTTTACTACATTTCTCTAAATACTATACAATCATAGTTGTATCACTTTCCAACTGTTTTTTTCAAGAGTAAATTAGTTTTTGAGTCTTTATGTTTTAGTGGTTTTAACCATTTGAGTCCAAAATCAAAATGTTTAACCGCCTAAGTCCCTAGACACTTTTTTTATAACTTTTTGAGTCCTTTTGAGTCCAATTTTTAACCTTTTGAGTCCAATTTTTTTTTAACAAAATTGGACTCAAAATGTTATAAAATGAACAAAATTGGACTCAAAACGTTATAAATTGAGCGATTAGGGACTAAGGGCGTTAAACTTTTTGATTTTAGACTCAAATGGTTAAAACCATTAAAACACGGGGACTCAAAAAATAATTTACTCTTTTTTCAATCTTAATATGATAACTAATAAAAATAAATAAGTTAACTATTTAAATCATTTTGATAAGCATCAAATGTTAGAAGGAATAGATATTTATCGAGTGACTTTCTAAAATTAAGTGACAAAATTGGAAAAAAATAAATGATTAATTTTGAACCGATTTAAGAAAAAAGTTGATAACAGAAATTTTGAACCGATTTAAGAAAAAAGATGATAACAGAAACAACTTAGCAGATATAATATGACATCTTAAAGTTATATGCAAGTCCTCACATGATGTTTGTCTATTTACAACAAAGACTTACTGTATTTATATAACGACTAAATGGTACTTTAATTGTGAATACGACAAGTAACCAACATATTTCCTTTCGACACTCAATTATTTCTTCATGTTATATCAATAATATACTTTGTTAATCAAAATATAAATTTAGTTGCCTAGGCTTTAATTCATTTACCTTCATGCTAATATTCATGGAATGAAAATAAATATTTTAATTGCAATAACGTTGTTACCCTGCCAATAGTCTGGTTATGAGCGAGACTGTAATGGGTATGGTGGTCGTTGTTGTATTCCGATAATTTTGTTGAAATTATATCAGAATGTGGACAAAATGAATATCATTTTTCTTGGAGCGAACTAACTTAATATTGACAATGACCATATCCCAATCAAATATTTTTCTAGAAATAATAATAAAATGTAATTATAAATCCAATCTTTGCCCAACTCAATATACAATAACGTCTCTCTCTCTAACACACATACAAAGTTCATCCAGAACCATGGTTTCTGCCGATTTAGCTCGCATTGTAATTGGTGTCATCGGTAAGCACTTTTCTTCAAAAAAAAAAAAAAAAAATCTTATATAATATGACATTGTAAAGCATCAATAGTGTTAGATCTTTTTTTAGCAAAGTACTTTCTGTCATTCCCTACATATTTTCAAAAGGCCTTCTAGATGATATTCAAATTTTCTGTATATCTAAGATATATCATTAAAAAGTTGATTATATGTTTTATATTCCATATAGGATCACACACACACAATATTGGTAATTCATAACATTTTTTTTTATTTTGTTTTCCTTTTCCTTTTCAGGTAACATCATTTCAATCATTTTGTTCTTGTCAACGGTGTAAGTTTATTATTCTGAGTCGTATGTATGTATGTATGTATGTATGTATGTATGTATGTATAGAGCGACATAAGTCTTTAAAAAAATTATAAACTCACATTTTCGGTAATATTTTCAGGCCAACGTTTCATAGAATATGGAAAAGAAAATCGGTGGAAAGATTTTCACCGGTGCCATATTTGGTGACCTTTGTGAATTGTGGCCTATTGGTCTTCTACGGCCTGCCGTTTGTGCAACCTCATAGCTTGTTGCTCTCAACCACAAATGGAGCAGGATTTGTTATTGAGTCGATTTATTTATTTATTTTTATTTTTTATTCGGACCGCAAAAAAAGAATTATGGTGTCATTAGCGTTGCTTGTTGAGATTATATTTCTCAGCGTCTTGGTCATATTGATTTTGACACTAACACATACGACAAAGATCCGAGCAGTGATCGTTGGTGGCATCTCCATCGCCGGTAACATTATGATGTATGCATCTCCTCTATCTATTATGGTATGATCTCATTCATCTTTGTAAAGTATAGAAAATGTTATCTATAGAATATCAGTTCTATAAGATTATAATATCACTTAATCTTGTGTATAGGGAGGTTATATCATAGGCCAACTTTATAATTCAAATAAATTGCCATAAATATTTGTTTTGTATTATTTTTTTAGGGTTATTGGATTTTAGTAATTCTAACTTTGACAAATTGGCCGGCAATAATCCTAACCCCCTCCTAGTCCCAACTTTCAAGCTATTTTCCTCCACCAAGCCTTTACTAACTGGGTTATAACCCATTAGTGTTTTGCATACGTGGCAGCTTATGTGGCACACAACTTGGTTAAATGCTGACATTCGAATCTCCGGCTACCACCCTTAAACTACCATCCACAACTCCAACCTCACCGGAAAAACGTGAGACGCGACGATAGTTGAAATTTTGAAGGTTTGAGTGGAGGAGGTCACAGGAGGTTGGAGATGACTGAAGGTTGTCTCGTTTGGTGGTTTCACAGGTAAAGAGTGTGGCGGAACAAGTTGCAGGTCGCCGGAACAAGTTGCAGATGGTGTGTGGTGGTGATGGTGGTGGCAGGCGGTGGTTGTGGGTGGTGATCATGAAGATGGTGATTATGATGGTGCCACGTAAGCTTCCACATCAGCATTTAACCAGGTTGTATGCCACATAAGTTGCCACGTATGTAAAACACTAATTGGGTTATAACATAGTTAGTAAAGGCTTGGTGGAGGAAAATAGCCTGAAAGTTGGGACTGACAGGAGGAATTTTTTAAATTGGAATTATTTCCGGCCAATTGGTTAAAGTTTGGATTATTAAAATCCAATAACCCTTTATTTTAAGATGATTACATTTACCTAATAATTGTCTATGCAGAAAACGGTGATCACGACAAAGAGTGTTGAGTACATGCCATTTCTACTTTCTGTATTTTGTTTTGCAAATGGCATTTGTTGGTTATCTTTTGCCCTAATACGTTTTGATCCATTTGTCGCGGTAATCATTCTTTTTCTATTTTAGTTTCTATGCTAAACACAAATTGTTAACACTTATACATAAATACACACCTTTTCTTTTGGCAAATTGGATTTAAATAATCCACATTGGCTGTTTTTGGCCAATAACAATCCCAACTGAGTTTATTCTCGACAATGGTCCCAACTTTTTCATTTTGTTTGTATACGAGTCGATTAATGTAAAACTTACCACGAAACAATGCTCCAAACGACGAAAACGGTGCTTCAAGTCGGGTGTTTAAACTTCCAATTAACAAAAATTAAGCCGTTTGGAGCACCGTTTCGAGGTAAGTTTTACACCAATCGACTCGTATTCTCGTTCTGATCAAAAGCCCTAAAACATCGGTTTGTAATTCGAAAAAAAAACTTCACTCCGTTAAGTTATTTTTAACGGCGGACCATTATACTAACGAAATGAAAAAGGTGGGACCATTGTCGGGAATAACTCAGTTAGGATTACTATTGGTAAAAAAACAACCAATTCAGATTGTTTAAATTCAATTTACCTTTTCTTTTAACAATTTATGGTTTATTTTATTTCAGATACCTAATGGACTCGGGGCGCTTTTTGGATTGGCACAACTAATCCTATATGCTACTTTTTACAAATCAACACAAGAGATGATCGCGAGAAGAGAAGGTAAAAGTGAACTGACCCCGGAAAACGTGGCTAGACCGACTAGCCCTATTAACGGTCAATTAGAGCTTGTATGAATGCTTTTAGTATGTACAATGTAGTACCATTAGAATCATCCAAGTAGATCATCTTATTTGAAATGATATGGCTACTAGAGATTATTGTAACAAGTATTTTATCTTAGACATGTGACTTGTTTAACATGCCATTCCCTAACCATTATAACCCTTGTTCTTTTTAATTTATGGGTTCACTTTAAATTACTTTAATGGGTTTGCTCCAACATGTTATTATTAGCAGATATGTAAAGATACAATTTCCCTACTTTCAGTTATATAGTCGTTTCACTAGAAACCGGAACCCAGTGGGTTCCTGTGCACTCGGCTCTTTATACTTAAATCCGCCCCTAAGTAGAATACAAATTACCTGCAATTAATTGCTTAAAACATTGTGCTTCTAGAAATAGAACCTTATAGCTTCTCCACTAACACCGTTTCCAGAGTTTACTAATGAAAGGAAAGGAAAAGAAACAAAAAGAAAGCAAAAATATTTTGTGTTCCATAGTTTCATTTAAGGAAGGAAAAGAAAGGAAAATAAAACATGTCGTGTTCCCGAGTTTCGTTTAAGGAAGGAAAAGAAAGGAAATGAAATGAAAACTAGGCAAAATTCTTTAGTTTTTCTTTCCTTCCGATTTGGGAGGAAATGGTGGGAAATACATCTTTTTTTTCCTTTCTCATTCTTTCCTTTCTCACTTTTATTTTCTTTTATTTTCCCTCGTTAAGTTAACTCGGGAACAGAGCGAAGACATAATTGAGTTCACTTTAATTTTCTTTAATGTCTTTCACTTCCTCGACTTCTTTACGCTCCTTTTCAAGCAAATTATCATACTTAGGGGCTGTTTGGCAACATCTGAACCAATAAGTGCTGAATGAATAAGAGGTCTGAATGGGTAAGAGGGTCTGAATGGGTAAGTGCTGAACCAGTAAAGTAAAGTGCTGTTTGGTTCCATATCTGAATGACAGTGTAAAATGACATTTTTACCCCTCCCCACAAAACCCAATATCATCATCATCATTCATCAGTATTCAGACATCACCCCCCCCCCCCCTCTTCCCCTTTCTCTCCCTGACCAATCATCGTCGCCTTCAACCACCACCTTTTCCGACATCAACTACTAATCACCACAACAGAACCATCTTCTCCAAAAAAAAAAAAAAAATAGGAAAAGAGTAGAAATCAGAAATCAGGACCATCTTCTCCAAAAATAAAAAACCGGAGGTTGTGATGAGGAGGAGGAGGCGGCGACCGGCGGGAGGTTGTGAGGAGGAGGAGGCGGCGAGCGGGAGGTGGTCAGGAGAGGGATGGAGGCGGACGCATCATCGGTGGCGAGGAGAGGGAGGAGGAGGTCGGCGGGAGGTGGTCAGGAGAGGGAGGAGGAGGGTGGCGGGAGGTGGTCAGGAGAGGGATGGGGGCGGAGGTGGTGTTGATGAGAGGAGAAAGGGGGAAATGGTGAACCCTAGCTTTTGTTAGAGAGAAGAGAAGGAAAAGGGTGCAAGAGTCTTTTTTTTTTTCTTATCTCTGGATGGTACAGACTGGATGGTACCATTAAGAGGTTGGTATTTTACCAACCAAACAGCTAACCTCTGTCCGAATAAGAGGTCCAACCTCTTAATGATTCATTAAGAGGCTTGCCAAACAGCCCCTTAGTATTCAAATATTTCATATCCGTCATCAGTTGCTTCTCTTGTTTCATCGAGATCATCATTTCCGTGGTTATTGAATTGGTTCAACGAAGCCATCACACTTTCTAGGTGTCTTTGTATTCACTACTAATTGGCGTTGATGAAACTCTTTTACCTTTGTTGTCTCTACCAGATGATCGTATCAGTTTCTTTTAGCCTTCAAAGTCATCATCGTTTAAGTTTATGTTGGATGAACACATGACATCCGAGCGTTGACTAGTGGAGTGGTAGTTGGAAGATGACGTTTTTAACCTCTTTGATGATTTTCCCATCAATGAGACGTTCGCCAACTTGGTGGAGTTGCACATAAGTTCTCAAAGTTGCATCATAGCAAACGGGGCCTCCATGTCTCTCAAATATTCGTCACATGATTCCTGAAAAACATTCATGCCGTGACTACCACTTCGCTGATTGTTGATCATCTATTGTAGATTCCGCTAAGTTTCCCAAATTTTAGACAGGCATCCCTCCATTTTTTTGATGAAATACAATTGCGTATAAGGTACTCCCCCGTCCCATTTGTTCAAAGATTTTTCACAAATGCGTTCCCAAAATTTGTCACCCATTTTATTAGTTTCTAGAAATCTAATTAAACATTTATCGATTATTGGATCCGTGTATACGTTGATCCAAGCCTTATCCAATGTGTGTAACTCCATCTTTCACTTTTATAAGCAGTTTCTTCCGTTGTGAGAGTTGTAGCACGTGCGAACCTGGTTTGCTCTCACATGATTCCGTTGTGAGAGCAGTTTCACTTTTACATGTACTTGTTTGATTCCATACCTATCTTGTAAGCTCATGTCACATTTAATATTTATTAAAAATTAGGGTGTTACACACTACACATGATTTAAAGACATTGACATGTTCACATTTGAACAATATAATAATGAATGTTTGTTTATCATTCAATATCAATACTTTTAACATTTGATGCTTATCATATATATATTTTTTAATTAGTTATCATAAATAGCTGTTGAAATGTGATACAAGTATACTATTTAGAGAAATAATTAGGAAAAGGAAAGCAACTCCACTTGTCTTGTCTTTATCTCAAGTAGATAACAACCCCACACCATCCACAGAGCTACCAGATTAAGGTCGGCCTGCCCACCTTCACATCGTTATGATCGGTTGTATCTCCTCAACCGTCTTCTACTTTTTATGGGCATTTCTCCCCTCTCTCGTTCCCTCTGACAATACCCGCCCTTCAAAGCCTTTCTTTACGAGCATACACCCTGCCCGTTGGATGGGCATGCCCAAAGGGCATGCGATGGAGATGGTCTTGTTATGCTTTAGAGAAATAGAAAATTTTCGAATCCACATGTAAATGTAATAAAAATAGTGTAATTTATGTTAAGCATACCCCATTGATAAAAGTATTTTTATAACAAATCTAACAGGTCATATATAAAATGGGGTGCCTTATTCCCACATACCCTATATCTTATTTTCACATCCCCTATTGTATACGGGCCGTATACAATTATACGGCTCGTATAGAATGTTTTTGAATAGGAAAATGCGCAGGGAATGTTTTTTTTTTGTTTTATTATATACGGCCCGTATACAGTTACACGAGTCGTATACATGTGTATACGATTTGTAAAACGTATACAGCTCAATTGATTTATTTTTGTGGGTTTTTGATGTTACCACATGTATACGGGCCGTATAACTATATACGGGCCGTATATATTGGCGTTTTTTCAAGTATCACATTTTATTCCCGTAAAAACACAATCATTATAGGGTTTCTAAACTCTTCATCACCTTTAACAATGTCGATAAACGTTGATCGGACCATGCCGCTTAAATCGGAGCACAGGTAGAGTAACGTTACCGATCAGTCCGTTGATGAAAACCTTAGCGATCGCAGAGATCTTCGTGTTGGTTATTTATCGATTCCGAGTAACTAGCAGAAGAACCTGACACAAACAAGTTCTCCACAGTTTGTTATTCAGATCTCTGTTCGGTCATCTTTCCAAACTAAAATTTGACGATACTTTTAATAAGTTGTCATAGTTGTCAAATTCGATTTCAACAAATCTTTTCATTTTCCTTCAATTTCTAAAACATTCTCTGTTACATGAAGACGTGTCGGGTTCTTCTACTAGTGGTATTTTACTGAAGTATTGAAGATTGAGGCGGGCATTGTTTAAATCTGAATATAACTAGATGTTACGTGTATCAGCGTTGTTTATCACCCTGTGTGAGCATTGGAAACCCGACAAACAGTCTTGACAACTGTGACATTTTATCTATCTATGTGTGTCACATCCATCCTGTTATTGCAATCGATATGATTAATTTTTACATATTTTTTTCTAATTAGCGTTGTTAACTACCAAAAGAATGCATACACAAATAGTTCTAGTGGACGAAGCAAAGAGACCGTTGTGTATCTGAATCAGGTTCTCAAACAAACACTACCAAAGATGGGTTGGTGATAAATACCGGAGCTGTTATCTCGGTTGTTCAGTACTCTCCTATATCAACTTGAACGGTTGATGGTTACAAGGATCGTTCTAATAGATTAAACTTGAGCGCAGGAATCAATTCAAAACCCTCACACTCAAAAATCAACCAGAAACCAAAGGAAAAAAGGGCTGATAATGGCTGATGGTTCTTCGTTGAGGAAACCAAACGTAGACGGAGATGATAGGCCTGGTAACCGGAAGAGAAATCAATTGTATTTTTTTAGTTGCTTCTCTTGTTAAGTTTCTGAACCAACCGAAATCCACAAATTCCAACAGTTTCTTCATAGATTCCGTCCGGTTTCCAAACTCTTTCACACAAAGTTAATATTCACTGTGGTGGATGCAAGCATAAAGTTAGAAAAAGACTCAACAAAGATTGAAGGGTACACAACTGAAGGTTCAGTGCACGAACAGTTTCTTACGAACGATATGTATCAGGAAGCTCAACTTGAACGGACGATATGTATCAACAACTTGTGAGTGGGAATATGGCTATGAAGAATAGTATGGATAAACAATCACCGGTACGGGTTTTTCTGCTAGTTATTCGGAATGTTTCGAATCATCACAGAAGACGTGTCGGGTTCTACTGCTAGTAGTATGAGTCTGAGTCCATTGTGGTTCGTGAATGTTTCGAAATCATCACAGAAGACGTGTCGGGTTCTTCTGCTAGTAGTATGATCCAAAAATTCCGTTGTTTAAATCAGAATCAGGTTCTCACGACAAGGATCGTTCTAATAGATTAAAGAGAATAACCCCTTTTTTACCATTTTTTACCCATAGTATACGAGCCGTATCAGAATATACGGCCCGTATACAACCATCGTATACATTGTATACGATCGGTAAAAATATTTTTTACCAATGGTATACGGCCGTATAAACCGTATACGACTCGTATACATATGGTAAAAAAATGGTAAAAACCTCTTTAATCTATTAGAACGATCCAATAAACGAAGAACAAAGCCTATTTTCAAAACGCATGTTCATACAGTGCTGTAATAGGTTGTGGTTCAGCCAAAATGACATCTAGCATTACTAACGGTTCAAGTAAGTGTATAAAAATTTGAAAATTAAGGTTTACCTTGTTAGTTTCTCAAACACTACTAAACATCTGCTTTCTGAATCTGAATCAGAATGTTAACTTTTTAGTTGCTTATCTTGTTAAGTTTCTGAACCAACCGAAATCCACAAATTCTGTCACTTTGTGTATTGACGAAGCTGACAAACACATTGGTATTTTCTCAAAATGTGCAAACTTGAAGAATCTCACATTTAAAGGAGTTTGCAACAACGGGATCAGATGGTTTGAGTATCTTTCATCCTCGTTTGGCTAATCTCACACTTGAAAATGACAACTTTGTGAGGGCCGTATATTGTTATTTCTGTTGTTCA
This sequence comes from Helianthus tuberosus, assembly GCA_030545235.1. Taxonomy (NCBI): domain Eukaryota; kingdom Viridiplantae; phylum Streptophyta; class Magnoliopsida; order Asterales; family Asteraceae; genus Helianthus; species Helianthus tuberosus. Next base: position 32,021,207 of record CM060422.1, read on the forward strand.
GTACTTCCGAGATCTGACCGAACCGAAATCCACAATTCTTTTACTCATAAACCCTTGAATCCCAACGGTTCATTTGTAACCGTAAGGATGATGCAAATTTGTACGTAAAGATCTCTACACAAACTCTTCTACATCTTTTAACCAGTTGTCCATCACTTAAGACCTTGATAATACTTCATTTGTCGAGAAACCATTATCTTGTGATACATGAACGTTGTATTCTTGTCTTTCAGAAGAGTTTGTATTGAACCAAGAATACTTCAAACATTCTATACCTTGCAACGTATAGAGGTGCAAGAGAATGGCGAGTTATTTTCAGTTATTTCTGTTGATCCACAAATTCCATTGTTTAAAAACCAGAATCAGGTTGTCAAGACAAGAATCGTTCTAATAGATTAAAGAGAATAAACCATTTTTTACCCTTTTGTTACCATAGTATACGAGCCGTATCAGAATATACGGCCCGTATACAATCATCGTATACATTGTATACGATCGGTAAATTTGTTTTTTACCGAGAGTATACGGCCGTATAAACGGTATACGACCCGTATACATATGGTAAGTTTCTTTCCTTTTTTAGTTGCTTCTCTTGTTAAGTTTCTGAACCAACCGAAATCCACAAATTCCAACAGTTTCTTCGTAGATTCCGTCCAGTTTCCAAACTCGGTCATTCCTTGTGATACATGAACGTTGAATTCTTGTCTTTCAGAAGAGTTTGTATTGAATGGCGAGTTATTTTCAGTTATTTCTGTTGATCCACAAATTCCATTGTTTAAATCAGAATCAGGTTCTCAAGACAAGGATCGTTCTAATAGATTAAAGAGAATAAACCATTTTTTACCATTTTTAACCGAGAGTATATGAGTCAGGCGTTGGAAGGATTGTAGTAGTAGGACATTGGTACCACTGTGAAAATTGCATCAGGAAGCTCAACTTGACTTGACATTGGTACCACTGTCAAGTATGTCGGGTTCTGTAAATATTATCTTGACAGTGGATCGAGTGATACGCTTATCTATTCTGGTCAAGGTGGGCATGGTTTGTTCGGGAGTAAAATTGCATCAGGAGGGGAGAGAGTTTGATACAATAAGGATGTTGGGAATTAAACGCATGTACGTGACAAAATAAGGATGTTCGCATAAACATATATTCGTTTCATAACATCCTCCTATAAATCAACCACAACTGACAAAGAGCCTGTATTAGAAGCCATCCTATGTCTTTTACCAACCGAAGAGGCAGCAGAAGACGTGTCGGGTTCTTCCAACATTCACGAACCACAATGGACTCAGACTCATGCTACTCACCCTCCCCTGAGGAAAAGTTTTCCCGACGACTCAAGAAAATCCACAATCAATGTATATAGGTGCAAGAGAATGGCGGGTGATATAGTAATTTTCAATAATGTAGGAAGGATTGAAGTAGTAGGACATTGGAATCTGGTTCTCAAACAAACCAACAAAATCCTGATAGAGAAAAACATCAACAACCATTTTTTCTTTTCCTTCAATTTCGAGAACATTCTCCCTCTGTATGTGCTTGTGCTGTAGAAACCGGTGATGAATTTGTATACACAACTGAACGTTAATTGATATTGTTTTAGACAACAACAGATAATGAACGGATTGTTGGTGGATAACGCAAACAAGTTCTCCACAGTTTGTTATTCAGATCTCTATTCGGTCATCTTTCCAAACTACAACACACGATAAGTTTAAACTTTATAGTGTGTGATTTGACCAGGAAATGATTGGAGGTGAACGTTCAGTGCACGAAAAGTTTCTTACGAAATGTACGTGACAACACAAATATGTTGGGAATTAAACGCATGTCCGTAATCCCGCGTTGATAGCTTCCGTTTTATTCAGACTCCTTACAACTCTCATCAAATGCCTCACCCTTCCTTTTATTCTATAAGTATTAAATAAAGAATAACACCATGCCCGTAATCCCGCGTTGATAGCTTCCGTTTTATTACAGTCATACGACACGTTTTCTTGTTCTTCAATCTTTGTTACTTGTTGATGTTTTATTTTTTTCTACTTTTAGAAAGTTTTGAGCACCTCACGACTCTAAAATACTTGAAAAATCAAATTTTCGTACCATACGGGCCGTATAATAGTATACGGCCCGTATACACGTTCGTATACATTGTATACGACCAGGAAAACTTATTTACACATGGTGTATACTGACCGTATACTGTTATACGGCCCGTATAGAATAAAAACAACTGACAAAGTCTGCTGGCACAGACTTTGTCAGTTGTTTTTATTCTATACGGGCCGTATAACAGTATACGGCCTGTATACACCATGTGTAAATAAGTTTTCCCATGTGTTAATATTAGGACCCTATAAAATAAAGAGTAAATTACAAGTTTTGTTCTTTATTTTGTCCCAAATTTCAGACGTTGTCCTTTACCTTTAAAATTGATGAGTTTTGTCCTTAACGTTTCAAAATCCTACACGTTATGTCCTTTAAGGCAAACCCAGTTAATTTTTTTTTGTTAAATGTGGTCACCCAGGGGTATTTTAGTCTTTTTACCCTGTTTACTTAGTATTATTAAAAAATAAAACAAAATTATTATTATTATTATTATTATTATTATTATTATTGTTGTTGTTGTTGTTGTTGTTATAAGTGTATATATATACCATATATCTTTCTATATATAACATACCACAACCCTTCACCGTCATCTCCACCACCTTCCACCGTCACCGTCACCACCATCCTCCATCGCCATCGTCACTACGGCCACCATCACCACCCTTCACCGACATCATCACCACCCTCTACCAAACACCCTTGTTAAAACCCCCTCCAATCCTCTGCCTTCTCTCTCTCACCTGCCGCCACCACCCACCACCCACCACCTCCATCAACACACCACCACCACAACCACCTTCACCCACCGCCGCCACAACTACTTTCTCTCTACCACACTACCACCGCCGTCTCCACCATCACCACCCCCACTGGAACCCTAACCCCAACCTGCAACAAACACCATTAAACCCACCACCCCCACTGGAACCCTAACCCCAAGAACCTGCTAGATCAAAGAGATTAGAGAGATTTACCGTTGAATTGAGGAAAACTTCGGTATGTGTAGAGAGAGAGCGACGATGAGGTCGCCGGAGAAGACGGAGGAGCAGAGCGACGTTGATGTCGCCGGAGAAGACGGCAGAGCGACGGAAGAGATCGCGGTGGCGGCAGGTGAGAGAGAACAGAGCGACAGAGGAGAAGACGGTGTGGAGGTGGGTTATGCGGGATGGTGGTGGTGGTGGGAGGTGGCGGCAGGTGAGAGAGAGGGGGAGAGAAGAGAGAGAGAGTGACGGTGTGGAGGTGGGTTAGGGAGAGAGAAGGCAGGTTTTGTTTTTATATATATATTTTAGAGTAAATATCTTTTTTATACTTACACAATAGTCCCTGAAGATAAGTTCTTTTACACAATGGTCCCTGATGAGATGAAATGACAACAATCCCCTCATGTGCAAGGCACATGACCAAATTTAACAAAAAAAAAAATTAAATGGGTTTGCCTTAAAGGACATAACGTGTATGATTTTGAAACGTTAAGGACAAAACTCATCAATTTTAAAGGTAAAGCATAACGCCTGAAATTTAGGACAAACATAAAGGAAAAACTTGTAATTTACTCTAAAACAAAATATTGGAATCAGATCGAATACGGAATTCAAAAAGTGTGTGAAGTGAAGTAAATTTAGATCATTAATCAAAACAAATCAATGATTAAGTAGAGAGAGGGGGAGAGAAGAGAGAGAGAGTGACGGTGTGGAGGTGGGTTAGGGAGAGAGAAGGCAGGTTTTGTTTTTATATATATATTTTAGAGTAAATATCTTTTTTATACTTACACAATAGTCCCTGAAGATAAGTTCTTTTACACAATAGTCCCTGATGAGATGAAATGACAACAATCCCCTCATGTGCAAGGCACATGACCAGATTTAACAAAAAAAAAATTAAATGGGTTTGCCTTAAAGGACATAACGTGTATGATTTTGAAACGTTAAGGACAAAACTCATCAATTTTAAAGGTAAAGCATAACGCCTGAAATTTAGGACAAACATAAAGGAAAAACTTGTAATTTACTCTAAAACAAAATATTGGAATCAGATCGAATACGGAATTCAAAAAGTGTGTGAAGTGAAGTAAATTTAGATCATTAATCAAAACAAATCAATGATTAAGTAGAGCAGAGTAAAAAGGAAAAACTCAATTGTTGACTTTTGATATAGTTTCATTGTCTTTTTAAGACCCTCCATGGTGAGCAAAAACCGAACCGAAAACCGAAACCGCACCAAAAACCGTAAAAACCGAAACCGCAAAACCGCAACCGACACAAAAACCGCAAAAACCGAAACCGCAAAAACCGAAACCGCAAAGGTATGGTGCGGTTCGGTTTTAGCTTTAAAAACCGCACCAAAAAACCGAAACCGCACCGCAAAATTATTATATATATATATATTATATAATATACTTAAAGATTTAAATATAAAATTCCCTATATATTATATAATCTGTGTTTGTTAAAAAAAAAAGTACAGACTTGACTTTGTTAAGTTAACTATCGTCTGCTCCCTCTCAAAAAAAAAAAATGATGTTAACCTACTAGTTACAAGCCCATTAAATTAGCACTCCAAACAGCCCAACTTTCAACCCAATAACCTTTTGATAAAAAAGAAACCTACGTACCTTTCCCTTCATTTCCCTAATTTAACATCCAGCCGACAATCTTTTCTTCATCTGGTGCGATCATCTTCAGCCGGTGCGATCATCTTCAGCTGGTGCGATCATCTTCATCTGGTACGTATGTGTTGGTTCATGTTTGAGCTAGGTTCATGTTTTTGGTTCTTGTTTCATCGCTTGTATGTGATTTTTGATTTCTAAGTACAAGACTTTCTAGTATAATCGCTTGTATGTGATTTTTGGTTCATGTTTTTGGTTTTGGTTCTTGTGTACTGTTTCATCGCTTGTATGTGTTATAGCTAGGTTCATGTTTTTGGTTCTTTTTTCATCGCTTGTATATGAAACACATAAGTTATGTCTATACATTTTTTCTAAAAAGGCTTTACTTGATCGATTCTTCTTATGGCGCTTATTTTCCCACCGAGGCGGAGGAAGATGTGGAAGGGAGCATAAGAAAAAGGAAAAGGAAGCATAGAGTAATTGGTGCTCCGAGTGGTGTTGATTGGGACGCGGCTAGGTATGTTATTATATTTTTCATTTAAATATCTCTAGCCTATAAAAATAATAAGTCGTTAACTCATTTAAATTCTTTTTTTTTTGAAAGGCAACTCATTTAAATACTTACACATGGATATTGGATTGTTAAATTAGGAATCTGATCGACTACTTGAAAATATTTTTCGATGTTACAACCAAGATATCCGGCTCAAAGTATGTAACTTCGAATATTTTTTTTTTCCGAACTTGTGAAAATGCAAGCAACCATCACTCGGATGACTTTGAGTCAAGATGAACAGAAAAAAAAGATGGCTATATCGATGAAAACAAAGTGTGATAAATATTGGGACAACGTAGATAATATGAATTATCTATTGTATGTTGCGGTTGTTTTGGATCCACGCAACAAGCTTTCATATGTTAAGTATTGCATTGAATTATCTAATTACCATCAAGTATTAGATGTATTCCAGTATTAAAACCGAGAGTTTTTTTTAGATGTATTCAAGTATTGCTGAGAGTTTTTTTTAGATGTATTCAACTATTAAAATCGAAACCGCACCGAAACCGAACCGCAACCGCAAATAAACCGCAAAAACCGTACCGCAAAAAAACCGCAACATGTGGTTTTAAAAAAATAAAAACCGCACCTCGCGGTATGAGTTGCGGTTTTATGCTAAAACCGCACCAAACCGCACCATGCTCACCCCTCACCACACGGCAAAAAGGGCATAGCGCCCCATAGTGTCGCCGCACATCACTACGGCCGGCGTTATGGGGTAATTTTTTTCCCTCCCGCGATGTATATTACGGCGTTACCATTTCTTCCTCACTCACACACATATACATACATATATATAATGCCCCATATATATATATATATATCTCCACTACACACTCAAGTTATATAAATCCCCTCTCTTACTCGTTTCGTCACGTGTCGCATAACACCCTACACATTACTTAGATGCACAACTTTCGTATACTTTATTATTATTTCATTTTATAATATTTGCGTAAAATCTAATATTTTCATTGTTACTTGTATAAAATATTTGTGTAAAATCTAATATTTTTTATTGTTACTTGTATAGTATTGCTAAACCTTTTCTTCTAAATAACTTTTTTTATAATCTTGTTGTGTGATCATGTATATACAGTAGCATTTTTTTTTTGTGAAATTATGAAAAGAATTAACGCTGTGTGATTAAATTTCTTTACTTTACACTCTTTGAAAAAAATATAAAAATAAACAAAAAAATAGTTTTTAACAAAACACCTCTTTCTCTCTCAATCTTTACTTTACACAATTTAATTCGCATGCACGTTATTTCTAATTGGATTTGATGAAAACAGTATCCATATCGTACAATATAGTATTGTAATTTAGGGTTAAGCTCATTTGTAACAAATCTCATAAATCACAAATAAAATAAAATAAAATATAGATGTTCCATTCCATACAACAAAAGGAGAGAACAAACTCAAAGCCTCAATAACAAGAAAACAAAAGAAAAGGCTGTCAATCAAATAAAAAAAACACTATACACATAAAACCATTTCTACAACTGATTGATGAGTAAAGGTTGTAGTAAATAGTAATGGTAATTAGAGAAAGAATATATATTATATTTTTATTTTATTAACTTCTAAAGCCAAAAGCAGACCATTTCTTTGATGAAGCCTCTTTCTTTGTCCTCTTTGAGTTGGGATCAATAAGATTCTCCAGTGACTTTGCTTTCTTGTTGCGCGACCTCCCCGCTTCTTTCAAAAGCTCCGCCAGCCTTTTCTTCTCATCGTCGAAATCCGGGTTCGCTGTTCCCAGTTTTTCTTCTCTTAGTTTTAAAACATATTCCAATATCTCAATTGCATCTTCCACTCTGCATATATTGCAAACTCTATAAAATATTTGCATATATATTATCAAACTGTAATTATAAACAAGTTATATATTGTTTACCTCCCCAAAGCATCATATGTGGCTGCAAGATTACTGTATACTCCAAGGGTGTCTTGATGACATGGACCACACTCCTGTTCCAAAATCTCCCTTGCTTCCTCAAACAACTCAGCAGCTTCATCTATTTTGAACAGCTGGACACAAGCTAATCCCATCTGGTTCAAAACAACACCAAAAAACGCTGATTTTCTTTCTCCGCTAGCCCTAAGTTTAGCAACAGCGCTTTCAAAGGCGCCTCTTGCTTCTTCATATCTTCCCACCATGTAAAACATGACACCCATACGCGCTTCCACACCTGCGATTGTACTCTGCTGACCTGGCTTATCCTCTAGAAGTTTCATCGACTTTTGTAACAGCTTTAATGCCTCCTCGGGTTCGTTGAAAGATTCGTAAATTGCTGAGATTTCCGTCATTCCACTAGCGATGTCTTCTGGGGTTGTTCCAGGGACGGGTTTCGCGTATATTCTAAGGGCGTTTTCGCAATAAGATCTTGATTCGCGTAGCTTTCCGGTTTTGTAGTACAGGTCAGCAAGGCGGACGAAAACAGAGGCGACTGCAGGGTGGTTATCACCTTTTGAGGCTTTGAAGACAGTAAGCGCTTTTTGATAAGAGAAAACGGCTTCGTCAAAACGGGAGAGTGATAAATAGATATTGCCTATGCTGAGATCTATTGCAGCAACTTCATTATCTTGTCCGTTGGCAATCATTGCCATACTGGCGAGTACAAGGTGTTCTAAGGCTGATTCATAGTCTCCTTTTGCCTCACATATGAGGGCCATTAATCGTCTATCAGCTGCTTCTTCAAGTGATGCAGGTGCACTGTGTACTCTGTGGATTTCAAGGGTTCTTTTGCATAAAGTATCTGCTTCATCAAATTGCATTGCTTGAACATGAGCCTCAGCTAAGTATCTACAGAAATGAAGAATCATGCATTTAAAATTTAGACGATTCAAAATTGAAAACAGAGGAAAAATATAGACGATAACCACTCAGACAAAAAAAACATATATATAAAGCAGAGATTGTTCCTAAAGCCATGTAGAAGCTATCACTACTTCCCATTCTGTGATACAATTTGCTTCATTAACACATTTACTAGTTCATTAACACATTTACGCCCCACTTGTGGTATGCGCATATAATGTGTATGTGTGGGCCCCCGGGAGGCAAAAGTGAAAGTGCACTAATTTTAACGTTATTTTACTAATTTTGTGAAAATAACGTTAAAAAGCGAGACGGTTAATCATGCATCATGTGGTGGCGTTGATAGCCGAAAGACATAGGGTACATGCGCTAATTGGCTTTTGTCCCAATTGTTGAGTGTTATGTGCCTTCTGTCCAAGGCTTGATGCAAAACTACTATCGAGCCGGGGGTCTAACTGGAAGCAACATCTCTATTCCTACAGGATAGCGGTAAGGCTGTCTACATCTTACCCTACCTCAGCTTTGCTATTGGTGGGATTTACTGAGTATGATGATGATGATGATGATGAACACATTTACTAGTTCAGCATGAACATTTGTAATCAGGTGACCTATGCAGTTAACGCGGTAAAATATTGGATATCAGTCAAGGATTATCTCGGTGAGATTTCGGTAATTTTAATATCATGCATAATTTATATATATAGCAATTTAACACTAAATTCAGTGATATATCAGTCAAATATCGGTGATGTATTGGTCAATATCGCCGATAATATCGGTACCGGTATTTGACACCGATATTTTACATAGGGACCGATAACCGATATATCACTGATATTAACACATTTACTTAATTGTTCTACTTAGTAACCGGATAAGCACATAACCATACAAACAGAAGCTAGCAACAGATACATGATCAAAGCCTCAAATAGAGCAATAACCGGAACTTAAAACATATAACATCTAAATTTTAATAAAAGACTACAATTAATGCCACATGGCAACATCTCCTACAATCCAATTATTTTTGTTAAATTTATTTATTTTTATTTCTTTTGGTTTTTATATATATTTAAAAATTTAATATCACGTTTATCTATTTTTATTTCTTTTAGTTTTTATATATATTTAAAAATTTGATACCAAGTTTATCTAGACAATCTTAATTTAAATTTCGTTTATCTTATCTTTTCGTGATTTAGAATTTTGTTTTGGTATTAAATTTAAAATTTAGCTTATTTTATATTTTCACTTTAATCTATAAAAAATAGCGGTGAATTTTTTTTTTCAAGATTTCTTATCGAATTGATGGTATCATTAAATGAAATTTTTATTATTATCATAACTTCTTGTCATTAAAACTTTAATAACTTTTTATTTATTTTATTTTATTAGATGTTTTAACTTTTTTTGTATTTCATAATTATTAAATTAAAAGCTCTTGAAGCAGCAATTGTATACATATGGTGGCTTTAGGTTTTTATTTTTCTTTTTGTTATTTTGTTATTATAATTAAGCTTTAACTTATTTTGTTTTTCTTTTGTAATTTTAAAATATTGTCTTTCATGATATTATGAATATAGTGTTGCAACATGTTTATTTTAATCTACATCCGATATAAGTTTTACTCAAATTTTGTTATGAATTACATGCGTTTGAAGATTAGGTTATAAACATATGTATTACATGAGTTTGAGGATAAAAATTATATAATTTAATAATGTATGCATATATTTACATAACTAAATTATTTTCATGCATACAACTTGAAGAGTAGTGGAGGCAGCAAACTATGAAACTTTGTTTTTGGTAGTGACTTCATCTTGTACTCTGATATTATGGTTTTTATATTTGAGAATCTCAAAATATACTTATAAAAAATTAAAATGATACATAAAAGTTATATATAACATAAATATAATCAAAATCAAATCATAACAAAGCAAAGCAATGTAAAAAAAAAAGTAGTAACATAAAGCGAACGTGGATCCATAGCGTCTTAGCAACTCCACAATATATCGGAAAGTAAGATGAGAGTATAATTGTTTTATAATGGATGACTTATTAAAAATGATTAGACATATTTATAAGAAGTGTTTTGTGAGCTAAAAATTTAGAGATATGCAAAACAATTTGGAAAGACAAATAAAATCCCATAATTAAGGAAATGTGTTTGAAAATTATTATTTGAAATGGTTTTAGTTAGGCCAGGCACATCACTAACTTTAGCGCCCGGGGCGCCATCAACCACCCCATGCTTGTTAAAAGGGGGCGCTATGGGTTCTCCACCATGGTGCTATCGAGCATTAATGGTGTGTGCGGGTGGGGCCACCTCTTTTCAACCAATAAAATCTTTTTTTTTAATTTGTTTAATAGGGGGCTTTAAACCCTTGCATGCAAGTAAAAGAAAGGGGCTTTAAAACCCCCCATATGACGTGGCGCCTAGGTGGATCTAACGTGGCGTGATAAAGCCCCTAGGGCTTTATACCACACGCTCCAGCCTTATAGTTAAATATGGTATGACTATCAGATATTTGCGATATTTGATTGAAAAAACTGAATATGACATCTATCTCGGTCGTATATATGAGCAAATTGCTAAAAAGATTTATACATAATTACTAAGTTATATAACTTATATATCCTTAAACCCGTGTAAACATGGGTCTATAATATAATAAAGTGGTTGAAATCAGAGTGAGAGTTGTGATGAATAACTTCACCTGCAAGTCTCAGCAACTCTGGGATCTGTATCTCCCAACGCCTCCATCTGAATTTTCAAACCTTCCTTGTAACACTCAATTGACCGATCAAGCTGACCTAGCATGGAGTGAGTGTCACCGAGCTGCATATACCCCGAAAACGCAGCAAGCGCGTGATCCGCACCTCTGGAGAGCTCAGGAACCTTAATCGCCCTATCCAACACCGGAATCGCCTCCTCAAACCTCCCCAAACTGCAGTAAATAGCCGCCACAACGTGCAAACACATCGCCAGATCAAGGCTCGGTTCTCCTTCAACCGCACATCGCTCGAACGACTTCGACGCGCGCAGCGCGTAGTCTAGCGCCTTACTTGGCCCGTCACCGGACGCGATTGTGTCACGCGCGAGTTTTAACAGAAAAGGACCTAGATCGGGGTTATCGAGAGAGGATTCATCGAGTAATAACTGTTTTTCTGGTGATTTCTTCTTTCCGGAGCTCCGATCTGGCGACGGCTTGGCGCGTGAGGATGACGGAGAGGGTGAGGGAGGCCTCCGTTGGGTCGGTGGTGTTGTTTTGGGGTTGGTTGAGTCAGGAGTGGTGCGGATCTGGTGGTTGTTGTGGTTGTCTTCTGGAATGGAGATTCGTGGTGGCGTTTTGACGGAAACTAAACCGGGCATGGTGGAGATAAAATGCAGATCTGAAGTTACCGGTGAGTGTGATTCTTCGAGAGGTGTTAAGAAATCATGAAAGAGAGATTGTTTGATTCAGAGTGGTGGTTGGTGACTGTTATTCGGTAGCTAGAGAGAGATGATTGAATATGGTATGAACCATCAACAAAAAAATCAGTGAGTGGAGTGGGGCCCAGGCCATACAGCTACTCAAGTAAAGTGGATGAGATGGCCCAACCTGTTGGGTTTTGTAAAAAAAAAAATATATATTAAATGGATTTCTTTTCCAAATTCTAAACAAACATATGCAAATGTGCTTTGGTTATTTTGGTAGTTTAATTCAAATGTATCATTTTTCGTTTGTTGGTACACACAAAGATTTCGTTGTTATCATTTCAGTCTACTAGGTTAACTTCTTTCATTAGCTCTGTTAATGAGAAAGGTAATTCGGTCATTTTATATGACCGAATTGCCCTTCTAGTTCACAGAATTACATATAAAATGACCGAATTGTCATTTATCGTTAACAGAAAAAATTGATGAAGTTAACTCAGTGGACTAAAATGACAACGGTGAAACCTTTTTGGACCCACATGCAAAAAATGAAACATTTGGACTAAACTGGCAAAATGACCCAAACCATAAGACTAAAATCGCATTTATATTTTTATACAAGTTAATTAATCAATCACAAATACCAGAACTTGGGCATAACTAACATTTCAATTAGGACTCCGAATTACAACACCAATAAACCATGCAATATCTTGAATATCAAGTCTGTATTTCACCTACCATAAAGCTTGATTATTGATGTCATCATCTATTGTCACATGAAAGCGAAGAACTTCATTAGACACCTGAAGGGGTTTGGTCCCAGATCTCGCGTCAGCATCACCGCGAATGACCATTACCCTTATCAAAAACCTCCACCAGCAATAACTCACCTATGTCCGCGTGGGCACACGCGAACATAGCGGTCCAATCTGTCCAGTGATGAGAAGACTTACCTTAAGGACGGAAACCAATGTTACGCATAGCGATGCGGCCCCGCACCGCATCCTATGAACATTTTCGTCACAACAAGGGATCTGGACAACAGTAACAGTCACTAAGCGGCGATGCGGCATGACACCGCATCCCGCATAAATCTTGGATGGAACAACCAACGCGGGAACAACATCAATGACCGCAAACAGCGATGCGGCCTGGCACCGCATCCTGCCTACAAGGCAAGTGGGTCTGACACCACATGGCAAGTGGCACTGGGAACAGTCGCCTACCGGCCCACGTGTACACAACAGTCTGACACCACAGCAGGACGTGGCATCACCACCGTAACCGACAGGTCTGACACACCTGTAAATAGCTGTGCGATGTCAGGCTAGCTACTCAACTACCCTCCTTCACTCCTCGGCTATAAATACTCACCCCAAACGAGGTTTGAGATATCACTTCTCAACTCTCTCAATACTACTACTATCACACTTTGCTTCCCAAGCAAACTACTGATTCTCACGCCGGAGAGTGGTAACAAGGAGCACCCCTCACCCCATCCTTCTTGTTGCGAGTCACGGCTTGTTTCCTTGTGCAGGAAACCCACCACCAGACGATCCAGCCGGCGATCCTCGGAAAGAAGGGATTAACCCTCTTGACGAGACCAGTGAGTTAACCCACCTGGTTAACCATTGTTTCATCATTGGCGCCCACCGCTACTCTTAGCACTTCTTCCAACCATCCCTCTCTCCAAATACCATGTCTGATCGTCAAAACAACACTGTTGGGTATAACCTAAACCCCGTAAACACAGGGCCTACGGGGACTGCCCCTCCAGCGACAAATATTGAACATATTGGCACATCAACGCAAGGGGATGCATCCCTTACGTTCGGCCACGATCTATCACAGTACGCTTCTGTGATACCTCCAGGCATGAACCTTCATACCTGGTACGACCAGCAACAAGCTTTGCTGGCCGCAGCATACAACAGAGCCTGCGCAGATGCGCAAGTATCTGTGGGGCCTACCCCAGCACCACATACCCCTGCGGGTCGTACTCTACAATACGACGGCAGGGCCCCAACACATCCGGCCTCCAGAAGCAGGCACGAAGACCGCGGTTCCTCCTACTGCGATGTTCGCACACTAGATGCGGACGACTCCTCATATGGGTCCCGCCGCAGGGACCCTATACATAGCCGCCTAGGCCCCCATGGCGAGGATAGGCGACAGTCTATAGCAAACCGCGGCCTCGGCATTCATAGCCGACTGGGACCCCAGTCCCACCATGAAGGGCAAGGCCATACCGATCCAGACGACGGCACATACCGTGGCGAGTCTCATGCTACCAGCAGTAGACCAGGAGGACATAACTATGTCCCTCCCACTCACCCCCGTACCACATACCTCCGCGCTGCAAAGCGCCACCAAAGCCAACCCTACAGGCCGAAATCTGCGACCGAAAACTCCAAATTCGCCCCAGAAATCGCCCACGCCGATGTCACCACCACAAAATTCCCATTAAACATTGGGAAATACAACGGTTCGACCGACCCAGATGATCACATGAACATCTTCGTCGGTGCCGGGTGCAACGGCAGGTGGGATGAACCCACATGGTGTCATTTTTCCCCCAGACCCTAACAGGTCTGGCCAGGGCTTGGTTCGATTCTTTGCCAGTGAACTCACTGACATCATTCGAGGACTTGCAAGCAAAGTTCCTCGCACACTTTAGCCAGCAGCGACGTTATGAACGTGATTCTATGGACGTCATGAACATATGGCGCAGAGACAACGAATCGCTGGAGGCATTCGTTGTCCGTTACAATAAAGAGTGCCTAGAGATAGGCGACGTTGCCGACCAGATGGCACGTAACCATTTCATCGTTGCAGTCAAGGACGAACAAATGGTTATGAATATCTCCGGCAAGGACGGCTTGCCTAAGAAATGGGAAGATGTCATGGCTGCAGTCAAGACATACGCCCAGACGCAGCGGTCCCTCAGACTGCACGTATCAAAGGCACAACCCCAAACGGAGGTCCAGTCCTCCCACCAAGAACACAAGCGCAATAACAAGCGCAACTGGGACATAGGGAATCGCGGCAGCGATCCCAGACCATATGTCCCGCGTAACAACCAGCCTGACGCAAGGGCTACAATCAACGCCCAACGTGAAAACCGGGCGTCGAAGAAAGAGTCTCGGGACCGCAGCTGGACCGAGATCAACCAGTCGCCAAGCGACGTCCTCCTTATGGACGCGCAATTCCTGCAACCGGCTCAACCAATGAAGTCCAAAAAGAACCAAGATCTCGCACTCTACTGAGAGTATCACAAAGACAATGGCCACACAACAAACAGCTGCATCAGTCTCCGACTGGAGATTGTGCGAGCCCTAAAAGAGGGGAAACTGCAACACCTGTTGACAGGCGCACAAAAAGCTACCAAGCGCATCACCCCCCCACAACGAGGGCACCTCCACAGGTAAAAGGACCATGTATGTGGCCTCTACCCACATGATCAATGGAGGAAAAGGGAGACCGCGCAAGGCGGCGAGAAGACCGGACAATGACTGGAAAGACGAGCAAGTCGTCTTTCCAAAAGTCCGAGGCGGACCGCGTGATAGGCGCGCCGTGGTCATAACAGGCCACCTGGCTCACTAATGCACCGAGCGATTATTCATCGACCCGGGCAGTACATCTGATATTATATACGAGCAGTGCTTCAACCAATTTGATTAAGAAGAGAAAGATCGGTTGCAACCAGCAGACTACCCGCTGGCCGGGTTTGCAGGGGAAACCGTATTCCCCTGGGCCAGATTACTTTTCCGGTGCGCCTCTCCAACGGGAAGCACACAAGAACGGAGGAGGTAAACTTCATGGTTTTACCGCACACCTCCAAGTACGACGTACTTCTCGGGAGAGAGTCCCAGGGCGATTTCAACATGATCACATCCGTCCCCCACTCTGCCATCGGTTTCCCTACCGAGACGGGGATTGCGATAATTTACGCCCGCAGAGAAGTTATGTCCTCGGACAAATTGCGTCCGACCAAGGTAGCAAGGCCTACCCCCAACACGCAACCAGAAAAATGGGTTCTTAACGCAAGACACCCAGAGCAAACGGTCACGTTGGGCCATGCCTTGTCCCCCACCATCAAAGCGCGCCTGAAGCAACTCCTCTTCAGGAACCAAGATATTTTTTCATGGACACCCGCTGACATGACAGGGGTGCCACGCGAAATCGCGCAGCATTTCTTGAAGACCATGCCAGGTATCAATCCAGTGATCCAAGGCCAATGCCACCTTGGATCAGCAAAAAACGCGGCAATGGAAGAGCAGGTACAGGAACTGCTCTCCGCAGGCATCCTGCGGGAAGTCAAATACCAAACTTGGTTATCCAACCCAGTCATGGTAGAAAAACCAAGCGGGGGCTGGCGCATGTGCGTCGATTACAAAGACCTCAACAAGGCCTGCCCCAAGGATTGTTACGCACTTCCGGAGATCGACGAGAAGGTCGATAACCTTGCACCATTTCGTTGGAAGTGCTTCCTCGATTGTTAAAAAGTCTACCATCAGGTACAAATGGCAATCGAGGACGAAGATAAAACGGCATTCCGCACTCCTACCGGGAACTACTGCTACACCAAAATGCCGTTCGGGTTGCGCAACGCGGGCGCAACCTATCAAAAGTTGATGAACGACACTTTTCATGGTCAAATCAGCAAAAGTGTCGAAATCTATATGGACGACCTGGTCATCATGAGCATGGAGGAAGAGACCATGCTCAATGATATCGAAAGAACATTCCAAACTCTGCGAAGCGTCAACATGAAGCTTAACCCAGGGAAATGCTCGTTTGGAATGGAAGAAGGCAAATTCCTTGGATTCATCGTAACCAAAGATGGATTCAAGGTGAACCCGGAAAAAGTTCAGGCGATTGAGCGCATGCCATCACCTTCTACGATGAAAGAAATGCAACGACTAGCCGGCAGGCTAGCCGCACTAAACAGATTCTTAGCCAATCACGCAGCTAAATCTTACCCTTTCATCAAGACCCTGCGGAGCTGCTTAAAAAATGAACAATTCCAGTGGACCGCAGAGGTCGAAAAAGCTTTCCGGGAGATGAAAGAGTGTTTGATTCAACTCCCAACTCTTACCGCACCACGCAAGGATGAGCCACTCATCTTGTACTTATCTGCCGCGGACAACGCGGTAGGTGCGGTACTCATAGTGGAGCGGGAAGGAGTTCAAACACCCATCTACTACATAAGCAAAATGCTCAATGACCCAGAGACAAGGTACTCCATCATGGAGAAATTGGTGTTGGCACTAGTGCACGCATCAAGACGGTTGCGACGATACTTTGCAAACCACGTCATGACAGTGCTAACCAACTACAGGATCGGCCTGATCCTATCAAAACCCGACATCTCTGGTAGGTTAGCAAAATGGGCAATCGAGCTGGGCGCACTTTCACTGAACTACAAGCCGCGCCTCGCAATCAAAGGCCAAGTCTTGGCTGATTTTGTTGCTGAAGTACCAGCAAATCGCATTCAAGAATGCGAAGAAGAGCAAAAGCCTGCATCGCCACCATCCTCCGCAGAAACTTGGGCACTATACACAGATGGTGCATCCAACGAAGATGGTGCAGGTGCAGGTCTGCGACTCGTCAGCTCCGATGGCCAAGAGCTTACCTATGCAATCCGCCTCGACTTCAAAAGCACGAATAATGAGGCAGAGTATGAGGCTCTACTGGCAGGGCTGCGCCTGGCAGTTAAACTCGACGTCCAACATTTGGAAGCACACGTCGATTCACTATTGGTTGCAGGCCAGGTACGCGGAGACTATGCTGCAAAAGGGGATATCATGATCCTCTACCTCGAACAAGCCTTGAAACTGAAATCAAAGTTCACCTCCTTCAATATCCGCCATATCAACAGGAGTGATAACAAACCTGCGGATGCACTATCAAAACTTGCATCCACCAGCTTCCAACACCTGGCAAAAGAGGTGTTACTCCCGAAAGCAAAGCAGAGGCACGCAAGCTGCAATACAAAGCGTGTCATTACCAAATGGGAGACGGTATCTTATACCGTAAGTCATATCTGGGGCCACTCCTACGATGCGTCGACCCTCAAGATGCCACGTACCTTATCAGAGAAATACACGAAGGAATATGTGGCATAGACGCAGGCCCACGCATGGTGGTGGCCAAAATCATGAATGCCGGGTACTACTGGCCCGGCATGCACCTGGACGCAGTTAAGATCTTGCGCAAGTGTTTCAATTGTCAGCGACATGCTCCTAAGACCTTGCGCCCAAAGAACAACCTGATCCCTGTCACCACCGCATGGCCATTCCATAAATGGGCAATCGATGTGGTGGGTCCATTTCCAGATGCACCAGGTGCAGTGAAATTTTTCATAGTGGCTGTTGACTACTTTACAAAATGGGTAGAGGCAAAACCGCTCACCTCAACCACCGCTATGATAACAAGGAAGTTCGTCTGGGAACATATCATCTGCCGTTTCGGTCTACCAATGTGTATCGTTACCGACAACGGTACCAACTTCGCTGCCGACGACTTTCAAAAATGGCTACAAGAGCTTAACATTGAACACATATTCTCTTCAGTGGCGCATCCACAAGGGAATGGCCAAGTCGAGAGTATCAATAAGAGTCTAGTTGAAGGCATCAAAGCACGACTGGGAACAGCCAGACACGGCTGGGTTGATGAACTCCCAAGTATCTTATGGGCCCACAGGACAAGCCCAAAGACAAGTAACGGTGAAACACCCTTCAGCCTGGTCTATGGCACTGAAGCGGTGATCCCCGCAGAAGTAGGTCTCCCCTCACCTAGAATGTTGGCTATCAACAAGATAGACAACAATGAGGAACGCAGGTTTGACTTGGACCTTCTAGAAGAAAGGCGTGAAAACGCTGCCATCAACGAGGCCAAGTACAAAACCAAACTCGAAAGGTACTATAATGCACGCGTCCGCATTTGTACCTTCAACCCAGGAGACTACGTCCTTCGTGACAATGAAGCATCTAACGCAGAACGCCCAGGGAAACTCGCCCCCAAGTGGGAAGGACCCTACCTCATCCAAGAGGTCCTGGGCAAAGGCGCGTATAAACTTCAAACATTAGAAGGCGAAACTATCGCACGCACATGGAATGCACAACAGCTTCGACGCTGTTATATGTAAGCCATGTTTTTTACATTCACCATGTAACCTATCGGGCCACAGGCCATTTGCAAATAAATAAATAGACGATTCAATGCAACATTGTTTATTTATTTCTATTACAAATGCGTGTTCCACTCTGCGGTATCCGCAAAAACAGATTGGCAAAATCTTCATTCGCGATACCCACACAGAGTGGTAACCACACGCAACTATTATAATAGGCCAGCAATGCCAACGCTGTCTATCCGGCTGGATAGAGTTTTCATACTTGCATATCATCTAGATATGCAAAAGGCAAAGCACAGACTTGGTGTTAATTCACATTAACATTAACTCACACAAGTTCACAAATGCAAGTAATAAAAACACTTGTATAAACTGAAACATTTCAAACTTTATATTCAAAAAATTCCTACACCTACGCGGTGCACAAGGGATTTACATAAGGTTTTTGACATTTACATTGAGGACAAAACAAAAAGCACGCAGGTCAGCCTAGTCTTCCTTTGTGCCACTAGTTCCTGCACCATCCTTGCCCTCAACAACAGGCTCTTCTTCATCGTCCTCATCAGCATACAACACCCGCAAGCGGTCTACATTGTCTTCTGCTTCCAGGCACGCATTAAGGTCCTCAAGGGCAGTAATGAACGTCTCATTATACGCCGCAACCGCAGCAGCAAGAAGTGCTTCAGTATCTACACCGTGAAACCCGGGTCGCTCATCAGTATATTGGCCCTGGGCCATAACATTCATATGACCAATGCAGCGATTATAGCCAGCTTTAAAACCAGCATCTCGGGCGCGCTCCTTAATATCATTGACACCTGATACGTTCTCAGGTGCGTCAAGAATGGACGTAACAATCTGCGAAACAAGAATACTACGGTTACCGGATGCAAACCTAAAAAAGATGGCGAAAGCAACGGATACTTACATGCCCGATACCGTGCATACGCATCCATTCTCGATCAGCTTTGAGCAGCTCAAGTGAAGAAGCAAGGCTATCTCTAGCCTCTGCAACCTCTCTTGCCCGCGCTTCTGCATCAGCAGCACGAGCAGAAACTTCCTCAATGGTATCTCCCCGGCTTCGCACTTCAGCCTTTCAACAAGGGAAACACAAGTATACAAAGATAATCAACAAACTTGTAAGACATGTACAAACTCAACAACAGGACTCATACCTGGAGGCCCAGGATAGTTTTGGTTAAGTTCGTGCGGTCAACATTTGCCCCTTCAAGAGCCTTTGTAGCGCGGACCTCTGCCTCTTTGGCCTCTTCAAGTGCCTTGGCAAGGCGAGCTTCCGATTCCTTGGCCTCTTGAGCAGCAGAAGCAGCTGCGGTTTTTTCTATAACCAACGCAGCGATCGCAGCCTTGGCATTGTAAGCTCCTGACGAACATGAAATAGATTTTCATTCTGTTTGCCCCAAGATTCTTTCCAAGTCTTGCGCTCACCAGATAGCGCCTCGCGCTCATTAGAAAGAGTTTCTTTCCAACTCTTGCGCTCATCAGATAGTAGTTTTGCAAGGGTACGAACCTGTTTAAGCTCAGCAGTGGCAGCCCATTCCTCAGTCTGCTTACGCTTCTCAAAAGCAGCCCTATCCCTCTCAAGCTGCTCCACACCCTCACGCGCAGCCTTCACCAACTCATCAGCCTCGGCACGCAACCGCGCATTTTCCTCCTCTCTGCGGCCCAGCACCTTGTAGTTATCCAAAATGGCATTCGCCATTATGGAGCTCCCCACAAGCATGGAGGAGAGTTGGTTAATATGGACTTCAGTTGGCAAGGCACGGGCCCGATTGACTTCAAAGGGGGTGCCTAGACCACCCAAAATCTCCCTACACGCGGAGGGGTCAGCAGAAATATCATCCCCTTGCATTACAGACCATGAAGGGCGGTGATAGGTCATGGCCCGGTCTTCATTGTAAGTGCGATAATAAAACTCCAATTCAGTCTCTTCAGGCTGAATCGGAGTCTCGGCAAAACCCGCACCCCCTGAAGCGGAACCAGGAGGCTTCTCGGCAGCAGGCGATTTCTTCCCCTCAGTATAAGCAAACTTCAAGTTCAAATCATCAGTATCCTGTGGGGAGATCAGATTGTCAGCAGAGTCCACTGTATCATATATTTGAGCCGCAGGCCGTTTCCCAGTATCCTCCGCCCGCGCAGAGGGCTCAGGCACCGTTTTAACCCCCTCACCCGCAGATGTGTCATGTGCAGGGGATTGAGGAGCATCAAAAATAGAGAAACCTTCATCTTGCGGTTCTGTAATCAAAGCAAAAAGGCTTTAAACTACGAGTACAAAGACAATACTTGTAAAAATTATGAATTACTTACCAGAAACAACCGCAGGATCAACAGACTTCAGAACAGCCTTCCGTCGGGTCTGAATTTTTTGTTTCTTCTTCTCACCAGCATCAACAGCCTTATCTGCCTTTCTCTTCTTCTCATCAACAGGCTTGGAACCCGCAGAGGTCCCACCTGCAGCCGCACCACCACCTGGAACACCCAAACCCTCAAGGGTGTCAGATACTACCACGTAATCGGTATATCTGCGGAAATGAGAACGAGAGATACCTGCCACCTGCGGCACCAAAGGTGGAACAGCAGGAGCCTCAGGTTTTTTCTTGCCACGACCCCGCGGAACCTTCTCCGCATGCTTCTTCGGAGCACCCTTCGCCTCAAACTTACCCAGGGCCCCAAGAGTACCTGCGTGTAAATCACAAAACAGGCAAATAAGAAAGATGAACTTTACAAAAAAGTAAGAAGACTATATATCATACCTTCGCCCTGCGGCAGGGGTGCGTTCAACACATCGCGCGTAGGAACGCGAAAATTCCTAAGAATGGTTAAATTGAAACCTTGACCAGCCGCAGTCTCAACAATTTCAAGCTTCCCTTCGAAGGACGGATCGAATATTTTCCACAGCTCCGCATCCTCTGATAAGTAATTTTACAAATAAGTAACAATGGTTAAGGAAGGAAACCGCAAAAGAGAAACAACACGTACCTCCGTTTTTCTCCCGCACAACGGGCTTTGCATGCCTATCAGCCCTGGTCAGCATCATATGCAACACCCACAGTTGCGTGTTGTCCAACTTCTGATGCTCAATAGTCCTTAACCTTGGGAACCATTCCACCGTCCCCGGACCGGGAAGCTCAATATCCTCCATAGGGATCACATCATTCACGTTGCGGAAAGTCATCTTCGCAACAACCGCTGCAGCCCTAACATAAAAAAACTTCCTCTTCCACGTCGTGATACCCTTGGGTGGGTCATCAGCTTGGTGCTCCCATACCGTTGGCTAAAAGAAAAAAACCCAGTATTTACAGTTAACTGGTAGAACCGCCGGAAATTCTCAACGGTGATCAGCAAACCAAGGGCACGAAAGGTATACTCAAAGTGCCTAATACGAATCATCTCGAAAGGACTCATTTGGGAGATGTGAAGTTTGTTAAACTCCAAAACTTCGGAAACAAAAACGGTTAATGGTAAACGAAGATTACCATCACCGAATGAATCAGCCCACATTGTGACATAACCGGCCGGAGCATTAGCACCGGTGTCACCCTCCTTGGGGTAAAGAGCCCCAAACTCCGTAGGCATTTTTATACTGGTCATCAGCCGGTTAAACAGCACCGTAGACCACTTCAACGTTGGTAGGCCACCACCGGGGGCACTACCACCATCATCTTCTTCTTCCTCAGCCACCGGAGAAGATGGTCCAGGGTTTTCACCCTCCACATTGTGTGGGTTAGATGGTTCAGCCATCAGAAAAATAAAGAAGAAAAGGATTGAGTTGCACAAAAACTCAGAAAATCGCCGGAAATACAGACAGATTGATCGGAGAAGACAAAGACAGCACACTCTTTTTCACCGGAGAAATTTTTGAAATTTGAACAAAGTGAGGAGAAATCAAACGGTTTCCCCTTATATACTCATCGCAATTAATGTGATGCAGTCAACCGACTTACCACGTTCAAAAAGGGCCACTTACGTACCGCCACGTGCTCAGCGACTTTTCAGCTGACGGTTATCACGCGCGCGTGGCCGCCCATGCGCCTGACAGAAAAGACCTTTACACTACTTGCAACAGTGCAGTTATGACCTCGGTCAGTGCAAACGTCCTTTCAGATCATCACATGTCAGAATCCTACCAACTTTCAACAACTCTCACGTGCCATAAGCCACGTAGACAACACAAAAGCGACAAACATTATCCAAACTTAAGCGGCATGCGGTTTCTCTGGTTTACCGCACCATAACCCATACTGCATGTCGTTTTTTACATACCCCTCAAAAAAGGCAAAAATATATATCTTTAAATTATATAAGGGGGTATAAACAATAACCGCACATACCCACGAGCACACGTGGAATATGCGGAGATGACACACACCAACCCGCACAGGTGTTTCAGATACTCAGAACCAGCATGGTTCTTTGGACTGCTAAAAACGCTTCTCAGAATGCGGTAAACCGCACTCCATGTAAGCTTCTTCAAGCTTCAAAACCCTTATTTCCGGTTCACAACCACAGAGGGAACGCAAACAGCTTCTCCTTAAGGAAAAAGACAAGTATGCTGAGCAACCGCACATCAGCAACCCTGTCTCCTGAACCTTCAAGAGCCACATCCAGGCCACAAGACTTGTAGAAGCGAGTTCTTTGCTGCAAACCGCAACCACTCGTGAGTAGTTGCTACAAATCGCAGCTGTGCCAACGGTAGCTACGGAAGAGCCACAACTAAACCACCACGTGGTGGAGCAAAGCTACGTCAAAGAAAACTGCTTCTCAACTAAGCACGAAGGAAAGTGGCTACAAAACGAATGCGGGAGAGTTTCAACTGTCACGGCCCCCGACCCGGTTTGACCCGTTTCAGGAGCCGCGGGACAGAAATCCCGTGGTATTTAATTAACAGCGGAAGTTTCATTAGGATCTTTTAAAAACTGAAATATTTCCCGATTATTTTATTTCACAACTCGGGATAAAAACCCGGTAATTTACAACTTCGAGATTTCACGGAGAAATCTTTTATTTTACAAAACATGTTTCTTTATTTTATATTGAGCCACTTCCTTAAGCTTGTAGTGCTTCTCGGCACTTTTCCTGGATCACAACAGACCACCTGAAACATATTTGAAAAAGGTTTTGTCAGCGGGAAATACTGAGTGAATCATTCTTTTTACTAAAATGACTCATTTGTTATAATTTACAGTATTAAGAGAGATTACAATGTTTCAGATATCAAACCAACTACCCACAGTACTTGTCACTCGAACATCCATCGGTAGCCTCTTCGCCCGATGGTGTCTGTGACTATGGTCATATCACTCATTGGCTAACTCGTTGTCCAATAGTGAAGGTTATCAAGTAATGTATACAAAACCCCACATACCGGCTGTAACTTGGTGATTACATAAACTTAATCACTGTAATTATAATCTTTAAAAATAAACATGATTTTGAAAGTAATTTGATAAAAAGAGAATGACTCACATTGCAAGTTTAATTTGAGCAGAGCCTAGCCTACTGATCAGCCTTTTAACCTAAATTAATAACAGCACACAATTTGGTTAGTAACTTAATACAACATTTACGATAACTCACGAGATTAAAACCTTCACAACGAATGACAAAGTGCGATACTTAAACATCCATCGAATTAACGACGAATGACAAAGCATAAACCCTAATGTGGGCAGCACTTAAACATCCATTGGATAGTTTAATCGATCGGACATTGAATCGTATCAGCGATCGAGTTATTACCCTGAATTGCGGCAGCACTTCGTGAATCGTGTGTGTTGTGGGACTGTTTATGCTATAACTCAACGTACAATTCGATTTTGAACGTCGAACGAACACTCAATTGTATGAAACAAACGCTACTATTTATACTTGAAAAATGCCCCCCTCGCGCCACGCGAAAGGTTTCCTTGCGCGCGTCGCGTGGCGCGAGAGACCCTATTCTACCCTAGGGTTGCTTCGTGTCCCAGTAGCTTGGCTGAGTTGATTTCACGTTATTTTGAATTTTTGACAGCAAACTGTGTGGATTTTACCGACTAGGGTTTACCCCCCCCCCCTGAGTTTTAGGGGCCCTGATCTTGATTCCAATTGTTCTGAAAATTTTAGGGTTTGTTCAAAATCACTTGGGTTTCTCAATTAGGGTTTCCTTTTTGACTAATTAACTAAATAATTATGTCACACCCTGGCTTTGCGGAAGCGTGGTTAATTTGGTGTGACTTCTTAATACCATAGCTTAACCATAACAAAGCTATATGAAATAAAACCATGCAAGATCATCCATTCGATTAAGTTTTAAAAACCAAATACAAATACATTGTCTTAACGGAAACACATCCTAATGACATAAACATTGTTCAACAAACAC
Organism: Helianthus tuberosus; assembly: GCA_030545235.1. Classification (NCBI taxonomy): domain Eukaryota; kingdom Viridiplantae; phylum Streptophyta; class Magnoliopsida; order Asterales; family Asteraceae; genus Helianthus; species Helianthus tuberosus. Next base: position 32,046,259 of record CM060422.1, read on the forward strand.
AACATAACATAAGCATAGTTTAAGGACTGTGACTTGTCCAGGAAAGAGTCACATTCCCTAAACCCGGATGACCTCGTAACTAGTGCAGCGGGAAAACGTGTCATACCGCGCCAGATCCTTTAATACCCTGAAATACATGTAAGTTGAAAAATCAACAATAATGTTGAGCGAGTTCATGTGTAAGTGAGTAAATAAACCTTTGTAAGTATAAAAATCCTGGTATGTAGCACATAAGGGAATTGAGATCACCAATGGTTTGCAAGGCCACTGATATGTGTGAAGTGCAGGTAGGGAGACTCAAACCTAGAAGATTTATGCGTCGGGCACAAAGTCACCCCGAGGTCCGTTTCTAGTTTGGCCTGGGGCTGGGCTCGCTACACCCAGATAGATCTACCGCTCCTGTCCCTCGGTCCTACCATGAGGACTAATGGCCTCATGTTGCTCCTACCCACTCACATGATCTAAGTAGTAAACCTCCTTACGCTAACCATACCATGTATAAAGTACTTGTAATCAAAGTAACATGTATTTCACCCCCGTAGTTTAGAAAACTGAAAACAGTTAAGAGAAAAGGGAGGGCATGAACTCACAGTGGTGCGTATCTACCAAGTATACCTCCAAATCAAGCAGCTGTGTGACGACCTACACGTACTAACTCTATTAGACGGACGGCCGTGCCTTAGCTTTATGGTTTAACTTTTTGGGAAATAGTTAGGCAACTATTTCGTGTTTATATTTTTGTAAATACTTGGTAATTATTCGCCTTCCCAAGGATGGGGGATTTAATACATGCGTGTTCGTAATCATTCGAATTACACTATTAAGTCTCACTTAATATTTTTTATTTCTAACTCCAAAATATAAATATTCTTCCCAAAAATATTATATTTTAATACATGTGATTCTCCCAAAATAATACTTAGTAATATTATTTTTACTCTAAAAATAATATTTACGTAGTTCACAAAATAATCATAAACATTTACACAAGTGATGTTGTGAAAAATATATATTTACTAAATACATATATTTATCACGTTTTATTTTGTGAAATCCCACCTCCGATATTTTGTAAATAGGTCGTGGCGAAACTTATGTTTTGAAAACAAGTCGAAAAATGTATTTCTAACACTTGTGGTGAAAATATTTCTAAGTGTTAGGTTTTTGGAAAATTTCGCCAGAGTTTCCCCTGTAACTGGAGGTGGCCACGCTTTTAAGCGTATCATTTTCTTTTATAAATCAAACCAACAATCTTCTTATTCAATCAAAACAATGTTCAAAGCATCAACTAGTCAAAATATATATAAATCGCATAAATTACATGAACTTGTGATTTATCCAAAAATATGAAGTAAATCCCAATATTTTTAGTGGATCTTTTGTATAAACCAATCCCGGTTTCGTAAAATCCTTGTTTTTAAAGGAATTCCATCTTTACAACTTCTTATCGATTTTTACAAAGATAGTTATTTTGTCGAAACTTAGTGCTACACAAGTGTTTACACACTTGTGTGTTCTAAAAATCATTCGTGCTCATGTAAGATCCACTTTAAAAGTATGTTTTCTCTTGACACGTGGTCCTTTGAAAATACCGTTTGTAGATCCGTAGATCTACTAGTTTTGAACATTATTTCGTAAGTAAAATCATTTTTACACAAGTTCAAGTTTGATGTGTGGTAGAGTTTCATCACTTAACCCTTGTTACACTTAAACAAGCTTTATGTCATAATCCATGATCATGACCAATCCGGGTTAAACGATGATCCGAGCTACCACAACATAGATCGGGCCTAAGTAACCACACAAATCAAATACTACAAGATTTACACAACATTCAAGCTTTTAACCACCACTTTTAGTGTTTTTAGTAGACTTTTATGCTTCATCTTGTATGTTCGCGACTTTTAACCGTTACATATCATTTTAACCACTTTAAAATAGTTCGAGAAGGTGATTCAAGCAACTTACTACTAGCTCGAGGCTAGGGAAGAATCTAGACGCAAAATGAGAGGATAAAAGCAATAGAGTGAGGTCCTTCGCCTTCCGATTGCACCAAGCTTCCTTGTAGGTGATCCTTAACACTTGTATGATCTTGTAATAGCTTGATGGAAATCGAAAGATGGATGGATGGTTGTGGGGGGGTTCGGCTGAGAGTAGTAGAGAGGGAGAGAGTGTGTGTGTTGTGATGTGTTAAGTGTGTGAAGGTTAAGTGTGTTAAGCTTGGAACTTATAGACAATTCACATGAGCATTAACCATTGGATTAAGTGTCTAATAGATATTAGACATACAAGATTTAAATAATCTAGCAAGTACAAAGGGGTGTCCCCTTGGGGACCGAATTCGTAAAAGGGGGGGGGGGGTAATCTAGTTAGTTTCCAACTAAACATTAGGTAATTAGTTAAGTTAAGTTTAGGGATTAACCCGGTTAGTAGTGTGTTGTGCTTTATGACGGGTGTTAGGGTATTCAGGGACCCTAACTGGCTCAGAAAAAGATAAGTAATTTTATTAACAATATTTTCATGTTCCGGGTAAAGTCCGGTCGTTCGGTTGGATAGAGATTCGTTAAAGTGCTTAACAAAGCCTTAAAGTGTCGTTATTATTATTTTTAGTGACACACTTATTCCACCAAAGTGTCGGGAATATTTTCCTCATGTTTTGGCACTTTATTAGTTAGCTAAAAGCTGGATTGTTTATTAAAGTGCTGAGTTTTTGTGCTTAGAGCACGTTTTAGGCACATCCAGTCATTGTAACTTATTCCTAGAGACGCAGTTCTACAACCCTTGTATCCCTACACTCACCACTAGTGTAGTAAAATATTTCCGGCTCATACAGGCCTTAGAGGCAGTGTCTGCCTGATGCTGGCTTTATCAGCATGTTCAATAGGTTATCCGTTTATAGTGCTACTGTGCTTTTTGTGCATCATGTTTGTCACTAAGGTTCAGCATGTAAATAATGTAGTGACGGTAAGTAAAGTATGATGCAGGTATATGCATGTATCAGAAATCAAGTAGCAGTTCATCAGTAATTTCAAACAAGCACAGTAATTAAGCAGTAATTAATTGTTAATTAAGTCGTACGGATACCTGGTTTAGTGAGGGTTGTCAGATTCTCCCCCCGTTAGAAAAATTTCGTCCCGAAATTTTAAGTTCTGCTTGTAGATGCAGGGTTCTTAAGAAATAGGTGGGGGTATTTCTCTTTCATCCGGTCCTCACGCTCCCAGGTGTATTCAGGACCATGTCTGGCATTCCAACGAACTTTGACGAGCTTGACACTGCTCCGGCGGGTCTTGTTTACTTTCCAATCCGTAACCTCAACCGGTTCTTCAACGAAATGGAGCGTGTCGTCAACATGAATCTCGTCGATGGGAATGGCAATGGTATCTTGAGTTGGACTTTTCTTCAGGTTGGATACATGAAATGTATCGTGAACTGAATGGAGTTCAGCAGGTAGGTCCAACTTGTATGCTACTAGTCCTATTCTTTCCAAAACTCTGAAAGGACCAATGTAGCGCGGATTTAACTTTCCACGCTTTCCGAAGCGTGCCACACCCTTCCAGGGTGAAACTTTCAATAAAACCATATCTCCAACTTGGAATTCCAAGTGTTTCCGGTTTGGATCTGCATAGGCTTTCTGTCTTTCATGAGCTGCTTCGATGCGTTTTCGAATTTGCGCAATCTTGTCTGTCGTCTCTTGGACGATTTCGGGACCAACAAGCTGTCTATCACCTGCGTCAGCCCAACATAGGGGTGATCGACACTTGCGTCCGTAAAGAGCTTCGAATGGCGCGGCACCAATACTGGTGTGGTAGCTGTTGTTGTATGAAAATTCGACCAAAGGCAAATGCTTATCCCAGCTACCGCCCAAATCCATAACACACGCTCTCAGCATGTCTTCCAAAGTCTGTATCGTTCGCTCGCTTTGACCGTCAGTTTGCGGATGAAACGCAGTGCTCAGATTTAATTGCGAGCCAAAAGCTTCTTGGAAGGATTGCCATATCCTTGACACAAACCTTCCGTCTCTATCAGAGATGATCGAGAGAGGCACTCCATGACGTGCGACGATCTCTCTCATGTAAATTTCAGCCAACTTGCTAGTGTTATCCTTCTCTCTGATAGGTAAGAAGTGTGCTGACTTTGTTAATCGATCCATTATTACCCAAATAGTGTCATGGCCTCTTGGCGTTCTTGGCAACTTTGTAATAAAATCCATGGTGATTTGTTCCCATTTCCACTTGGGAATCTCGGGTTGTTGCAGAAGTCCTGAAGGCTTCTGATATTCGGCTTTAACCTTAGCGCATGTTAAACATTTGCTCACATAAACAGCAACATCGCCTTTCATCCTAGGCCACCAATAATAATCTTTGAGATCCTGGTACATCTTATCCGCTCCAGGGTGGATAGAGTACCGCGACTTGTGAGCTTCATCGAAAATAACCTTCCTTAAACCTCCAAACAAAGGAACCCAAATCCTTTTCTCAAAACATAACGTTCCTTCCTCGTTTGGTACCAGTAGCTTCTCCATCCCACGGAGATATTCTTCTTCAAGGTTTCCTTCCTTGAGGGCTTCTTTCTGCGCGGCACGAATGCGCAAGGAAAGATCGGTTCGGATAATCATTTCTAAAGCCCTAACCCTTATGGGCTTGATCCTCTCCTTTCGACTTAGGGCATCGGCGACCACATTCGCCTTCCCTGGATGATACTTTATCTCGCAATCGTAATCATTTAACAACTCAACCCAACGTCTTTGCCTCATATTCAGCTCCTTCTGGTTGAATATGTGTTGTAGGCTCTTGTGATCTGTAAAAATTGTACATTTCGTACCATAAAGGTAGTGTCTCCAGATCTTTAATGCAAATACCACTGCGCCAAGTTCCAAATCATGTGTGGTATAGTTCTTTTCGTGCACTTTCAATTGACGTGATGCGTAAGCAATAACCTTTTGGCGTTGCATCAACACACAACCCAATCCTTGACGTGAGGCGTCACAGTATACCACGAAATCATCTGTACCTTCTGGTAGTGCTAAGATTGGCGCATTGCAGAGCTTATCCTTCAATATCTGGAATGCTTCTTCCTGTTTGATTCCCCAATCAAACTTCTTATCTTTCTGCGTGAGGAGCGTCAATGGTTGAGCGATTTTCGAAAAATCCTCAATGAACCTTCGATAGTAGCCAGCCAAACCCAAGAATTGTCGAATCTCGGTTGGCGTCTTTGGCGTTTCCCAATTCTTAATCGCTTCGATCTTGGTGGGATCCACATGGATTCCATCTCCGTTCACCATGTGCCCAAGGAATTGTACTTCTCGTAGCCAAAATTCGCACTTAGAGAATTTGGCATACAGTTGTTCTTTCTTCAGCAACTCTAAAATAGCTCTTAGGTGTTGCTCATGCTCAGCCTATGTCCTTGAATAAATCAAGATGTCGTCGATAAACACAATCACGAACTTGTCCAAGTACGGCTTGCAAACTCTATTCATCAAATCCATAAAAACTGTAGGTGCGTTTGTCAACCCAAACGGCATAACTAGGAACTCGTAGTGTCCATAACGAGTTCTGAAGGCTGTCTTCGGGATACTCTCCTCTTGTATCCTTAAATGATGGTATCCAGATCGCAAATCGATCTTTGAGTAAAAGCTTGAACCTTGCAGTTGGTCAAACAGATCATCAATTCTTGGCAGAGGGTATCTATTCTTGATCCTCAGCTTGTTCAACTCCCGGTAGTCAATACACATACGAAAACTACCGTCCTTCTTTTTGACAAACAAAACTGGAGCTCCCCAAGGCGAGAAGCTTGGTCGGATAAATCCCTTGTCTAACAACTCTTGAAGTTGTGTCGACAGTTCCTGCATCTCAGACGGAGCAAGTCTATAAGGTGCCTTAGCCACAGGCGCGGCGCCTGGAACTAAGTCAATGTGAAACTCTACTTGCCTCTGAGGTGGCAGTCCAGGTAAGTTCTCTGGGAAGACTTCTGGATATTCCCTCACGACAGGGATGTCTTCGATCTTCGGTTCTGCAGCTTTCTTGTCTACAATGTGTGCCAGGAAGGCAGCACACCCTTTTTGCAAACACTTCCGTGCTTTCAGGCAGCTGATAATTCTTAACGGCGTATCACGCTTCTCCCCGTGAACCACAATTGTTTCGCCATATTCGGTTGGGATACGAACGACCTTTTTGTGACAAACTATCTCATCCTTGTTGCCTGATAACCAATCCATTCCTACTACTACGTCAAAGCTCCCTAGCTGGACTGGTAGTAGATCCAAAGTAAACTCACGTTCTCCCAATTCGATTGCACAACCTCTGATCACTTCATTGGCTTCTACTAACTTCCCATTGGCCAATTCGATTGAGTAGGGAATATCTAACTTACTAGCGGCTAAACCAAGCATATTCTTAAATTCTAACGATACGAAGCTATAGTCTGCACCAGTATCAAATAAAACGGATGCATAGCGTTGGTTTACAGGGAACGTACCAGTGACAACATTGGGATCCTGGCGCGCCTCCCTTGCTTCGATATGGAACACTCTTCCACGGGCTTGGTTTAACTCTGGGCAGTTCCTCTTGTAATGCCCAAGATCACCACAGTTGAAGCATCCGGGTCTCTGCCCGTTTCCACCAGCTTGATCATTCCTCTGGTTACGATTCACGGCGCCCGCTTGATTAGCATTGTTGCCTCGATTCCCATTACCTCCATTGTTTCCTTGTGGGTGATTTCCATTCCCACCCCGGTTGTTATTTCTGTTTCCGAATCCTCCCTGGCCTCCCTGGCCCGCAGTGGCCCAACAAGTGTCCTTCAAGTGGCCCGGCTTTCCACATGCTTCGCATACTTTCACACTACAATGGTCAGAATGGTGGCGTTGGCAGGTATTACACTTGGGTTGGGTGCCCATATATCCTTTTCCTTTCATTCCACTACCAGCTGTAACCTGAGCTGGCGTGCCTGATCCTCCTTTCTTAACCACCACACTGGCGCCCTGCTTGAAGTTCGAGAACTTCCGTTTGTTACCTCCTGATGACTCGACGTGAGTCTCTTTCTTCTTAGGCTCAGCATCATCGAACTTGTTCAGGCGAATAGCCTCCTCTGTGAGAGCCACGCTCAGATCAATTGCCTCAGTAATTGTCGCAGGCTTGGATGAGGTCACCATGCTTATGATTTGAGGAGCTAATCCCCAAATGAAACGTTCAATCCGCTTGAACTCCGGAGTGACCATGTAGGGTACTACATGTGATAAGTCATGGAACCTCTGAACGTATTCTGCGATCTTTGGACCTTCCATTTTCAAATGCCAGAACTCAGTTTCCAATCTTTGGATTTCCGCGCGAGAGCAGTACTTTTTGCGCATAAGTTCCTTCAGTTCGGTCCAGGTTAGCGCGTAGGCAGCAGCTTCACCAAGTGTCTGTACTTGTAAATTCCACCAAGAGAGGGCTCCATCCAAGAATAGCCCCGAGATATAGGTGACTTGCTGATGTAGTGCGCATTTGCTCATGCGAAGAACAGATTCAGTTTTCTCAGCCCAACGCACAAAGGCGACAGCACCTCCTGTGCCATCAAAGTTGACCGGTTTGCAGTCTAGAAACTGCTTGTAGGTGCACCTTGCACACACATTGTAACATGTGAATGGCATTAGCATCTTTGCTATAGATATCCAATTAGGTCATGGTATGTCTTAATGACTTAGTATTACCATGAGGTGGATTGTTGTTGCCATTGTTGTTTGAGCTGCTTCCGCTGGGTCCTCCTTGCGAGGCGGCGTATTGCGCGATGGCAGCAGCGATGACTTGTTGGAGTTCTGCCTCGTTGGTAGGCAACGGCGTTTGACGTCTCGGCGGCATCTTCTAAAAGATGGGTTTACGTCGGTCAGGCCATAATAAAGATCCCATGTTATAATACGTACGCTTTATTATGATAGTAATAGTACATAACATCTCATGTTATAATCATATCAATCACACAACATCCCATGTTATAAAACATAAATAACCAAATCAAGCATCAAATATGATGAGAATACTGCGATTGCCATATATTGAGACCACATAGTAAGCGTACAAGTACATCACAGTGTCATACAACATCAGTCGACTAGGGGCTACATCACCCTAGTCCAAAAACTATATCAAATCAGTGTCAATACATCAAATACATGTCAACAAAAGTCAGAATCATAATGTAGTCTCCAAAAATGCTGTGCAGTCAAAAGCAATCGCCGTCTTCTCACCAGCGTCTACCCATACGGTACTGAAGAGCTCTACATGGGTGGCGGTGGAGGAGGGGGAAAGTGAGTGTAAAACAAGCGACGCAACTGGAGCCAGTCCTCCTCCATGGCTCTCTGGGTACGCAAGAAAGAAGCAACCTGCTGCTCTAGGGCAAAAAGGCGTGCAGCATAGTCTGGTGGTAAAGGTCGTGAGGGCTGCAAAGGAGAGTGGGTCTGACCCTGGCACTGACACAGCGGCGGCTGGGCTCTCTCAAGCTCCTGAATGCGCTGCGTGTGTGCCTCGTGCTGGGCGACAAAAGACATCAAAACATCGTCAATGGAATATCCCATATGGAAATGATGGTAAGGGTCGGTCGGTGGCATAACAGACGGTGACGTCCAGAGAAACGGCTCACTGGCGGGATCAAAGGTGCCACATGAAATGGAGAAACAGGGGGAAAAGTAGCAGACGGTGGTATAGCAGGGATAGATACCGGTACATGTCCAAAAGGGTGAGCCGAAGAACCCTCTCCAGGTCGAGCTGGAGGTGTGTACTGTGCAAATGAAAAAGAGAAATCAACGTGACGTGCATCAGTGGTATGAGGAGGAATAGGTGGAACCTCATCATCCGCAGGAATCCACCCACACTGGGCGTGCTCATCTCGTGGGTCAATCTGTGCCTCAAGAAGTGCACGATCAAACTGAACTGACATAGGATCATGGTGAGGTGCAACAAGAGGGTCAACTGGTGCATCAGCAATAAGTGGGGGATCAACATGATCAGCAGCAATGACATGATCGCCCTCCAACAACGGAGCATCCACTGGGTGATCATCAATAGGTGGGTCAGCAATGACAGGCTCAATAGGCATGCCAGCATGAGCAGGGTCATGCTCAAGCACTGGGTCAGGAGCAGGGTCCAGTGGCTGCTCGGGATCAACGAAGGCCATCTCAAAATCAAACTCAGGGTCGATGGGATCAACTGGGTCTACTGGGTCGACTGGATCCTCCATAGGCTGATCCATGGGTATAAACTCTATATCCTCATCTGGGTCGAATCCTGGGGGAAAGACAGGATCAGAGTCCTCCACGTTATCGTGGTCGAAAGCAAAACTAGGAATAGGGGCAACAGAGGATGCCTGGTCGGGATCTGATCCATGTGAGAAGTGCTGCGCACTCTGGGTGTGTGAAGGTGCGGAGGCCACAGACTCGAAAGAGTCTGGGACCGGAGAGTGAGTAGGTGACTCCTCGGCGGGAGCATCTGCGATCATCAAGAGATCACCAGCAGCAAGAAGGGCCTCGCCCTGAACATCCTCCTCTAAGGGCTCATCATCATACAGATCGACGTCGTCATCATCGTCGGCGTCGAGAAGCAAATCGTAAGCAGGATATGAAGCAAGTGGTATGGGAGCAGGGATCTCCACTAACGGTAGGTCCCCGGCCAAAGGGCCATCAGCGAGCTCATCAGCACCATCAGGTAAAGCAAAGGGCTGAAAGTCGTCCTCGTCCGTGCTGGTAACGTCGGATGTGTGGACCTCGTGCTCTGAAGGCTCTAGGTCATCTGATACTATAGGCCTAGGTCCTGTGGTGTCTGAGTCACCTGTGCCAGAGGTGTCCATGGTGTCTATAAACACAAACATGCACAAACAGTCAATCATACAATCAATTAATCACATAAGTCACCAAGTAAGCATTCAAATAATTCTCCTAGTCCCACTAGCCTCCCAGTCTCCTAGACTGATACTCCTAGTCTCACTAGCCAAATTCTCCCAGCCTCTTAGACTGCCCTTCCTAGTCTCACTAGCCAAATTCTCCCAGCCTCTTAGACTGCTCTTCCTAGTCTCACTAGCCAACTACCTCGATCTCCCAGACCGAGCCTCGGCCTCCAAGACCGAGCCTCAGCCTCCAAGACTGAGCCTATAAATAATAAATAAAATGTGCTCAACATTTGTTTGTAAAAAAAAAACGTTTTGGATCTGGACTTAAGTGGTATGCAGTAAAAATGTTTTCGTGAGAGCCCTAGTGATCATAGTCTAGACTCGAGAAAGAATCCTAGTTCGCTATGATCAGAGTTCTGATACCAAGCTGTCACACCCTGGCTTTGCGGAAGCGTGGTTAATTTGGTGTGACTTCTTAATACCATAGCTTAACCATAACAAAGCTATATGAAATAAAACCATGCAAGATCATCCATTCGATTAAGTTTTAAAAACCAAATACAAATACATTGTCTTAACGGAAACACATCCTAACGACATAAACATTGTTCAACAAACACAACATAACATAAGCATAGTTTAAGGACTGTGACTTGTCCAGGAAAGAGTCACATTCCCTAAACCCGGATGACCTCGTAACTAGTGCAGCGGGAAAACGTGTCATACCGTGCCAGATCCTTTAATACCCTGAAATACATGTAAGTTGAAAAATCAACAATAATGTTGAGCGAGTTCATGTGTAAGTGAGTAAATAAACCTTTGTAAGTATAAAAATCCTGGTATGTAGCACATAAGGGAATTGAGATCACCAATGGTTTGCAAGGCCACTGATATGTGTGAAGTGCAAGTAGGGAGACTCAAACCTAGCAGATTTATACGTCGGGTACAAAGTCACCCCGAGGTCCGTTTCTAGTTTGGCCTGGGGCTGGGCTCGCTACACCCAGATAGATCTACCGCTCCTGTCCCTCGGTCCTACCATGAGGACTAATGGCCTCATGTTGCTCCTACCCACTCACATGATCTAAGTAGTAAACCTCCTTACGCTAACCATACCATGTATAAAGTACTTGTAATCAAAGTAACATGTATTTCACCCCCGTAGTTTAGAAAACTGAAAACAGTTAAGAGAAAAGGGGGGACATGAACTCACAGTGGTGCGTATCTACCAAGTATACCTCCAAATCAAGCAGCTGTGTGACGACCTACACGTACTAACTCTATTAGACGGACGGCCGTGCCTTAGCTTTATGGTTTAAGTTTTTGGGAAATAGTTAGGCAACTATTTCGTGTTTATATTTTTGTAAATACTTGGTAATTATTCTCCTTCCCAAGGATGGGGGATTTAATACATGCGTGTTCGTAATCATTCGAATTACACTATTAAGTCTCACTTAATATATTTTATTTCTAACTCCAAAATATAAATATTCTTCCCAAAAATATTATATTTTAATACATGTGATTCTCCCAAAATAATACTTAGTAATATTATTTTTACTCTAAAAATAATATTTACGTAGTTCACAAAATAATCATAAACATTTACACAAGTGATGTTGTGAAAAATATATATTTACTAAATACATATATTTATCACGTTTTATTTTGTGAAATCCCACCTCCGATATTTTGTAAATAGGTCGTGGCGAAACTTATGTTTTGAAAACAAGTCGAAAAATGTATTTCTAACACTTGTGGTGAAAATATTTCTAAGTGTTAGGTTTTTGGAAAATTTCGCCAGAGTTTCCCCTGTAACTGGAGGTGGCCACGCTTTTAAGCGTATCATTTTCTTTTATAAATCAAACCAACAATCTTCTTATTCAATCAAAACAATGTTCAAAGCATCAACTAGTCAAAATATATATAAATCGCATAAATTACATGAACTTGTGATTTATCCAAAAATATGAAGTAAATCCCAATATTTTTAGTGGATCTTTTGTATAAACCAATCCCGGTTTCGTAAAATCCTTGTTTTTAAAGGAATTCCATCTTTACAACTTCTTATCAATTTTTACAAAGATAGTTATTTTGTCGAAACTTATCAATTCCTCATGTTTTGGCACTTTATAAGTTAGCTAAAAGCTGGATTGTTTATTAAAGTGCTGAGTTTTTGTGCTTAGAGCACGTTTTAGGCACATCCAGTCATTGTAACTTATTCCTAGAGACGCAGTTCTACAACCCATGTATCCCTACACTCACCACTAGTGTAGTAAAATATTTCTGGCTCATACAGGCCTTAGAGGCAGTGTCTGCCCGATGCTGGCTTTATCAGCATGTTCAATAGGTTATCCGTTTATAGTGCTACTGTGCTTTTTGTGCATCATGTTTGTCACTAAGGTTCAGCATGTAAATAATGTAGTGACGGTAAGTAAAGTATGATGCAGGTATATGCATGTATCAGAAATCAAGTAGCAGTTCATCAGTAATTTCAAACAAGCACAGTAATTAAGCAGTAATTAATTGTTAATTAAGTCGTACGGATACCTGGTTTAGTGAGGGTTGTCACAAATTAGGACTTTTAATGAGAGTTGTTACATTCTCCCCACCTTAATAAAATCTCGTCCTCGAGATGCATTGGAATAAATGAGGATACTTTCGCTTCATTTCTGATTCCAGCTCCTAAGTGTATTCAGCTCCTCTCTTTGAATCCCATTTTACTTTAACTAGCACTAGTCGTTTGTGCTTGAGAAACTTCACTTTTCTGTCTTCTATCTGAAGAGGTTTCTCTACAAATTTTAACTTTTCGTTTACCTCTATAACTTGGAGAGGTACTACCAAAGATTCGTCTGATAGACATTTCTTGAGGTTAGATACATGAAATACATCATGTACTCCAGATAACTCTTCTGGTAGTTGTAAACGATAAGCAACTGGTCCTATAAGTTGAATCACTTGAAATGGTCCTACGTATCTTGGACTTAGCTTTCCTTTCTTACCGAATCTAACAACTCCTTTCCAAGGAGAAACTTTCAACAGTACTCTGTCTCCAACTTGGAATTCTAACGGCTTACATCTATTGTCTGCATAACTCTTCTGGCGATCTCGAGCCGTCTTCAGTCTTTCTTTAATTTGTGCAATTTTATCAGTAGTTTCTTGCACAATCTCTGGACCTGATAATTGACTTTCTCCTATTTCTGCCCAACAGACTGGAGTTCTGCACTTTCTTCCATATAGTGCTTCAAATGGGGCAGTTTTGATACTTGAATGATAACTATTGTTATAGGATAATTCAATTAATGGTAAATGATCGTCCCAATTTCCACCAAAATCTATCACACATGCTCGGAGCATGTCTTCTAGAGTTTGGATCGTCCTTTCACTTTGCCCATCTATTTGTGGATGATATGCCGTGCTTAGGTTTAGTCGAGTCCCCATTGCTTCTTGGAAACTTTTCCAGAAATGAGAAGTGAAACGACTATCCCTATCTGATACAATGGAGAGTGGAACTCCATGTAAAGATACGACTTTATCTACATACAACTTTGCCAGTCTTTCCATGCTAAAGGTTTCTTTCATAGGCAAAAAGTGAGCAGATTTGGTTAATCGATCCACAATTACCCAAATCGCATCATTACCTTTTCTGGTTTTGGGTAACTTAGTAACAAAATCCATTGTTATGAGTTCCCATTTCCATACTGGCATTTCTAATTGTTGGAGTAGACCTGAAGGTTTCTGATGTTCTGCCTTAACTTGTGAACGAGTAAGACACTTAGAAACATATCTAGCTATATCCTTTTTCATGCCTATCCACCAGAAATTATTTCTTAAATCTTGGTACATTTTGTTGTTTCCAGGGTGTATGGTATACCTAGATTTATGAGCTTCCTCTAAAATCTTATTTCGTAATTCTCCCTGCTTTGGCACCCAAATCCTTTTCTTATGGAATCTCCAAATTCCATCATCTCCCTGTTCTAATTCTTTTATTCGTCCTTTCATTCCTTCAACAACATCTTCTATTGCTGTTTCTTGAAAATGCTTCAGTTGTTCCATTAAATCTAACTGTAGATTTAATCTGAGAGCACGAACTCGTCGTTGTTTTTCATGATACTTACGACTTAAGGCATCTGCAACTACATTTGCCTTTCCTTCGTGATACTGAATATCACAGTCGTAATCGCTTAGGATTTCCATCCATCTTCGTTGTCTCATGTTTAACTCTTTTTGCCCAAAAATATATTTTAAACTTTTATGATCAGTATAGACAGTAAATTTACTTCCGTAAAGATAATGTCTCCAAATCTTAAGGGCAAAAATTACGGCTCCTAACTCTAAGTCATGAGTCGTATAATTTTCTTCGTGCTTTTTCAATTGTCTTGAGGCATATGCAATAACCTTCTTGCGTTGCATTAGCACACATCCAAATCCTAGTTTTGAAGCATCACAATATACTTCAAAATCTTCAGTTCCTTCTGGTAAGGCTAAGATTGGAGCATTGGTTAATTTCTGTTTCAAGATTCTAAAGGTTTTTTCTTGTTTAGGTCCCCATTCAAACTTAATTGCTTTACAGGTTAGCTTAGTTAAAGGTACAGCTATTTTGGAAAAATCCTTAATAAACCGTCTATAGTAGCCAGCTAAACCTATAAAACTTCTAATTTCCATTGCAGTTTGTGGAACCTTCCAATTGGTAATCGCCTCTATCTTAGCAGGATCTACATGAATACCTTCGTGATTTACCATGTGGCCTAAAAATTGCACTTCTTGCAACCAAAATTCACATTTTGAGAATTTGGCATACAACTTTTCTTTTCTTAACAAAGTTAAGAGTGAATGTAAGTGCTGACAATGTTCGTCCTGACTTTTTGAATAAATAAGTATATCGTCTATGAAAACAATTACAAATTTATCCAAATACGGTTTACAGATCCTATTCATCATGTCCATGAATGCTGCAGGTGCATTCGTTAATCCGAAGGGCATGACTGTAAACTCGTAATGACCATACCTAGTCCTAAAAGCAGCCTTAGGTATGTCTTCTTCTTGTACTTTCAATTGATGATATCCAGAGCGTAAATCAATCTTAGAAAAATATCTAGCTCCTTGAAGTTGATCGAAAAGATCATCAATCCTAGGTAATGGGTATCAATTCTTAATTGTAACTTTATTCAATTCTCTATAATCAATACACATCCTCATCGAACCATCCTTTTTCTTAACAAACAACATTGGTGCTCCCCACGGGGATGAACTAGGTTGTATGAAACCTTTACTTAGTAATTCATCTAATTGCTTTTTCAGTTCTAACATTTCTGTGGGTGCTAACCGATAAGGTGCCTTAGCTATCGGTATAGTTCCTGGAATTAGATGAATCCTAAACTCTACCTCTCTATCTGGTGGTAATCCTGGTAATTCTTCTGGGAATACTTCTGGGTATTCTAAAACTACAGGAATTTCCTTAAGATCTTTACCCTTAGTGCTAATGATTACCGAAATTATATACACTATTCCTTGCTTTCGTTCATAACTAGCAACTTTCATTACTGATATGAACTTCATGGGTTTACGTGGTTTATCTCCTGTAATCATTATGACTTCTCTGGTAGGTGTTTGAATTTCTATGGAATTCTTATCACAAAGAATTCGAGCATGGTTGGCTACTAACCAATCCATTCCTAACACAACATCGAATTCAGCTAATTTCATAGGCAATAGGGTTGCAGAAAATTTATGACTTAAAAGTTCTATTACTACCTTTTGCAGAACTTTATCTATTTTAACTGAATTCCCATCAGCTGTTTCGACTGTAAAAATTTGCCTAATTGATGTGTTCAAATATTAACATATAAATTTCATCAAGTGAGGCATAAAACTAACCCTTTTTTAGTACTAATGTTGGAAAAAGTTTGTTTTTGTCTTCCTTTTCTATTTTCAGGATTAAATGAGCTCAAATTAACAAAAGAAGCAAAAAGACATCAAAATCTAACATAAATACAAGAAAAAGGACAAGACGTGACATGCCCGACCCCACAACAGCATCTTCCCAAGCAAAACAAGAGATCAGAAGCCTGAACACGCCCCGTGCTCAGCCAGCACGGGGGCGTGCCCAAGTGTCAGCAGAAAAGACAAAGTGGTAGAAGCTTCTATTGCCCACCACGGGGTCGTGCTCAGCAGACACGGGGCCGTGGTCAACTATAAGATTCGCACAATCCAGGCAAATCTTCATAGTACAAAGATTCTTCTGCACACGGGGTCGTGCTCAGCAGACACGGGGGCGTGGTCAACTAATAAGACAAAGCTGCATTTAATGAAGAAAGAGAAGGATGTGGACACGGGGCCGTGCCCGAGCTTCTGTTCAGCCTATAAATAGGAGTGCTTGGCTCAAGCTCAAAC
Source organism: Helianthus tuberosus (assembly GCA_030545235.1). Lineage (NCBI taxonomy): Eukaryota > Viridiplantae > Streptophyta > Magnoliopsida > Asterales > Asteraceae > Helianthus > Helianthus tuberosus. The sequence continues at coordinate 32,062,504 of CM060422.1, forward strand.
CATCCCTTGGCACACCACCTCTCTCACACTTCACCCACCACCCACCACCACCATAACACCATCATCCACCACCATCATCCATTGTCCATCGTAGAGTGTGTGAGTCGTCTCGGGATCTAAGATTGATCGTAAGAGTTCTTGACAATCAAGGCCATGTTTGCCTAAGTCTCTTACATCACTTGGTGAAGACAAAGTGTCTAGTGTAATACTTTTTATTTCTAATCTTTTGCACTTTTTATTTGGTTTTGTATTAATGACTTTAATAACTAGTTGCTTATGTTGAAGGTGATCTTTCCTTATCGTTTGTCCGTGGTGTCTTGGCATTATTTTACAGTCTATATAAAATAAAAGATTTTCATCATTCATATCTCCACGGTCTATATGGAGGTATGTTGGCTACCTGGTCGGGGGTTAAGGGAACGGTTTGGTAAAGGTCTTGCCATTGTTCAGCATTTAGAGGTCCTGCAATGGACCTGGGTCAAATTTAGTAGGACCTCCTTCAATACTTAACGGTATTGGATGGCGGGGGTCCAAACTCTTTGATCCCCTCATAAGTTAACTACTATTAATACTATAACCCGGCTATTTAGGACTGTATCCCTGCTGACTCAGACTACTTAGTCTAGGGTAACGTCACCTTCAAAAGAGGGGTCTACCATAATATTGCATTAATAACTTAATTAATTATCTTCCAATAATCCACCCTTTTAGGATTGTATCCTTGCTGACTCAAACTACTGGGGTGAGGGTAACGTCACCTTCAAAAGAGGGGCCTACTACAATAACTAAGATAATCTCTTAAATATGTGCAAAAGTGCGGAAATAATCAAAGGTTACACTAGATACGAGTCGGAACCAAGTGATTCATCTTGTCTATCTGTTTTTCTTTTTATTTTTATTTTTCAGCATTTTATTTAGTTTTTACTTTTCTTAGTTTAAAACCTTTTTTCTAAACTTTTTATTTTGATTAGACGTTGAGGATAAACCGGTACTAAAAGCTCTTGTGTCCTTGGACGACCTCGGTATCTTGCCAACACTATACTACGCTCACGATGGGTGCACTTGCCCATATGTGTGTTTAGTGTTAGTAGAATATCGTGTTTTATAAATTTAAAACTTGGCTAAAAATAAGTGTTAAAGGGGCTTAAAATATACACCTAATATATATAACACTCGACAACGCATCAAGTTTTTGGCGCCGTTGCCGGGGACACAAGGATTTTAAGAAAGTTTAAAATCGATGGCCTAATCAGTTTTTCAAAACCTTTTTAAAACGCGCGCATATTTTTCTGCATTTTAGTTTAGATTTGCATTTACAGTAACCTGTACACGGGGCCGTGTTCACTGAACACGGGGCCGTGCTGCACATTTTCATAAAAACACCCAGTAACAGTAGCTTGAACACGGGCCGTGCTCACTGAACACGCCCCGTGCTCAACGAAATCAGTAAATTTAATTAAAACGCCCAGATACAGTTCCTGAACACGGGGCCGTGTCCACTCAACACGGGGCCGTGTCCAGCCTCTGTTTCCGTTTTTATTTTTGTTTTCTGATCTCGAGACTCAGTTGTGGTCTGCTGAGTGATTCTTATGGATCAATACTCAGGAGGTTACAACTACACCTATGAGGATGATGATTATAGGGGTAATTATTGCACTAATTGTCGTAACGCACGATCGGTTCAAAATAATCGCTCATATCAACCATCCAATTCATACACATACTATGAGGAGCCCAGGTACGAGCCATCAACTTCATACACATCCTATGAAGACCAAAGGTATGAACCTCCTCCCTCATACTCATATTTTGATGAACCAAGGTATGAGCCTTCATACTCATACTTTGGGGAACCAAGATATGAGCCACCACCTTCGTATGCTTACTATGAGGAACCTTGGCGTGAACAACCCACCTCATATGAGTATTATGAAGAACAAAATTACGAACCTTATCCATCATATGCTTACAATGAAGAACAATGGTGCGAACCATCTACTTCATATGGGTATTATGAGGAACAAAGGGTCGAACAACCGGATTCAAGCTTAGAAAATACCGATTCTTTTTCTATAACCGAAGTAACCGATAGGATATTAGAACACATTAGAGTTATCGATCGCTGTATAAGAGAATCTCGCGCAAGGGAAGAGGAATCCCGCGCAAGAGAAGAATTAAAAAATGAAGAGATAACTGAAAGTGTAAAAATGGAAGAACAAATAAGTGAAAAACCGACACATGAGTTAAACAACGAAATAGGTGAGTCCGACAACGTTAAAATTCAAGAAGAGTCTAATTTTGAAGAAATTAATCTCTTGTCACCTTCTTTCGAAAATCATTGTTTAGTACCCACTCATTCTAAGTTTTTAAAAGAGTTAAACACTAACACAAAAATTGACGAAACAGTAAGTGTTAAGTTAACTAATGATCAAAATTCGCTAATAAAAGAAGACCCATTTGAAATTAACATTACACCGGTTCCGTGTTTCTTTCAAAATTCATTTATTAGTAACGTCACAATCGATAAAGATCTTTGTGTTAACATAATGCCTAACTACATTTTCGAAAAATTAAGTATTAGTGATTTTTCTCCACTTCAAATACCCATTTTTCTATCCAATCGGAAAGTAATAAAATCAATCGGTATAGTTGAAGATGTCTTGGTTCAAACAAATCAAATGGTAATACCGACCGACTTTGTCATCCTTGATGACGCTCCTCTAATGTTGGGACGACCATTTGTAAAAACACACGAAGCTTTGAAAAACCGAAAGTTCAACAATCTACCTCTTCAATTAGGGGCATTTAAACGAAGTGTCGATCTCGAACGGTCAATGAAATATCCATTCGGCAATAATGACCCCCTAATTGAAGATGAAGATGAACCACCCGATACAAGTGAAGAGATTGACCACTTTGTTGAAGAAGAGGTCGCCATAGAACAAACTTTTAAAGTTCTTGATCGAAATGAGCAACCAAATAAGGAGTCTCCTAAAGACCCACCACTTGAGCTCAAAGAACTTCCAAAATGTTTGGAATATGCTTTTCTAGACAAAGAGGGTAATTTACCTGTAATTATTTCATCTAAATTAGATAGCGTAGAAAAAGAAAAATTAATTAGTCTTTTGAAAAAACATAAAAATGCAATAGCTTGGAAACTTGTAGACATAAAAGGAATTAGTCCTTCAATGTGCACGCACAAAATTTTGATGAATGATGACTACAAATCGGTCATACAACCACAACGTCGAGTGAATCCAAACGTTCAAGAAGTGGTTAAAAACGAGGTCATCAAACTACTTGACGCCGGACTTATCTACCCTATCTCCGATAGTCCTTGGGTGAGTCCCGTCCAAGTAGTTCCAAAGAAAGGAGGTATGACGGTAATAACTAACGAAAAGAATGAATTAATACCAACGAGAACCGTCACAGGATGGAGAGTATGTATAGATTATAGACGATTAAATGAAGCAACAAGAAAAGACCACTTTCCTTTGCCCTTCATTGATCAAATGTTAGAAAGATTATCCGGTCATAAATTTTATTGCTTCTTGGATGGTTTTTCAGGATACTTTCAAATACCGATAGCACCCGAAGACCAAGAAAAGACAACTTTCACATGTCCCTATGGAACTTTTGCTTATCGACGCATGCCGTTTGGTCTATGTAATGCCCCCGCAACATTCCAACGTTGCATGGTAGCCATCTTCCATGACATGATTGAAAAGACAATGGAAGTCTTCATGGACGATTTTTCTATCTTTGGGGATTCATACGACCAATGCCTCGATAACCTTGAACGAATGCTATCCCGATGTGAGGAAACTAACCTCGCCCTTAATTGGGAAAAATGTCATTTCATGGTAACGGAGGGAATAGTACTCGGTCACAAGATCTCGAGCGAAGGAATGGAGGTGGATCGAGCCAAAATAGATACCATTTCTAGATTACCACCTCCATCCTCCGTAAGAGCTATCAGAAGTTTCCTAGGGCATGCCGGATTTTATAGACGGTTTATCAAAGACTTTTCAAAAATCTCAAGGCCTCTAACGAAATTACTTGAAAAAGATGCCCCTTTCATCTTTGACAAGGATTGCAACCAAGCATTTCTAACCTTGAAAGAGATGTTAGTCAATGCACCTATCATGATAGCGCCTGATTGGAAATTTCCTTTCGAAATCATGTGTGATGCTAGTGACTTTGCAGTTGGAGCTGTCTTGGGACAAAGAAAAGAAAAGCATTTCCACCCAATTTATTATGCTAGTAAAACACTTAATGATGCACAAGAAAATTACACAACAACTGAAAAAGAATTACTAGCTGTGGTATTTGCTTTTGATAAATTTCGTTCTTATCTTGTTCTTTCTAAAACTATAGTCTATACAGATCATGCAGCCATTCGATATCTTTTCAAGAAGCAGGACGCAAAACCACGTTTGATTCGGTGGATTCTACTCCTCCAAGAATTTGACATTGAAATCAGAGACAAAAGAGGAGCAGAAAATACCGCAGCAGATCATCTTTCGCGCTTAGAAGACCCAGCTTTGGAGGCAACCAGGGACGAGCAAATCAACGAAAAATTTCCAACCGAGTCCCTGGAAATGGTGGAATATAAGGAAGAGCCATGGTACGCCGACTATGCTAACTACCTAGCTAGCAGTATAGTCACAAAAGGATGGTCACATTATCAAAGAAAAAAGTTCTTTGCCAATGTGAAACACTATTTTTGGGAAGATCCATATCTTTTCAAAATGTGTGCCGACCAACTCGTCCGACGATGCGTACATGGTAGCGAAGCACGAAGAATTCTCCGCCATTGTCATGAAGGTCCATACGGAGGGCATCATGGTGCCGCTAGTACCGCACGAAAGGTATTTGATTCATGATTTTATTGGCCAACCATTTACAAAGACGCCCAGAGTCTAGTCAAGACATGTGATGCTTGCCAAAGAACAGGTAATATTTCTTCCAAAAACGAGATGCCACAAAATGGCATTCTTGTTTGTGAAATTTTTGATGTGTGGGGACTCGACTTTATGGGACCTTTCCCACCATCGAAAGGAAACAAATATATACTTGTGGCAGTAGACTACTTGTCTAAATGGGCCGAAGCCGAGGCACTTCCAACAAATGATGGAAGAGTTGTAGTAAGATTTCTGAAAAAATTATTCTCTCGTTTTGGCACGCCTAAAGCATTAATAAGTGATAGAGGTACCCATTTTTGCAACCATCAACTCGAAATTTTTTTAACAAGATATGGGGTCTATCACCGGGTCTCAACAGCATATCACCCTCAAACAAACGGACAAGCCGAAGTGACTAATAGAGGTTTAAAACGAATACTCAAAAAAACCGTAGGGTTAAATAAAAAGGAATGGGCAGATAAATTAGATGATGCTTTATGGGCTTTTCGAACTGCTTATAAAACAACAATAGGTACAACCCCGTATAAGCTAGTCTATGGAAAAAGTTGTCACTTGCCAGAAGAAATTGCACACAAAGCCTACTGGGCAATTAAAAATGTAAATTTAGATTTAGAATTTGCTGGTAAAAATCGATTTTGTCAATTAAATGAATTAGACGAACTTAGGAATTATGCATACTCAAACTCCGAAATTTATAAGGAAAGAATGAAAAATTTGCATGACAAACACATTAAACCTAATGAATTTCGGGTAGGGGATCTAGTTCTCTTGTTTAATTCACGACTTCGATTATTTCCTGGTAAGTTAAAGTCTAGGTGGTCAGGACCTTTTTCCATCACCCATATTTTCCCACACGGTGCTGTAGAAATTAAATCTCGAAATGGGCCTCCATTTAAAGTCAATGGCCAACGGCTGAAACTCTATCAAGGATTCATTGAGGATGAAGAAGAAGAGATCTCGCTTCAAACGGTGGAAGAATAAAACATCATGCCTGGTAAGTTACGAACGATTGAGACAACAAACAAAGCGGTAAGTTTTCTAACTAAAGCTTATGGGAAACAAGGGCACTCACACGAGCACTAAAAAAAAAAATTTAAAAACTTTGCTCGGCACGAGGCCGTGTCCGCTGGACACAGGGCCGTGTCCGCGCTGCAGTCGGGATAAATCCCCTTTTTCAAAACAGTTACTTCATTCCACACGCCCCGTTTCCCCGAAAAAGCTCTGGTTCCAGGCGACTTTTCGCAGAAATTCAACGTCTCTTATCGCTCTAACAACATCAAGGTATGATTCTATCACTTTTAGTAGTTAGATTAGTTACTTGCATGTAGTTAAAACACCAAAAATTTGGGGGAAAATCTAGGGTTCTTGAAGTTCATACGGATCGAACCTCAAATTTTTGTTTAGATCTGTTTGCATTTAGTTAGATTAGTGTTAAGGGAAGTAGATACACTTGTATTGTTCACAGATTCACCGGATTTCTCACAAAAACCCCGAACCCTTGTTCTTGAACCGAAAAAGATAAAATTGATAGGGTAAACGGGCTATTTTGGGAAAACGGCACTTTGGGTTTCATTTTCGGGGGAAACCGCACCTATTGGACCAAAAATTTTCAAGTTTTCGAAAACGGGGGCGAAAAATGGGATTTTTGAGTAACAGACCCCTGGACACGGGGCCGTGTCCGCTGAACACGGGGTCGTGTCCAGCTCACTGTTTGCAGTTTTGTCTGAAAATATTTATGTTTCGTGCTAACTTTTGGTGTATTCTTTCAGATGGCTAGGAAGTTCACAAGATTCAACGCCAATGAGCTCGATGCAAGGGCTAGATTCGAGATGCTTCAAATAAGGCTGGAGGAATACCCAAGGCAAGCTTGCACGGACCTGCTAACCATGGTGAATCAAATCGACCGTTTCAACAACATTGTCACGGGACCACTCAGAGTCGCCCTAACAACTCGACTCCGTTCCGTCCACGAATGCACTTTAGAGTTCTATAGCACCTTCACATTCAACTCGAGGTGGGACCCGTTCGACAATGACGGGGTAGCATTCCGATGTGGCGGAACGAGGTATTCGATCTCTATGGCTCAGTTTGGATCGATTGTGGGGTTATATGCGGAAGAGGATGCAGGAAACGAAGAAAATACTGGAGGAATGAGAGAGATAGGTGAGAACGAACGCCAAGCCATTTGGGCTCAGATTGGAGAAGGGTACTACAATCCAAGCAGCACTAAGAGTACAAAGTTGAGGGATCCGCTCTACAGATACATCCATAGGCTCCTCGGCTACTCTCTTAGCCAAAGGCATGACAGTAGTGGCGTAGTTGGGTTAAGAGATTTGGTTGTCCTCCATTGCATCCACAACCGCAGGCCGCTCGATGTTCCGTTCCTCATGCTCCGAAACATGCATCACAACCGCCTTGCTAGTGCACCGACTCCTATCTTCTTTGGGGGATGGGTGTACCGTCTCTTCAGGCACTTCGCCCACATACCAAGGTCATTTGAGAAGAGCCCATGGTCGGGTATGGTGGATATACACATATGCCGCTCAATGAACCTGATTTATGAGGCGGAAGACGGAACGGTGAGCTTTCAAAGGATGCAAGGTCATGCATGGAACCCGCAAGAAGCACTTGTCCTCCACGCTCCGCAACATCATCAGTACCAATACCAACCCCATGGTGATCCGGGCCAATCATCCTCCTCGGGAGGCGGTTTTCCTAACTTTCAGAGTTTGCATGATTTATTGCAGGAAAACCTTATGTGCACCAGGAACACCTATAACATGGCAAGCAACACCTACCACCGGGTCGGAGCTATCGAAAGAAACATATCCGATATCCAAGACGATGTTGGATATATACGAGACCACATTGCACGCCATGGAGGGGATGATGACGATGATGATGATGACGATGCTATGGAGTAGGCGGGAGGAGCGGAGGAAGAATAGGTTGTTTGATGGTTTCCCAGGTTAACCCTTTTTCACTCTTGAACAATTGATGGCCTGCATGCCAAGTGTTGAAAAATTTACTTTCCCTAACTTTTATTTTCTGCATTTATTTTTCTTTTAACTTTGACATGGATGTTAACTTTGGTAAAAGTAGGATGTTTGCTATGTTTTGGTGGAGTGTTTATTGACTAAACAGGTACAAACGAGGCTTAGAGTGCTAAACATTAGTACTACTAAAGCCGGGATAGGAAAACCGACGAAAGAAACCTGTTTTTCAACTTTGCAGACTGTCCACACGGGGCCGTGTCCAGCCCACACGCCCCCGTGCCCACACCCCTGAACCTGCTGTTTGTTTTAATTCTGCAGACCTTGACAGACACGGGGTCGTGTTCACTCGACACGCCCCCGTGTTCACCTTCTGTAAGTCTTCGTTACTGGCACCTGAGCACGGGGTCGTGTTCACTCAACACGGGGTCGTGCCCAGGAAACCAGTAACACAAAATTTTTGCTTTTTACGCATTCAATCAACCTAAAAACTTATTTTTGGGACACATTGAGGACAATGTGTAATTTAAGTGTGAGAGGGATGCTAAAACCTTGAATCTTGCAAGTCCTAAATACAAGCCTTACACAAAACTCTATTGGAATCGCTAATCACCCCAAATTTTTTCAAAAATTTTCATTTTTTTACTTGTCTAGGTTTAACTCGGGAAATTCAAGTTCTAAAAAGGTTATATTTTTACGAATTTACAACCGATAGCGTCGTGATAAAAAGAACCAACATAAGAAAATTATAAAAAGGCATGACAATCTTAGTTAAAATTTGATTATATATACTTGATCACATAAAAACTCATTCCCACAAAAGTGAGTTTTGAGCCTTTATAGAGCAAACAATTACATATCAATAGAACTAATTGCTCATTTTTCGTTTCTTGTGTGAATAGCCGCTTGGTTCTTATGACTCTAGAACTTGCCATGACGATACATTCCCGGTCCTTACCAACTTAAACCCGAGTAAGTAAATGATGGAGGCATTAGGACTAACCCCTTTTATTTTCTACACCATTATTATTATTTTTTTTTACCACCTACCCAAAATCCCCCTAGTTAACCCCTTTGAGCCTAAACCTTTTCATTTCTTAACCCAAACCAAAAACCCTTTTTGCCCACCAAAACCTTTTTCATTTTTACCCCTTTGTTTTAGTAACGAGTTCAATTTTTCGTATGACTTCAAAAAAAATATATATATTTTTTGTTGATGAAGCAAAAGAAAATAAACAAACAAGTTCATCAAAAACAACTTTGTTTGAATAAATAGCTTCATCAAAATAAAAGTTACGAAAAATAGAAAGTCATACGAAAACCGACACTTGTTACGCTTTTTCGCTTTTTTTTTTATACTAACCACCAACCCAACCACCTACCTTTAACCCAAGCCTACCCCTTAACCCACAAAGTCCTCTTGATATTTACAAAGGTATATAAGTTAAAAAGGAGGAAGATTGATTGCTTGGCAAGCCTATGGTAGGAGTAAGTTCCATGCCGTTCTCGAGTGATCCACAAAAATACATTTTCGGCCGAGTGTTGAGTGATCCCCGTGAGGTATGTGAACTTGTATATAAATAGAATTTTACAAAGGCATGTTATGCCCTAATAAGTAATTTATCTTATGAAAAGTTTTAAATAAATCATGACGAATAGGATTGTAAATAAATAAAAATAAGAGTTAATTGCCATTTTCGCCCCTGAGGTTTGGGCACATTTGCCATTTTCGTCCAAAATCACACTTTTTGACCATTTAGCCCCCAACGTTTGGTCACATTTGCCATTTTCGTCCAAAATCACACTTTTCGACCATTTAGCCCCCAACGTTTGGTCATTTTTGCCATTTTCGTCCAATTTAAAAAATACCCCCTCTGATGCTATAAAGTAATTGGGTTAGGCAATTTGGACGAAAATGGCAAAAATGACCAAACGTAGGGGGCTAAATGGTCGAAAAGTGTGATTTTGGACGAAAATGGCAAAAATGACCAAACGTTGGGGGCTAAATGGTCGAAAAGTGTGATTTTGGACGAAAATGGCAAATGTGCCCAAACCTCAGGGGCGAAAATGGCAATTAACTCTAAAAATAAAATTAAATAAAGAATCTTGGAAATCCCGACACTCTACGACAAGCCCTAAAACCTTCTTCTCTACCCATTCCATTTGGGAGTGTAATAGCCACATATTAAAGAGTTTTGCTTGAGGACAAGCAAAGATTCAAGTGTGGGGGTATTTGATGTGTTCAAATATTAACATATAAATTTCATCAAGTGAGGCATAAAACTAACCCTTTTTTAGTACTAATGTTGGAAAAAGTGTGCTTTTGTCTTCCTTTTGTATTTTCAGGATTAAATGAGCTCAAATTAACAAAAGAAGCAAAAAGTCATCAAAATCTAACATAAATACAAGAAAAAGAACAAGACGTGACATGCCCGACCCCACAACAGCATCTTCCCAAGCAAAACAAGAGATCAGAAGCCAGAACACGCCCCGTGCTCAGCCAGCACGGGGGCGTGCCCAAGTGTCAGCAGAAAAGACAAAGTGGTAGAAGCTTCTATTGCCCACCACGGGGCCGTGCTCAGCGGACACGGGGCCGTGGTCAACTATAAGATTCGCACAATCCAGGCAAATCTTCATAGTACAAAGATTCTTCTGCACACGGGGTCGTGCTCAGCGGACACGGGGGCGTGGTCAACTAATAAGACAAAGCTGCATTTAATGAAGAAAGAGAAGGATGTGGACACGGGGCCGTGCCCACTGGACACGGGGCCGTGCCCGAGCTTCTGTTCAGCCTAAAAATAGGAGTGCTTGGCTCAAGCTCAAACCATCCCTTGGCACACCACCTCTCTCACACTTCACCCACCACCCACCACCACCATAACACCATCATCCACCACCATCATCCAGTGTCCATCGTAGAGTGTGTGAGTCGTCTCGGGATCCAAGATTGATCGTAAGAGTTCTTGACAATCAAGGCCACGTTTGCCTAAGTCTCTTACATCACTTGGTGAAGACAAAGTGTCTAGTGTAATACTTTTTATTTCTAATCTTTTGCACTTTTTATTTGGTTTTGTATTAATGACTTTAATAACTAGTTGCTTATGTTGAAGGTGATCTTTCCTTATCGTTTGTCCGTGGTGTCTTGGCATTATTTTACTGTCTATATAAAATAAAAGATTTTCACCATTCATATCTCCACGGTCTATATGGAGGTATGTTGGCTACCTGGTCGGGGGTTAAGGGAACGGTTTGGTAAAGGTCTTGCCATTGTTCAGCGTTAGAGGTCCTGCAATGGACCTGGGTCAAATTTAGTAGGACCTCCTTCAATACTTAACGGTATTGGATGGCGGGGGTCCAAACTCTTTGATCCCCTCATAAGTTAACTACTATTAATACTATAACCCGGCTATTTAGGACTGTATCCCTGCTGACTCAGACTACTTAGTCGAGGGTAACGTCACCTTCAAAAGAGGGGCCTACCATAATATTGCATTAATAACTTAATTAATTATCTTCCAATAATCCACCCTTTTAGGATTGTATCCTTGCTGACTCAAACTACTGGGGTGAGGGTAACGTCACCTTCAAAAGAGGGGCCTACTACAATAACTAAGATAATCTCTTAAATATGTGCAAAAGTGCGGAAATAATCAAAGGTTACACTAGATACGAGTCAGAACCAAGTGATTCATCATGTCTATCTGTTTTTCTTTTTATTTTTATTTTTCTGCATTTTATTTAGTTTTTACTTTTATTAGTTTAAAACCTTTTTTCTAAACTTTTTATTTTGATTAGACGTTGAGGATAAACCGGTACTAAAAGCTCTTGTGTCCTTGGACGACCTCGGTATCTTGCCAACACTATACTACGCTCACGATGGGTGCACTTGCCCATATGTGTGTTTAGTGTTAGTAGAATATCGTGTTTTTTAAATTTAAAACTTGGCTAAAAATAAGTGTTAAAGGGGCTTAAAATATACACCTAATATATATAACACTCGACAACGCATCACTAATGTTGGTTAAAGGTATATTAAGAGCTTGGCAGAATGAAGTATTGATAAAACTTTGGTTTGCACCAGAGTCAAATAATACTTTTGCATACAGGTTGTGAACTAGGAACGTACCAGCTATCACATTTGGAATGAGTTCTGCTTCTTGAGTGGTCAGCTGGAAGGCTCGAACATTTTTCTTAGTAGTTCCGTCGGCTGTCTTGGCTTTGTTGTCTGCTGGTTTGCCCAATTTAGGACATTCTGGTTTAAAATGCCCGGCTTCTCCACAGTTATAGCAGACTATAGTTTTCTTTCTACAATTTTCTTCACGATGTCCTACCATTTTACAAAAATTGCAGGTTACACCACATCTTCCAAAATGTTTCTTTCTGCAATTCCTACAGAACGGCGGATTTGTAGATTGCCCTGTTCCTCTTCTTTTGAAGATGTTGTTATTACCCGTACGAAATCCTTGGGTAATTTTCTGAGCCAGTTCCTTTTTCCTGTTATCATCTCTTGTGCGTACTAGCTCATCAGTTAGGGTATTGGCTAATTCCACTGCATCATCAATAGTGCGAGGTCTCGCAGCTTTAACGATATTGCGGATTTCACCAATTAATCCCCAAATATAGCGAGAAATGAGTACCGGTTCTGGCGAAGCCAGTGTTGGTACTACTCTAGCATATTCAAAGAATGTCGAAGTATACCCTCGACAATCTACACCCATCATTCGATGGTTTAGGAACTTATTTGCCATTTGATCTTTTTCATATTCGGGACAGAATTTTCTTTCTACAAGACCTTTAAATTCTTCCCAGTTCATGGCGTAGGCCCTATTTCTTCCTTTAGCTTGTAACACCATGTTCCACCATTCTAGTGCCCCTTCTTTGAAAAGATTTGACGCGTACATGACCTGATCATCCTGAGCACATTTACTTATGGCAATTACTGCCTCGGTTTTCTCTAACCAACGCAGTGCCGCAGTCGCTCCTTCATTGCCTGCAAACTCAGTGGGTTTGCAAGCAAGAAATTATTTGAAAGTGCAACCAGGTGTTGCGGCTTTCATTTTCTTAGGGAGCGGAGCTTGTCGTGGTTCATTATCATGGTTAATATGATTATTACCCCCGTTTACGCTATTACTGAAGTTATCTTCAGAAATTCGTTTGCTAGGAACGATTTGTTGAGGCTCGATTGGATTTTTAACAGCAGCAGCTATTGCTGGAATAGCATTAGCTATCCCTTGAGCAACGATATTTTCTATATCCTGTCTAGTCATATATTGATCCCCCGGTTGTTGCTCAGATTGATTAACCTCATTTACTGGTTCGTTATTAGCGTTTTCCATCTGAATATATATATAATTTATTAGTATTGATTAAATAACAATTATGCACAAAACAATTATACAAATTTTAAATATGCACACATATAGTCAAAACTATCAATTTCTTGATTTCTATTTTTATATAGTATGCATCAATACACACTATTTATTTTACAAAGTTTTATTCATAGTTATTTTACAGACTGATTTTACTATTACTATTACACAACCATAATTTTACCAACCCATTATCTCTCGTCATTTGTCTTCCTAAAAACGAAGCTCCCTTTCACCATACTTCCAGGCAATTTGTCCCCCTATCTCCCGGATTCTATTTCCCGCATCCATTAACTCTTCGCCAAAATGGCGAAGTTCTGCTAAATTCTCGTTACTCATGGGTGGATTTGGTAATGGGTCCGGGTCGAATTGAGGAAGGAAGGAATAAGGACTGTTGATTAGGTTTTGGAACTGCCAATCATTTGTCCACCACTCATCTATTCCTAGAGACTGGGTGTGGATAATAGGTTCTGGGATTGCGGGGTCCAAGTTTATTGGTAGTTGTGTTTCAAGAGTAGGGTATAGATTATTATTAATTGGCCTAATGAGATCACAGCTTGCCAATGCTCGATCTAATTCCTCCTGAAAAGGTAACTCCTCAACCTGTCTAGAACTTTCCCCAACTTCCCTCTGAGTTTGCTTAGAACCTTCTCCATATTCCATTCCCGGTGGTCTAGAATCTTCTCCCAATTCCATTTCCAGTGGCCTATAACCTTCACTGACTTCCACCCCCTTCCCTTTGTCTAAAGGATTTTCTATTTTAGGGATCTTCCTAGTTGTAGGCTTCCTCCTACGCACACGTCTCCATCCCACAAATCTCCTTCTTTTCTTGGGTTTAGGTTTCTCCGGAGGTGGAGCATTGAATTCAACAGGTTCTTCTATGTCTGGTATATACCTATTGAAATATCTGGAAACCTCTATTTTTACTGGATAGAGATTTAAATTCTGAAGGGCGTCGGACAAGTCGTTCATGCTGTTTAGCAAAATACACATAAATACTAAGTTAAAAATTTATACCAAATTTCATAGAAAACCTTTAAATATTATTTCATACTGGGTAACTACAAAATAACTGAAAAGTTAAAACACACTGTGTTTTGTTGTAAATTTATTTATTTACTGAAATAAGGTTTCTAAACTGAAGGTTCTAAAACTTGGGTCAATTTATTTAAAGATTTGCATCAACTGTTATTGTAGCTAGCATATAAAGATTTGCCCATTTCTCATCTAACTTGTCCTCCCAAGGTGTTTTACTGGTTAATTCCTGGGTTTCCTGTTTAACTTTCTTTTCTCGGATTTTCTTTATTTTCTCCTTACTTTTCCTAGTAATCAAATTTCTTTTATCCGGAGAAAGTGGTTCCTCATAGTGTGCCTTTCGCACAAATATTCCTTCTTCAGGGATGGCAAGGTGATTTGAAGGTTTGGTTTGGGATGAACTTCCCTTCTCGTTGGATGACCTATCTAATTTAAGATAGATGTTTGACAACTTTTGCTTACCCATACTGTATACAAATATTCAATTAATAGGCTTAATTCAGTGGCTCTGATACCACCTTTTTCTGTCACGGCCCCCGACCCGGTTTGACCCGTTTCAGGAGCCGCGGGACAGAAATCCCGTGGTATTTAATTAACAGCGGAAGTTTCGTCAGGATCTTTTAAAAAATGAAATATTTCCCGATTATTTTATTTCACAACTCGGGATAAAAACCCGGTAATTTACAACTTCGAGATTTCACGGAGAAATCTTTTATTTTACAAAACATGTTTCTTTATTTTATATTGAGCCACTTCCTTAAGCTTGTAGTGCTTCGCGGCACTTTTCCTGGATCACAACAGATCACCTGAAACATGTTTGAAAAAGGTTTTGTCAGCGGGAAATACTGAGTGAATCATTCTTTTTACTAAAACGACTCATTTGTTATAATTTACAGTATTAAGAGAGATTACAATGTTTCAGATATCAAACCAACTACCCACAGTACTTGTCACTCGAACATCCATCGGTAGCCTCTTCGCCCGATGGTGTCTGTGACTATTGTCATATCACTCATTGGCTAACTCGTTGTCCAATAGTGACGGTTATCAAGTAATGTATACAAAACCCCACATACCGGCTGTAACTTGGTGATTACATAAACTTAATCACTGTAATTATAATCTTTAAAAATAAACATGATTTTGAAAGTAATTTGATAAAAAGAGAATGACTCACATTGCAAGTTTAATTTGAGCAGAGCCTAGCCTACTGATTAGCCTTTTAACCTAAATTAATAACAGCACACAATTTGGTTAGTAACTTAATACAACATTTAGGATAACTCACGAGATTAAAACCTTCACAACGAATGACAAAGTGCGATACTTAAACATCCATCGAATTAACGACGAATGACAAAGCATAAACCCTAATGTGGGCAGCACTTAAACATCCATTGGATAGTTTAATCGATCGGACATTGAATCGTATCAGCGAACGAGTTATTACCCTGAATTGCGGCAGCACTTCGTGAATCGTGTGTGTTGTGGGACTGTTTATGCTATAACTCAACGTACAATTCGATTTTGAACGCCGAACGAACACTCAATTGTATGAAACAGACGCTACTATTTATACTTGAAAAATGCCCCCCTCGTGCCACGCGAAAGGTTTCCTTACGCGCGTCGCGTGGTGCGAGAGACCCCTATTCTACCCTAGGGTTGCTTCGTGTCCCAGTAGCTTGGCTGAGTTGATTTCGCGTTATTTTGAATTTTTGACAGCAAACTGTGTGGATTTTACCGACTAGGGTTTACCCCCCCTGAGTTTTAGGGGCCCTGATCCTGATTCCAATTGTTCTGAAAATTTTAGGGTTTGTTCAAAATCACTTGGGTTTCTCAATTAGGGTTTCCTTTTTGACTAATTAACTAAATAATTAGGACTTTTAATGAGAGTTGTTACATCAACCAACTTCCCAAGTATCTAAGGTGATCCGCCTCCGGCAATACTACTTAAAGGAAAACTACTTCCCACCAAAGCGTGAAGGAAGGTAGCTCCAGAACAGTGGTAACAAGTCTGCTTATGACTAGTTACCCACCTATGGACCGCATAGAATAAACAATGGTGGGCACAACCCTGCCTATGACCATGTTTATCGGCCCATAGTCCAGATTCACATTGTTCGACCAAACACGGCCAACAATGACGCAACTACCCCACGTTTCTCAAACAAACATGCCCAACAAGGTGCAGCAACGAGGTAACCGCAAAGGACGTGCGGTTACTAGAGAACTAAACCTCAGAGGACGTGCGGTTACTTGAGAGATAAACCGCAGAGGACGTGCGGTTTCTAGAGAGCTAAACTGGAGAACACGAACACCCCACAAAACAGGGATCATCGTTACATGTCCAGTTGCTGAACATAGAGCTTGAGCAAAATACTTACAACGTTGCATTAGCTGACGCAGAGGTTACAACTAAAGTGGCGGAAACAGACATCTTCCGTCACGATCTCAAAGGTTGGTTCGAACCCTGCTAACACCTTCAGTCACCGATCTCAAAGGTTGGTTCGAAACACCAACAGGTGGCTGATGACATCAAGAAAAGGTAGACTAAGAGTCAAGTCCTTGGCTGAGAATTCCGCATCAGACGGAACTTGCTCACCGGACATCCTTCTCAAAGGAAGGAACAATCCACTCGAAAGGCCCACTACTTACTGAAAGAAGGAGCCATCCGCATGGCCCATATTTAACCTTCTAGACAACATAGTCCAGTATCCCTCCCACATGCAACTTGCATAAGGAAGGAACACTAGACTGGGGGGACTTGAAGGGGTATGGTCCCAGATCTCGCGTCAGCATCACCGCGAATGACCATTACCCTTATCAAAAACCTCCACCAGCAATAACTCACCTATGTCCGCGTGGGCACACGCGAACACAGCGGTCCAATCTGTCCAGTGATGAGAAGACTTACCTTAAGGACGGAAACCAATGTTACGCATAGCGATGCGGCCCCGCACCGCATCCTATGAACATTTTCGTCACGACAAGGGATCTGGACAACAGTAGCAGTCACTAAGCGGCGATGCGGCATGACACCGCATCCCGCATAAATCTTGGATGGAACAACCAACGCGGGAACAACATCAATGACCGCAAACAGCGATGCGGCCTGGCACCGCATCCTGCCTACAAGGCAAGTGGGTCTGACACCACAGGGCAAGTGACACTGGGAACAGTCGCCTACCGGCCCACGTGTACACAACAGTCTGACACCACAGCAGGACGTGGCATCACCACCGTAACCGACAGGTCTGACACACCTGTAAATAGCTGTGCGATGTCAGGCTAGCTACTCAACTACCCTCCTTCACTCCTCGGCTATAAATACTCACACCAAACCAGGTTTGAGGTATCACTTCTCAACTCTCTCAATACTACTACTACTACTATCACACTTTGCTTCCCAAGCAAACTACTGATTCTCACGCCGGAGAGTGGTAACAAGGAGCACCCCCCACCCCATCCTCCTTGTTGCGAGTCACGGCTTGTTTCCTTGTGCAGGAAACCCACCACCAGACGATCCAGCCGGCGATCCTCGGAAAGAAGGGATTAACCCTCTTGACGAGACCAGTGAGTTAACCCACCTGGTTAACCATTGTTTCTTCAACACCACATTTTTAAAGTTTTTGGTTTTGGTATTCATTGGTTTTTTTTACTACCTATACCGAACCAGTACTATTTCAATAGTCAAGGTCGCAGGTTCGACCTTGGTCCCATGTTGTTTTGGAAGAGTATTATTCTTTTATTACTGTTAACATCAATATTACTTTTTTAAATAATCTCTTTATTTTGTAGTAGGTATATCTTTCCGTTGCATATTGCAACGTAATTACAAGTTTAACATGAGTTAAACTTGATATTTATGTAGCATACGTAATTCATCATCAAAATCCAATATAAACAATTTATTTATAGGGGCAAGATGTCTCCAATCCAATGAAATCAACACCTATCAGGGCCGTCTCCGAAAATGAATTTTTTTTGCCCCTGTGCGAGATAAAAATTTGGGCCCTATTCGCAAAACCCTTGATTCGATGTTCCAAAAAATTCCTGCACCGATGATGATGATGATGATGAATTGATGATGATGATATCCTGGTTAACCCTCAATTTCGCCCTTAAACAAAACCCTTTACGTCGATGATGATGATCGCCTGGTCTGGTCACACAGCGTCTGATGGTCTTCTTTTCCCGCAAGACTGGATTCTGATTTCAACAAAAGGAGAGTTTGATGGACTTGGTGGATCCAAGACTAGTTCATTAACACAAGCCCATTTAAACTTAATAAACAGGCCCTGTAACATTTAAACACAGGCCTAATAATTTTTTTATAAAAAAATACATAATTTTTTTAAATATATATATATTAAAAAAAGAAATTTTTGGGCCCTATATTGGTTTGGGCCCTGTGCACAGGCCCATTCTGCACTTGGCCATAGACGGCCATGACACCTATCATCAATATCCAATATATTCATGACAATTAGAGTTGTCCAAAAAGCTCGTGACTTGGAGCTCGCTCGGATTTAGCTTGGAAAAAACTCGGTCGATATGGCTCGATTAGAAAACGAGCCTAGCTCGGCTCGGCTCGTAACGATCCGGACTGGCTCGGTTTGGCTCGCTTGGTAGCTCGGCTTAGCTTAGCTCAGATTATTTTACTTATAATATATTTTATTTTTATATACATTATAATATATTAAAAAATATTTATTATTATTTATATGTATAGGAGTGTAATTTGATATATACGGCGAATATGAAGGTTGATTACCATATTAATGAACGAATATTGTATTTTGTTGAAATCTAACACTTATTTTGGGTTATTGAACTTGATTATGGCTTGTGACTTTCAGCTCGGTTAAAAATCCGAGCTCGGGCTTAGACTTTCAGCTCGGTTAAAAATCCAAGCTTGGGCTTAGACTTTCAGCTAGGTTAAAAATCCGAGCTCGGGCTTAGACTTTCAGCTCGGTTAAAAGTCCAAATTAAGCCAGCTCGGTTTATAATTGGGCCGAGCCCGAGCTTACCTTGGCTCGGCTTGGCTCGGCTCGGCTCAAAAACACACGTTCATTTTCATATAATAGTCGAAAATGCAAAGTTGTGGAAAAGGTAAGCCCAATATCTATTTTAGTCCAATGGACACCCTTTTCTTTTTCTAGCCCATTTCGAGTCATCGTAAACCAAAAAACATATATTTTAGAGTAAACTGCCATTTTGGTCCCTGTGGTTTGGTCAGTTTTGCCACTTTAGTCCAAATCTCAAACTTATTACATCTGGGTCCCTGTGGTTTGCATTTTGTTGCCATTTTAGTCAAAAATTTAAAAACCCTATTTTTTGACTGTTGAAACCTCCTATTTTATTTTTTAGTTCAGGGGCATTTTGGTCATTTTGCTTTTCATTTAACATTTTCTTAATTCAAATATATATATATATATATATATATATATATATATATATATATATAGGGTGAGGTTCATGCGAGAACCACCTTTATTGCGAGAACCGCGAGAACCAATGTGAACAGGGGCCAATTTTGTAAATAGATAAAACTTGTAAATTAGCCGCTTCTCTCCCTGCATCCTATACTACTGGACTTCAAACAAAAAATAAATCACAATCTATCAAGTAATCACATCCGACAATCCCACAAGCATCAACAATCTTCGATTCATCATAGCGATTCACAAAAAATCAAGTTCGACGCTCCACAAAATCATTAGTCCGTCATCAAAATTCATCGTATGTTCGATATTAGTGCAATAAGAACATAATCATCGATCGCACATTCGTCTTCGATTCGAAATTAGGGCAAAACGAACATATGTCGTCTAACGGAATCACGATTCGTTGTTGCACCGTTCTGTGAATTTGTAAGTTAATACACTTTGTTTTGTAGTCGTATATGACAATACAACTCTTAATCATCGAATCAGATATGTTATTATGTGATTATGACACTTAAGCAGTCATTTCATATATGTTTCATATCTGCATTATTGAAAATTGTGTTGTATATATGATTTTTTGAGTAAACAGGGGCGAATGTTGTGATAGAACTATATGTAATGTGGTAGTTATGTGTTTGTTCATGTAGTTTTTCTTGCTGAATAATTTTTTGTGAATAATGCTAGATATGATGAGCAACCCGAAATTTGATTTGGTAAGTGTTAGGGTTTTTTTTTACTGAATTATAATTGTTGATAAGTTATGTCATGTTAATGCACATGTGCATAGCTACAGTTATGCACATGTGCATATTTTGACAGAATATGCTTATACGGAACAGGATAATAAGGTAATGTTGTGATCCATATAGATATGCACATGTGCATATTTTCTAACAGAACAGGCTTACACAGAACATCTAACAGAACAGGCTTACACAGAACATGTTGATTAGGTCTAATTGTGTGATATATATTTATACACATGTGCATAGCTTGACAGAATATGATTACACATATAGGATAATAAACAAAATTTGTGATCTATATAGTTATGCACATGTGCATAAATTGTTATAATAGGTTAATATGCAAGTGTGCATAGTTTGCAATAATAGTTTAACAAGGTAGATAATGTTGATGCATATAACTTTGAATAGGAGTCTTACCTATGCATCACTGATTTGTAATCGGTATTTAGTTTTATTTAGGTGTTTTTTTGGTGTGATATACAGTTATGCAAACGTGTATTTCATCTTGGAATATGTTAATAAGGTATAATTGTGTGATATATAATCATGCACATGTGCATAGATTGACAGAATATGTTAATATGCACATGTGCATAATTTGTCAACATATGTTATTAAGGTATTTAATGTTTATGTACATGTACATGTATATAATGACGCACGTGTGCATATCTTATATGTTGATCATAAATTAATGTATGCTCATTGTAGATCACCGATGGAAAAAAATGCATAAAAAATGCATGGATTAACAGATGAAAGAGTTAAGCAGATGTTAGACGAAGAGGCGTTGAAGCAATAGAAGTGCTGGGGTGTGCTCAACACCTGGAAAAAGGAACAGACAATATGATGTTATGACATGAAACTCGTAATGTTTGTTCATGTAGTTTTTCTTGCTGAATAATGTTATGTGAATAATGCTAGATATGATGGGCAACCCGAAATTTGATTTGATAAGTGTTAAGGTTTTTTTTTTTTTTTACTGAATTATAACTGTTGATAAGTTATGTCATGTTAATGCACATGTGCATAGCTACAGTTATGCACATGTGCATATTTTGACAGAATATGCTTACACGGAACGGGATAATAAGGTAATGTTGTGATCCATATAGATATGCACATGTGCATATTTTCTGACAGAACAGGCTTACACAGAACATGTTGATTAGGTCTAATTGTGTGATATATAGTTATGCACATGTGCATAGCTTGACAGAATATGATTACACATAACAGGATAATAAACTAAATTTGTGATATATATAGTTATGCACATGTGCATAAATTGTTATAATAGGTTAATATGCAAGTGTGCATAGTTTGAAATAATAGTTTAACAAGGTAGATAATATTGATGCATATAACTTTGAATAGGAGTCTCACCTATGCATCAATGATTTGTAATCGGTATTTGGTTTTATTTAGGTGTTTTTTTTGGTGTGATATACAGTTATGCGAACGTGTATTTCATCTTGGAATATGTTAATAAGGTATAACTGTGTGATATATAGTCATGCACATGTGCATAGATTGACAAAATATGTTAATATGCACATGTGCATAATTTGTCAACATGTGTTATTAAGGTATTTAATGTTTATGTATATGTATATAATGACGCGCGTGTGCATATCTTATATGTTGATCATAAATTAATGTTGATACACATGCTCATTGTAGATCACCGATGGAAAAAAATGCATGGATTAACTGATGAAAGAGTTAAGCAGATGTTAGACGAAGAGGCGTTGAAGCAATAGAAGTGCCGGGGTGTGCTCAACAACTTGAAAAAGGAACAGACAATATGATGTTATGACATGAAACTCGTAGTGTTTGTTTTTTTCTGTTTTTCTTTTTTGTTTTTTTTTTTGGTTTGGGCAGTAGTAAGTGGCTAACTGATATGGTGTGGGTATATTTGGTTGACAGTAGTTGTATATGATAAATTATGTATGGATGCACATGTGCATTATTCAAAATAGTAATCATATGTCGATGTATTATGTATATCAAATGATGTATTATGTATATTAAAGCGATGTATATACGTATCAAAGCGGTGCTTGGATGTTGTTAAAAAATATGTATGGGTGCACATGAGCATTATTAGAACACGTATATTGCGCATGTGCATCTTTTTTCCGTATCAAATAACCATGTTAAGTTAAACACAAAAAACATGTATGCACATGTGCATCTTTCTGTCAATACATTAAGTTTGGTAATGCACATGAAAACAACTAAAAAACATAATCAAAATGTAAATTTGATAATCCACATTATGACAACTAATAAAAAACAGAATCAAATCCAGATTACAGGAAAAAGAGAAAATATTTGCCATTGTTGAGTAAGAATGTAAATATTTTACTCCCAGCCATGATCCGACCATCCACCATAGCGTTTTCGACATCAAACACAGAATGGGAATGTGTTCAACAGTTTATTGCTCGTATTCGCAAACTGGGCACAATGTGTTGCTGGTCTGAATTACCCCTTTTTCCAGCTCCGTCTTTGTCGGTAACCTGCCTTCGACGCCTTTCCATGCTAACATATTGGCTTTAGGTGTAGCCCAACCGTTCCAGGTCATTACAAAGCCACTCGACAGGTCCCTGCTTGTGACACGCAAATCCTCTCTAACGGTTTTAACATTAAAAGTCGACTTATTTTCCGAGTGCCAACCCGCGCATCTTGACCCGTCTTCATTCTGGTGTCTCTCAGCAGTGCCAACAGCTCCATAAACTCTACCCTTGCCTCCCCGGTTGTCGCCTTGTTCTTCCATTGCCAATCCCACACAGTCACCTCCCCTATTTTTTTGTAGTTGTCCGCCACCCAAGACCATTTGTTTGCTACCATTCTGCACATAATTAGATAGTTCTCCATAAGGCATTTGTTCAGAATACATAAATCAACGACATAGTCTAATTTTCAACATAATGCACATGTGCATATAATTTAATACAATATCATTTACAATCATCATAATGCACAGTGCATATAATTTAATACAACATCATATAATTGTTAATTACCCATCTTTACCCGTCTTCACTCTGGTGTTTCTCAGCACGCCATAAAATGCATAAACTCCACCCATGCCTCCCCGGTTGTCGGCTTGTTCTTCCATTTTTTTGTAGTTGTCAGCCACCCAAGACCCTTTGTTTAATGCCATTCTGTACATAATTGGATAGTCATCCATAAGGCACCTGTTCAGAATCCATACATAAACAGAATCCATACATCAACGACATGGTATAATTTTCAACATAATGCACATGTGCATATAAGTTAATACAATATCATTTACAATCAACATGCACATGTGCATATACAATTCTCTCAATCTAAAACAAGCTTTTCAAGACAACGATTTAGCTCATCAATTTCTATTACATAAAGATAATATAATGCATTATATAGGTAAGATGAAAACCCATCATAGATAATTCCCAATACCAACATCACTGTAATACCTCTCCTTTTGTGACCAGCTCTAAGGTTTTTATTTTTTTTAAGTCCTATTTTGAGATTGAAATTGACTTGTAAGATAGCTTATGTTTCGGTTTAATACTTATAACAATAATAGATTTAACAAGCCTTAAAATTGACCAATTAACATATAACTTTAACAAAATACCAACTTAATGCATACTTAAATAACAACTACAAGTAAAAACTAAAGTGAATGTAAACATAAATTACAAACTATACCATCTATTGACAAATTAAAGATTTATATATAAACCTTTTACCTGAGAAGATACCACTTGGCTAAAAATTCACCATCACTTCTGACCTGCAACTACCACCAAACACCAAACAATAATGCCTAATTTATTTGGGATTCGAATAGAATAAAATCTGTTGGATTATGCTATATGTAAAATAGAATTACTTACAGCAGCCATCGTCATGTCATTGCAACTTGTTTCGATTCCAGAACAACCAAATAATCTTTCAAAACGAGATTCGAATCAAGGGCAAATCATAAATTGAAATCATAGCATAAACATCTGAATTGGTTTCGAAAACTAAAACCTTCAGATGCCGTAGGTTCAACTCCAACACGAAATGAGTCAGACGAAGCTATGTGTAGCCGAAATCAGTATCCCAACGCCGTAATCAGTATCCCAATCGAATCCCCTGTAAGATCGCCGCCGTGAAACTCACCGCCGTAGATCTCCGTCGCCGATTAAGCAAAATCTCCAGTGAAACCCTAGATTGTGAATGACGATGGTGAACAGGGGCTGAAATAAGAGGAGAGCGTGTTTTTTTATTAAATGTCACTTAATTACAAATTTGCCATGTGTTCACATTGGTTCTCGCGGTTCTCGCAATAAGAGGTGGTTCTCGCATGATCTTCTCCCTATATATATATATATATATATATATATATTAATATACACACATACATCTGCAATTCATCTTCATCATCGCACCATACATCTGCAGCTCTCCCTCTCTTATCTGAACTACCACCACACCACCACCACCATCCCCACCACCGCATCATCCCCACCACCACCATCCCACTGCCGCCAACACCACCATCTCTCTCTTCTCTCTCTCTCCTCTGCACACACACTCTCTCTTTCTCTCTCCAAACACCCATCTCCAAACTCTGCTCTCTCTCTCTAAAATACCACCACCCCCACCATCCCACTGCCGCCAACACCACCCACAAACTTAAAAAACAAACCCACAAACAAAATCAAATCTTGATCAAAACCCAATAACCGTATCCAAATTACAAACAAGCCCACTAAATCAAATCGAAATCAGATCAACTATCAATACCAATTTCAAAACAAAAGAAAAAAAAATGAAAAGTTCACCTGCACTAAGCACATACACTACCGTTCCGCCGCCACCTGACCACCGCCGCTGCTCTCTCTCTCTTCGTCAATCTCTCACCGCCTCTAAATCAAATCGGCTCCCCCTTCTCCCACCGCTCTCTCTCTCCTCGTACCTGACCACCGCCACCTGACCACCGCCACTAAATCAAATCGGCTCTCCCTTCTCCCACCGCTCTCTCTCTCTCTCCTCGTACTCTCTCTCTTCGTCAATCTCTTTCTCTCTACTCGTCTCTCTCTTCTTCGATCTCCCAACCGACACCACCCACCACAGTTGGATGGTGGTTGTTGGGGTTTTGAGAGGATCGTGGTGTTGGTGGTTGTCCAGAGGTGGCGGCGTGGTGGTGGTCGGAGACGGTAGGAAAGTGGAGGTGGTGATGAATTTGAGGGTTAGGGTTTTGGAAAGTGGAGGGGGGAGAGTTTATGAGAGAGAGAGACAAAATAGCAGGGTGATTTTGTCTTATAGTGTTTATGTTTATAATAAATCTAAAATGACCAAAATGCCCCTGAGGGTAAAGACAAAATAACAGGGTCATTAATGAGAAATCTGGTCAAATTTGAGTTTTGGACTAAAATGGCAACAAAATGCAAACCACATGGACCCAGATGTAATAAGTTTGAGATTTGGACTAAAGTGGCAAAACTGGCCAAAACACAGGGACCAAAATGGCAGTTTACTCTATATTTTAACTCGTTTCCATTAAAACTAAAATTAGGGTACCGAAAATAACGGACTTTTCATAAAGTTTGGGTCTAAACTTCAACAAGAACACCACCGTGAAGAACAGCAATGGCAAAGAGAAGCCTCACTCTCCGTCCCAATCTCACACTCCAACTTTCTTCTCTCTCTAACCCTAATAAGTTCTTCTCTTCAATCAACCAAAATGGTGTTGCAGAATCCACTGACCCACAAGAACAACTCACAAATCTTCAAACACTACTGCAAGAAGGCGACACCCAAACAGCCAAGAATCTAATCAAATCCCTTATAACTTCCAACACCACCACCACCCCTTCTCATATCTATACTCACTACCCCCAAAAATCCCATCTTTTTTCAAGCTTGATGTTATCAGTTTGTGCAGAAGCAAACTTCCCAAACGAAGGTATTGATCTCTACATGTTAATCAGAAAAGATGGATTTTTTCCTTCAATTACGTCGTTTAATTTGCTACTTGAATGTTTGGTTTCTGGTGGGCAGTATAGTAGAGTGTTGGGTTTGTTTGATCATGCTGTTGGTTCGGGTTTTAGGGTTGATAAGTTTACGTTTGGGAAGGCTGTACAGTCAGCTGTTAAGATGGGGGATGTGAGAAGGGGTGTTGAATTGATGGAGTACATGAGGGGATATGGTAGGATGGGTGTTAGTAAGTTTGTGTATAATGTTTTGATTGGTGGGTTGTGTAAAGAGAAGAGGTTGGTGGATGCACGGAAGCTGTTTGATGAAATGCTTCAGACGGGTGTGGCGGCTGACAAGGTCACGTTTAATACTATGATTGATGGGTATTGTAAAGTGGGTGATGTGGATGAAGCGTTTAGGATTCGGGAGAAGATGAAGGTTCGTAATGTGGAGGCGAATGTTGTTACGTTTAATACGTTGCTTAACGGGCTTTGTAGAGGGAAGAGGATGGATGAGGCGAAGAAAGTGTGGGATGATATGAAAGCTCACGGGTTTGTTCCGGATGGGTTTACTTATAGTTTTATGTTTGACGGGTTTTCGAGGTCTGGTGATTTGAATGCTCTACTGTCGTTGTACGAACAGGTGGATAAAGATGGTATACGTATTAACGCGTACACGTGTGGCATTTTGTTAAACGGGTTATGCAAAGGAGGGAAAACCAACAAGGCTGAGGAGATTTTGGTAAAATTACTTGAAACGGGGCTTGTTCCGACCGAGGTAATATTCAATACGATTGTTGACGGTCACTGCAGGGAAGGTAATATAGAAACTGCCCTTTTAACGGTCGAAAGAATGAAGTCGTACGGGTTAAAGCCAAGCTGTGTCACCGTCAATCCAGTGATCAACCAGTATTGTCAATCTGGTAATCTGACTGAGGCGGAAAAATGGATAAAAATGATGCCGGAAATGGGTGTTTCTCCCGATGTGACGACATACAACATACTGCTTGATGGCTTCGGGAGGAATTTACAATTCGACAAGTGTTTTCAACTCCTCGAAGAAATGGAAACTAATGGGTTAATCCCGAATGCGATAAGTTACGGTTCTCTCGTGAACCATTTATGCAAAGACGGAAGGCTTCTTGAAGCACAAGTGGTTTTCACCGATATGACAAGTAGAGGCGTTTTACCAAATACCAGAATATATAATATGCTGATTAATGGGTACTGTAACCAGGGGAATATACAAGATGCTTACAAGATGTTTGATAAAATGTCGAGCGATAATGTAGTTCCGACATTGTATACGTACAATACGTTGATAAACGGTCTCTGCAAAAAGGGTATGGTTGAGGAAGCCGAAGAACTCGCTTCAAATATAGAAAATAACAATCTCAAACGTGATGCAGTAACATATAATTCGCTAATGTCTGGCTATTCTATGAAGGGAAACAGCGAAAAGTGTTTAGAGTTATACGAGATGATGAAAGCATCCGGAATAAAACCTACAATCAACACGTATCATCCGCTAATTACCGGATGCAAAAAAGAGGGTTTAACGCTCGTAGAGAAACTCGTCGGTGAAATGTCGCAGATGAACTTAAATCTCGACCGTCTGCTATATAACGAACTCATTCATTTTTACGCAGAGCTCGGTTTTGTTGAGAAAACGTGTTCGTTATACCGTGAGATGGTTAATAACGGAGTTCTTCCCGAAAGGATGGCGTACAATAGTTTGATCAGAGCGTATTTGAAGGAGCGAAAGATTCATGAATCGAAGGATATCGTGGATCAAATGAAGGCGTCTGGATTAGTTCCGAAAGCTGATACTTATGACACGATGATTAAGGGTCTGTGTGATATTAAGATGTTTAGTGAAGGGTATATCTGGTACCGAGAAATGGTTGCGAACGGGTTTTTTCCGAGTGTAAGCGTTGCTCGTGAGCTTCTTACTGGTCTTAAAGAAGAAAGAAAGTTAAAAGAGGTTGAAATAATGTACTCTGAAATGAGCATTGAAGGATTGGATTATTTTAGTGCAAATGAGAATGTTTGTGTTGTTGGAAAAGTGTAGATAGAGGTAAGGTGAACCCTGCATTTTATTTTTTCCAAATATAATTTATATATTTTAGAGTAAATTACGTTTTTGGCCCCTGTGGTTATATCACTTTTACTATATTAGCCCAAAATAAGAATTTTTAACATATCTGCCCCCATGGTCTCTATAACTAACCATTTTGGCCCCTAAGTCTAACCCTTTTGGCCCCCATGGTCTCTATAACTAACCATTTTGGCCCCCAAGTTTGGCCCCCATGATCTCTAGACTTGGGGGCCAAAATGGTTAGTTATAGAGACCATGGGGGCATATATGTTAAAAATTCTTATTTTGGGCTAATATAGTAAAAGTGATATAACCGCAGGGGCCAAAAACGTAATTTACTCTATATTTTATTTTGAAGTTGCTTGTAACTTATGTTGATCAATATTATACCTGTAATGATGGTCTTGCTTGGAGAGTTATATCTGTAATGAAGAACATGGATTCTGCTGTTGATTTTGTTATCTGTTGAATTGTAAAATATTCTTTTATTTTATTTTATTTATGTTAACAGTATTCTGAAGTTGAACTTATATATACACATTATTAATTACATATATACAAATAAACATTGTAATCATAAGAACTGGAATCGACAGGCTTGTCCTTGTTCGAAGGGCGCGGAATACAGTTCTGTCGGCATTGAAGAACGCTACATATTTGTGGTTACAATGGACCGACGGTAAACTCATTTTATTCTCAAACTTTATTGGGGATGTACAGTTTTATCTTATTGATATGATGATAGCATATATTTTCTGGCTTGCAGGTTATGAGGCCCTTGAACTAAGAGATGAAGGATCACATGGCAAGTGCTTAAAAAGCTAGAGGAACACTTTTTCCTTATGGGAAACATGGATTTTACCATACCGGTTGCGTTTGAATCCGAAAGTCGTATGTTCAAAAATGAAACTTTCCGAACTGATGAACACCCCTATATGAACTGAAGTGAATAAACCGAGTTAAACTGATATCCGAACCGATGAATACCCTAAATGAAAGCAACTAAGATGTTTTCTAAAGTTATTAAGTTTTAACCATTTTAGTTCATTTTTTTTATCAAGGCATGTTTGTGTTGACTGTGTCTGACAAGTGGGAGATTCTCTCCATTCAGTTCGTGGTTAAACACTTTGGAGTGGCAAACTAAAAAACCGACCAATTAGAGTGCGCCACGTCAATCAGGCAAAAGTGTTTAAACTTTGGTGAAAAGTGTTGGCAATGGTTTAAACATTTGGTGAAGTGGTAAACTTTTTTTAGAAAAAAAGGAAAAAAGGTGTGATTGGTTGAGATTGGATTGGACCCCACCTACACACTCCATCTCTCTCTCCTTTCTCCCCTCACCGATTCGGCATGCCCCCACCAATTTGGTAAACTTTCAGCGGCAAACTAGTGTTGGCGGCGGTGTTGCCCCGTGGCAAACTCCTTTGCCGTTTGGTTTGCCGAGCCACTCCCTTCACCTAAAAAAAAAAAAAAAAACTTTTGCACACTTTATATGATGTATAGAAGTTAAACTACCAAACTTTTGTCTAGTGACAGTGACACCCCAATATTTAATATAAGCTGAGTTGTTTTTTTGACATTTTACAAGCTGAAGGATTTTTTTAAGATTTGTTGTGTAGTTCAATTTTTTAGAATGGCTAACTTTTAGACACCCTTTAATTAGAGCATTCACATTCTACCCATCAAAATATGTGAGAGAAAGTTTTTATATTATAAAGGGTATAAAAAGTGGTTGTGAGTGGAGAAGAGAGAAAATGTTACTGTTCATCTGTATATTTGGGGGACACTGTTCACCCAGTATATTTTTTTTAATATATATTGAAAGTGGTTGTGAGTGAAGGAGAGAGAAAAATGTGATGATAATATTATTTAATTGAAAAGGAGAAAGAAAAAGTATTTGTTTTTAGTGGAAATATATTGATATAGGAGTTGTTTTTTAGTGGAATGTATGTATAATTTGATGGTTTGGATGTGAATGCATACTCTTAAATATTTACACATTTATCAATTGGGTGACTAAAACCTTGAACTACTTGAGAAGAAACATCATTATATCAACGTCTTAATACCGTTAAGCTACAAGCCCTTTGGTGTATAGTTTTGATAATGCCGTTTAATATTTCAATAGTTCACAATCTTCATATTTATATATAACAATGCATAATAGTAGTTGTAGGCGAAGATGCACAAATCAGGTACTTTTTAGAACCTGAAACCGGGTAGGAACCAGGTCCGGGTTTGGTCAACAAAGTCTAGAACCGAGTAGGGTAGGAACCGGTTTCGGATACGTTCGGGTTTTTGACCGGGTTTTTTTTCAGGTTTTGGCTCGTTCGGGTCCGGGTTTTGACCAAGTAGAGGTGGAACCGGGTCGGGTCTGGTTCGGTTCCTTTTTTCTACACCCGGGTCTGGAACTGGTATGTACCCGCAGGTCGGGTAGGGTAGGAACCGTCAGACACCCGTCTGGTTAACCAGACCAAAACATCGCGTTTTAGCCACAACTCGACACTGCAGGGGTGTGCATATAAAACAAAAAACACCTTTTTAGGTGACTATCTACACACCAATTGTAGATAGTTTGACCCTTATTTAATAACAGTATTTTCTGTTTAAAATAAACTTTTTAGAACGTGCTATATATATATTTTACAAAATAAAAAGGATGCCAATTTTTTTTTAATCAAAGTTGTTGAAGCCAATGAGCCAATGATGTGGGTGGTGCTACAGCTACTGATGGTGATAAGGTTGTTCGTCACTGTTGCAACTCTCTGAGTGAGCAGTTTACCAGATTCCAGATTGTCTGGTAGCTGCTGTTACTTAGCCCTTCATATATAATTATTATATATATATCAATCATACCCATGGCCAAACTCCCCTTCACAACCAAACATCTCTTCTTCACTCCTTTCAAACCCTTAACAACCCGCTTCACCACCACCATGTCCGCCACTAAACCGCACCCATCTCTCGAACTCAGCGGCGGTGGTCTCGACTCATTTCTTCCGGCTTTCACCACTCTTAACCAACCCTATCAAGCCTACCCCATCGTAGGCTCCAACACCCACGTGGAAACTATTTTTGCCTA
Source organism: Helianthus tuberosus (assembly GCA_030545235.1). Taxonomy (NCBI): domain Eukaryota; kingdom Viridiplantae; phylum Streptophyta; class Magnoliopsida; order Asterales; family Asteraceae; genus Helianthus; species Helianthus tuberosus. The sequence continues at coordinate 32,094,174 of CM060422.1, forward strand.
TTACTTCAGATCAACCCCTGACGTCAGGTTTCGCCGTCAGTGTCTCCGGACCAAAGATAACGGCACCGTTTCACTTGATTGGATCGTTGGCGATGATCGTAACTTGTCCCCCAAGTCTCCTGTTCTCATTTTACTGGTAAGTGTTCACTACCGGATGAATTGCTATATGTTTTTGTTATCGATTATTTCGTAATTTGTTTAATTACTATGGATGTAAATGAGGCGGATCAGCTCGAGAGCTACTCGAGATAGGATCGGTAAAAAGCTCGAATGAGACTAGCCTTACATAGCCCAAGCCTGAGCTCGAGCCTGTTATTGAGCCCGAGCTCGAGCTTTACATACAAAGAGCCCAAACAAAATTTGTGTTACTTTTTTATATTATAATATACCTACTGTTTAACATTGGCGAGTCGAGCTCTAACCGGGCTTTGACCGTTTAAGCTATCGAAGCGAGCTCGATTTGACTCGTTTAAGCTATCGGAGCGAGCTCGAGCCGAGCTTTTAGCGCATTTAATATTTTTCTCCAAATAGCGAACTTGATCTCAAAAAAGTAGGCTCGATAGTCGTTTCGAGCCGAGCCCGAGCTTCATAAAAGCTTGATGAGCTGCACTCGAGCCTAGTTGGGCTTGGGCTCGGCTTGGCTCGTTTACACCCCTATTAATAATTAATATGGTAAGTATGTATGTCCAACTTGTTTGATGTCTATATGGTTTAGAAATTTTGTAAGTGACTTGCACACTAACGATATCTAACACGTTTTAGTGTTGAGAAACCATAATTAGAGTCTGCTCGTGAAAGGAGTGGACTCGTTAGCAGTACGCTTATTGAAGTAACAGGCTACCTAGAGTTTACAGCCAACACTTTTAATATTTCTAAACTACCTAGATATCGAAAAATATTTCATGTATGTGACATCATGATGGTGGATGGTTGCAGCCGGGGTTGACAGGAGGAAGTGGGGATTCGTACGTACGGCATATGTTATTGAGAGCAAGAAAGAAGGGGTGGCGCGTGGTGGTTTTCAACAGCCGTGGTTGTGGTCATGGCCCTGTTACCACACCTCAGGTATCATTTTTAATTACTTACATAGGTTAGAAACCCGTGTATTACACTGATTGCATAAAAGAACTATTAAATAGTTAGTAATGAAAAATACAATTCTCACAGTTCTATTCAGCATCATTTCTGGGGGATATTAGTGAAGTAGTAGAGCACGTTTCCAGTCGTTACCCGGATGCAAATTTGTATGCTGCTGGTTGGTCTCTTGGAGGAAACATTATTGTTAATTATTTAGCTCAGGTAATACTATATTGATTCTACATGTCATCTTCTCTGCTATCAACACTTGGTTACTGATGATCTACCAATGATTCGATTTGACATGTCATTGCAGGAATCGGAAAATTGCCGCCTTTCTGGTGCTGTGTCGTTGTGTAATCCTTTCAATTTGGTTTATGCCGATGAGGACTTACGTAAGGGATTCAGTATAGTTTATGACAAAGCACTTGCATCTTCACTGCGCAGAATCTTCAAGAAGTAGGTTTTTGCAGTTAAACGGGTCAATTTTCGGTTCACATGATACTTGTATCCATTCTTGAAAATACTAGTTTTTTCTGTATGGTATAAAATTGGGGGCGTCAATCATGTTAGGTTGGCGGGTTGAATTGTTGAACCTGAGCACAACCCACCCATAAATATTCATGTCAAATACATTAACCCTAACCGGACACCCTTAAAATCGTGTAACCTGAACACGACCTGCTTAACTCATTTAGCTAAATGAGTCGAACGGGTTGACATGTTGGTGGGTTGTAAACAAATTGTAATCAAGTTATAATGTTCTAATTGGGTCAATCTGTTCAATTATATGATTTAAAAATCCCATACAAAACCCGTTTATAGAACAGGTTAGATATGACAACCCAATACCTGATTATTTTCCATGTCACTACTATTACTATGGCTTTTATTTGCAGGCATGCTCCTCTATTTGAAGAAATGAGTGATGAGTATAATATTCCAGCAGCTGCCAATTGTAAATCCATTAGGGAATTTGATGAAGCGTTGACAAGCGGTACACGTTTTTCTATTCTTTGAACAAGATTATTATTGCAATCGCGTTTCTTGCATAAATGTTTCCATGTTTCGCAGTTTCTTTTGGTTTTAAATCTGTGGATGATTACTACTCTAAATCAAGCAGCTCGAACTCTATACAACGTGTATGCAAGCCTTTACTATGCATCCAGGTACACTAACCGCTGAAAAATAAGTATCTTCATCAAATTAAAACATGTTTACAATGGCGTTACTCCTTGATTTACAGGCTGAAAATGATCCGATTGCTCCTGCTAGAGCGATTCCTCGAGAAGCTATCAATGTATGTTTCACACTTCAATTGAACACACACACACACACACACATATATATATATATATAGGGAGAAGATCATGCGAGAACCACCTCTTATTGCGAGAACCGCGAGAACCAATGTGAACACAACCAAAAATGCCTAAAAATAGCTAAAAATCACACAATTTTTTTTTTTAATATTTTTTATATAAAAATCGCTACTTTTCGAAGCCAAAAAAAAAATTAAATTTAAAAAAAAATAAAATAAAATAAAAAATAAAAATAAAATTTTTTTTTGCCACTAAAAGTAGCGATTTGAGCATAAAAAATATTAAAAAAAAAAAAAAAATTTAGATTTTTTTTTTTATTTTTTTAGGTTTTTTGGGGGTTTAGTTTTTAGCATTTTAGCTTTGGGGGGGGTGGTTAGGTTTTTTTTTGGGGGGGGGGGGGGGGGGGGGGGGGGGGGTGGGGGTTAGGTTTTTTTAGCTATTTTAGGTTGTGTTCACATTGGTTCTCGCGGTTCTCTCAATAAGGGTGGTTCTCGCATGAGCTCCTCCCTACGTTTCAACGTGAATTTTCCGTAACGTTGTTTTTAGACCGACCGGTTGTTTTTAAGTTTTCTAAACCGTTTGTTTTTTTTTAAACCGTCTAACGCTCATCTCTATATGTATCTTTATACACGTTTTGGTGTAAATTTTGTTCAAGTAACTTGGCTTTTGTATAAAGCGACGTGACTTTTCTATGATTTTCGAATATACCGTCAACACGTGGTTTTTTTATTGTCACGTTCGCGCTTTGCTTATTTTTATCTATGTTCCGAACCCGCCTTTAAGCGCAAGTGGTAACCCACTAGTACAGAAATAACAACAAAAATATATTGACAGGTTGTTACTTGATTTTTTTTTTCAGGCGAACTCAAATTGTATGTTGATTGTTACACCTGAAGGTGGACACTTAGGGTGGATTGCAGGTGATGAAGCTCCCTTTGGATGTCCTTGGACTGATCCTGTGGTGATGGATTTTCTGGAATATTTAGAAAAAACAAAATCAAACTCTTTTTTAAAACCAGATGAAAAGACCCACACATTACAGGCAACTGTAAATTAAAGACGGTATCATATAATAAGAATGTTAAAGATTCATGTCTAAAATTGTGACAATTTGCATGTGAAAGCTTGCTAGCATATATTTTGTGATGCTAATAATTATTCTTATTATTATATCTGTGGTTTGTACTGGCTTTTATTGGACTTTCTTTGAAGTTGTATTTTTGTTTATGTATTATAAAGTTGGTAGTTTTGTCATAGAACAAAGGTGTAATCCAAACTTCTCCATTTGGATATTAAATTTAGGGGTATTGGATTTTAATAATCCCAAGTTTCACTAATTGGCCGGTAATAATCCCCACTTCAAAAATTGCCTACAACAGTCCCAACTTGTAAGATTTTGGCCACCAATGATCCTTGTCTAACTGGGTTATAACCCAGTTAATTTTTTGAAGTTTTGAGCGGCGGAGAAGGTCACTAGAGGTTGGAGATGACAAGTGGTGGTCTCCTTTGGTGGTTTCAGGGGTAAAGAAGGTCGTCGGAATAAGTTGCAGGTCACCGGAGTTGCGTAGATGGTGGAAATTTTAAACTTTTGAGAAGCGGAGAAGATTACAGGAGGTCGGAGATGATTGGTGGTGGTCTCGTTTGGTGGTTTCAGGGGTAAAACGGGTCGCCGGAATAAGTTGCAGGTCACCAGCCCAACAAGGTTATAACCCAGTTAGTCAAGGATCATTGGTGGCCAAAATCTTACAAGTTGGGGCTGTTGTAGGCAATTTTTGAAGTTGGGATTATTAACGGCCAATTAGTGAAACTTGGGATTATTAAAATCCAATACCCCTTAAATTTAAGCAATCTATAGGTTCACTTCATCTTAAAACAATTTTCAAATTGTTATCACTTATCTTTCTTTCGGTGTTGCAATATCATTGTAAAGTGCACCTCGACTACCGCATACCACAACCCGAAATCTCTCCCACTGCGCTGGTTTTACCGATGGAAAACACCTACCTGCGTTGTTTTCCAGGCAAACACACGCACACACAATCATCAGCTACCAAAAATAGTCACCCCACTCGATTTCCTTACCCGAACCCTCGGCGGTGATGTTCACGATTGGGTAGGGGGTACCCGGTTACAAAACGGTGAATGCCCCTGGTGGCCTTATAAAATAAATAAAAAAAGATGCAAATACCTTTTTTTAAATGTTACTCCTAAAGTACACCAATTTTTTTCTAATCTATACCTTGGTTGGGATTAAACCCAAGACCTTCCCCTAAAAGGTAAAAGCCTCTACCAAGTTAGCGCACGACAAACAAGCCGAGCCCGAGCTCGACCAGGCTCGAGCTTGTTTAACATATGGAAGCTCGAGCTTGGATCGAACGTAATTTTTCAAACTCGAACTCCGCTCGTTTAGAATTAATTAATTAAGTTATATTAGTTAAAATTATTATTATACATATAATTTAGTTACTACCTCCGTCCCACTAAAAGTGTCATACTTTGAATTTTCAAAGTCTTTGTTTATAAACTTTGACCTTAGCGTTCACATTCTAACCACCAAATCTTGAGAGATGGGTTTTTAAATTATAAAAAGTGGTTTAAGTGGTTGTGAGTGGAGGAGAGAGAAAATGTTACTATTCATCTGTATATTTGGGGGGACACTGTTCACCTTGTATAATTTTTTAATATATTTTGAAAGTGGTTGTGTGTAGAGGAGAGAGAAAATGTAATATATATTGAAAAGGAGAGAGAAAAAAGTATTTGTTTTTAGTGGAAATATATTGATATAGGAGTTGTTTTTTAGTGGAATGTATGTATATTTTTAGTGGATTGGATGTGAATGCTCTTAACTAATTTTGTTTGTGTTAGATAATACTTGATAAAAGTTATATGATTTGAGTGTGTTTTACAAGTGTTTTTATCGGGTTAATTTTCATCACGTTTTATATAACACAAAAAATATATAATTAAAGTCAAAGTTTATAAATAAAGACTTTGAAAATTCAAAATAAGACACATTTAGTGGGACGGAGGGAGTATTTTTTATATTTTCATAAATGGTTACTATTATCATATAAATATATATTTAATATATTAATAAAAAATATATAAATAGAAACCTCGTTTAGACTCGCGAGCCGGCTCGAGCTCGATAAGCAAAGCTCGGGCTCAGGCTCGTTTTACTAAACAAGGTTGTTTTTAGGCTCGGGCTCAAACTCAAGTTCGTTTAAGCTCGGCTTGTTTGCACTCCTAGCGCACATAGACAGCTACAAATACATAGATGCCAATTTTTTTTAACCAATTTGATGTCATAAACATACAAAAATGACAAAGTTGTTGAAGCCAATGAGCCAATGACATGGGTGGTGAAACTGATAAGGTTGTTCGCCACTGTTCCTACAAGTATCTAACTGTTTCCGTATACAAGACAAAATAGAAAAGAGCATATCGCATATCGGCTGGGTTGAACCGGTAATGCATTGGCTCGACTAGCGGCCTGCATGCCCTGAGCAGCAGCTGCTTACCAGGTTCCAGATTGTCTGGTAGCTGCTGTTACTTAGTACTACCCACCCACCCTTACCCCTTCACCTCCTCCCATTATATACCAACCAAACCAGTTTTTACAACCCATCAAAACAACCATGTCTGCCACTAAACCGCACCCTTCTCTCCAACTTAGCGGTGGTGGTCTTGACTCATTTCTTCCAGCTTTCACTACTCTTAACCAACCGTATCGAGCCTACCCCATCGTTGGTTCCAACACCCACCTGGAAACTATCTTTGCTTATTTTTTTAGATCAACCCCTGATGTCAGCTTACGCCGTGAGTGTCTCAGGACCAAAGATAACGGTGCCGTTTCACTTGATTGGGTCGTTGGTGATGATTATAACTTGCCCCCGAATTCTCCTACCCTCATTTTTCTGGTAAATAAATATTCACTTGCGGAGGGCGAGCCTGACCAGGCTCGAGCTCGATTAACTTATGCGAACTTGAGCTCGAGCTCGAGCTCGGGCTCGGCTCGTTTATTATCTATTATGTAGCATACAAGGTTAGAATCCGTGCATGTATTACACGGGCGTAATAAATGTAATTTTATATAGTAAGTAATAAAAGAATATATATCTTTGAAAACATTGTTTATTATATAGATTGAATAATTCTAATTTTATATTAAATTACAAAAAAGTTATATATTTAAAAGTCTCGTGTATTGTACGGGTTGAATAATGGTAATTTTATATATCAAATGATAAAAAAAGTTATATCTTTAAAAACCATATGTATTACACGGGTTGAATAATTATAATTGTGTATTCTAAATAATTAAAAAAATTATTACTCTAAAAAATCTCTTGTATTGTATGGGTTGTATTTAAATCTAATTTTATATACTAAATAATAAAAAAAGTTATATATTTAAGAATCCCGTGTGTTACACGGGTTGAATAAATCTAAATTTATATACCAACTAATAAAAAAGTTATATCTTAAAAAAAAACTAACGAATATACTTGATACGCGGGCATAGGGTGATTGCGGAGATAGTTCTTGAAAAGAATGTACATTATTTAAGAAGCAAATCAAGAGCAATTTGAGTGATAAAATGTTGGTGCCAACTCTGACAAATTGATTTATAATTATGTAATAAAATCGATATAATAATTTATAAAAATAATATATTTAATAGACTCGTTCAGGCTCGCGAGCTCGATAAGTGAAGCTTGGCTCAGGCTCGTTAACTAAATAAGCTTATTTTTAGGTTTGGGCTTGGCTCGTAAGCATGTTTAGATAAGCTCAACTTGGTTTGTTTACTAGAAAACTCTAAATAAGGGATGAATCGTATTAAATGTTAATAAAAACTAATATTAATCTAAGGCTCGACGAGCCTGACGAGCTTCACATGCCAGGCTAGAGTTCGCGCTCGATAAATTTTTAAACCACCTAGACATTATCAAAAAATATTTCATGTATGTGACATCCTGATCGATGGTTGCAGCCGGGGCTGACAGGAGGAAGCGGGGATTCGTACATACGGCATATGCTAATGAGCGCAAGAAAGAAGGGGTGGCGCGTGGTGGTTTTCAATAGCCGTGGTTGTGGTCATGGCCCTGTTACCACACCTAAGGTATCAAAATTAGTTACTTTACTACGTTAGAAACTTGTGTATCACACGGGTTGAATAAAGGAAATATTAAATGGTTAGTAATGAAAATTTAAGAATTATAAAACAACGTTTCAAGATAATTATATTTACAAAAATAAGAGATGTCATATTTGAGCTCACGTGATGCAACCAGTTACTTATTTATTCTCACAGTTCTATTCAGCATCGTTTATGGGGGATATTAGTGAAGTAGTAGATCATGTTTCGAGCCGTTACCCAGATGCAAATTTGTATGCTGCTGGTTGGTCTCTTGGAGGAAACCTTATTGTTAAGTATTTAGCTCAGGTAATACTATATTGATTCTACATGTCATCTTCTCTGCTATCAACACAATGACTGCAATAAAAATATTGATGAACATACCAATGATTTGATTCCATATGTCATTTCAGGAATCTGCAGGTTGCCGCCTTTCTGGTGCTGTGTCGTTGTGTAATCCTTTCGATTTAGTTGCCGCCGATGAGGACTTACGCAAGGGATTTAGCATAGTTTATGACAAAATAATTGCATCTACACTGCGCGGAATCTTCAAGAAGTAGGTTTTTGCATTTAAGCGGGTCAATTTTTAGTTCACATGATATTTGTATCCAATCTTGAAGATTAGTAGTTTTTTTCTGTATGGTATGAATTAGGTGTGCAGATCGTGTTAGATTGACAGGTTGAATTGTTGAACCCGAACGTCACCTAAATATTCATGTCAAATAGATCAACCCTAACCAGGACACACTTAAAATCATGTAACCTGAACATGACCCGTTTAACTCATTTATCTAAACGGGTCAAACAAGTTGACGTGTTGGTGGATAATGGATTGTAAATGGGCTGTAATCAAGTTATATGTGGGTCTGGTTTAATTAAACGGGTTAAACAAGTCAACCCAAAAAAGGCCCGTTTATCATACGGGTTAGATATGACAACTATTGGTATTTTATTATTTGCAGGCATGCTCTTCTATTTGAAGAAATGAGTGATGAGTATAATATTCCAGCAGCTGCCAATTGTAGATCCATTAGGGAATTCGATGAAGCGTTGACAAGCGGTACACATTCTTCTACTCTTTGAACAAGATTATTATTGCAATCGCGTTTCTTGCATAAATGTTTCCATATTTTGCAGTTTCTTTTGGTTTTAAATCTGTGGATGATTACTACTTGAAATCAAGTAGCTCGGACTCTATACAACATGTATGCACGCCTTTGCTTTGCATCCAGGTACACTAACTGTGAAAAATGAGTATCTTCATCAAACTAAAACAAGTTTACGAAGGCGTTAATCCATATTTGCAGGCTGAAAATGATCCTATTGCTCCGGCTAGAGGGATTCCACGAAAAGCTATCAATGTATGTTTCACACTTCAATCGAATATATTAAAAAATAACAGCAAAAATATTAGAGGGGGCAATCTTGACCTAAAGCCTTCCAAATGGGTCAATTTGGGTTGCTTTTAAAATTATATGGGTTGGTTTGGGTAAGATATTTTAACTAAATGGGTCACTTGAAATTCCATCTTGTTATTTTCGGGTCAAAGCGGGTCGACAACATTAAAGAAATGGGTTGATGTGGGTTAGTGTCTTAAAGAAACAGGGCATGTTTCGGATCGGAATGGGTTTCGAGCCGGCACAAGTATCCGCACGAGACGGGTTACGACACGAAACGGGTTTGGGGTCGGGACGAGTTTCGTACCCTCGACCCGTAGCATTTCGAATCGAACCGTTTCGACGCGAACCGTTTCGACGCGAACCGTTTCGACGCGTACCGTTTCGACGCGAACCGTTTCGACCCGTACCGTTTCGACCCGTACCGTTTCGACCCGAACCGTTTCGACCCGTACCGTTTCGAATCGAACCGTTTCGACGTGAACCGTTTCGACGCGAACCGTTTCGACCAGTACAAGCACAACATACATCTCTCGGTATATTCAACGCCCATCTCTCTGTCTTCACAACATCGCTCGCAGCTCAAAGTTCCGGCCGTTTCTGTCGTTTCTCTGTCTTGGCAGCCATGTTTTAATCGTCACAATAAGCAGATTATCAGTTGATAATCTGCTGCGTTTTGTTCCAGATTTGCGGCAAGTTGCGGACAAGATTACTGCTGTGTTTGGTTCTTTTTACGGCACTGAACAGATTGTTCTCTGTGATGTTAGCGTGTTACAGCTTGAATAGCAATTGCAGCGTTTGAATTTGTTCGAAGTAGATGTACAGATTGTTTTTATAAATAAAGTTTGTGGCTGTTATCCTGTTGTTGACATCATGACGATAACTACCATCAAACTCCAAACATTTCCATCTCAATTTTAGTAACAATCCCCCACACTTCAATTTAAATCACCAACACTTACACTAACTAAGCTCTTTAATCAACCCGAACCGACCTGGACCCGTTTCAACCCGACAAAATTGCCCCTTGATGTACAATCTCTCTCTTTTTTAAAAAAAAAAAAAAGCATTTTTTTAACAAAACTGACCCGACCCGACCCGAAACCCGTTCTGACCCGGACCCGTTTCAACTCGAACCCGTTCTGACCCGAACCCGTTCCGACCCGAACCCGTTCCGACCCGAACCAAAACAACCCCTTTTTTAATTGACCCGTTTTGACCCGAACCCGTTTTGACCCATGACCCAACCCGACCCGACCCGTTTGCCAGGTCTAAAAAATATATTGACGTGTTGTTACTTGACGTTTTTTTTTCAGGCGAACTCAAATTGTATGTTGATTGTTACACCAGAAGGTGGACACTTAGGGTGGGTTGCGGGTGATGACGCACCCTTTGGATGTCCTTGGACCGATCCTGTGGTGATGGATTTTCTCGAATATTTAGAAAAAACAAAATCGAACTATGTTTTAAAACCAGAGGAAAAGACCAATACATTACAGGCAAATGTTAATTAAAGACGGTATCATATGATAAGAACGTAAAACGGTCATGACTAAGATTGTGACATCGATAATGATTCGACGGCACAATCTTCGTCAAGTAAATCTCGTTTCTTGCTTTAACATTCTTGAATCCAGAGTTAAACAGAAACGGGAAAGTTGGCTAGCTTATATTTTGTATTTTGTGATATTAATAATTATTCTTATTATTATATCTGTGATTTTTACTGGCTGTTATTGGATCCGCCCTAGACAATGGCTAACCCAGAAATTTGGTCACCGGGTTAGAATTTTTTGGTTTTGTATGACTAACATTATATATACACTTAAAAGGCTATGTCGGTGGGCCAATCCGACATAGCCAAGTGTAGCCTTCTGATTGCCCACAACAATTTAATGCCTTTAACCTTTGACTTTTCTGATTTACATGTTTAGTCCTTCTACTTTAGCTTTCATAATATACGCATTTAGTCCCTCAATTTAATAAATTTTATTCCCCATTAGTTAACTTTGATTATATACGTGTTTAGTCCATCTACTTTAACTTTGTTTATATATATGTTTACTCACTCTACTTTTACTTTTATCCAGTTAAGTATTTCACGGTTTCGCCTTTTAGAGTTTTTTTTTCTCCGTAACATGATGAACCAAAGGCAATCCAACTAAACAATATTGTTCCGCTATAGGTATTATTGGAACCAATTTTTTTTTCTTTTAGTATTTCGTTGGTTAGTGTTTTTTTATACATACGCGGACGTTTCGATTCTCCTTTTCCAATGATTTTATGTAATCTCTTTCTTTTTTCTTTCTTTTTTGTGGTTTGTTTTTTTTTTTTTTTGCTTATAACATTTAATTTTCAGCATTGACTCTTACAGCCTCTTAACTTTTTAAATACTTTTTAACCAACTTTTACGTCTTTATTTTTATTTACGTGTCGATATAAACATTGATTTATATTTCAACATAATTTTTTTGTCTTCTGTCAATTTGTAGCATTCACACTGACAACCTTTTTACCTTCTAAATATTTTTCTGATCGAGTTTTCCAGTCGATGTAAGACACATGTCAACATAATTTTGTATCGAATCGAAAATCGGGTTGCCCCGCCGCGAAGCGCGAGTGTAATACCCTAGTTGGTATAAAATTGATTATATGATTCAACCTCAAAATTGGTATAAAAATGATTGTAAAAATCAATTTCGTTGTAAATCCTCAAAACAAGAGCCTTATCAAATGACTAAAATGGGTACAAGAAATTAAACTTTTCAATATAAAAGATTAACAATTTTTCAAGAAAAGCCAATACTTACAAAGGTGACAGGCATATTCTAAGGCATGGCCGCATGGGTTACACTCAGTGTTGTAAAAATCGGTATTAATCGGTGTCTAGGCGGCGCCTAGGCGCTAGTCGGGCATTGGCTGATTAATTTTGAGCTAGTCAGACCATTAGTCGGTAGTCGGTCCAAGTCGGTGCAAGGCGGCCCAAGTCGGCCAAATCGTTTCTAGTCGGCCCACTCTTTTTTAGTTTAAATCTGGCCCAAACAAATGTTTTTAACCATTAAATACATGACCCAAGTTGTTTAGTTCCAATCTGGCACAAAAAAAAAACATGTTTCTAACCCTTTAAAACATATTCCATTAGGCCATGACTGATATGTTAATGTTTGAATGTTTTAAATACTTAAATTGCTATGTTTTAAACTTCGTTGTTTGAATTTTGATCTATTTTTAAGTATTATATTGATATTAATGTGTGTATTGAATGTTTAAATACTTGATTTGCTATGTTTTAAACTTAGTTGTTTGAATTTTGAACTATTTTTAGTATTATATTGATATTAATGTACGTGTATATATCTAAATTTAAAAATTATATATAAAAATTCCGATCCGATTAATCCGGATTAATCCTGATTAATCCCGATTAATCCTGATTAATCCCGATTAATCCCTAGTCAGTACTCCACCGCCCGACTAGCGCCTAGCGATCTCTACAACACTGGTTTCATTGTCAACACAATAAAACAAAGAAATTATATTGACTGATTGAGACTCTACATCTTTAATCGGTCAAGCCACTTAGTGGCTCACCACATTTTACCAGGTCATCTTATTGATAGACCCCAAGATTTTATTTACACACTTTTTTCCACTCTATCTATATATATATATATAGTATATATAGAGATACAAGGCCGTCCAAACCGCTCACTCGGAATGGCTCGGAAAATGCTTGTTCGATTTGAGGCTCGGTTGTAAACAAGCCGCTCGGTTCGGTTTGTAAACGAGTCAAGCATGAGTATTATTTTTAATTAGTATATATATATACATATACACATACATATATAAACACGTATATACATATATATAAATTATACATATACACACACATACATATTAACACACACACACACATATATATATATATATATAAGATTTATATTTGAGTAAATTATGATTAGCCTTGAAAGTTATATATATATATATATATATATATATATATATATATTTATAATTATTAGATTAGGTTAGGCTTGGGCTATGGAGTGTTTATTGGGCTAAAGGCTAAGAGAAAGTTAATTGGGTTAAGTGAAAGTTAATTAGGTTGTTTTTTTTTTAAATCAATATTTACATATTTTTTTTAACAAATTAATAAGATTTTTTTCTGAGGGGGGTGGTCGAAAATTAAGGGGTGAGGACAAAAATTTTCAAGGGGTGCGGTTAGGATTTTATCAGGAATTTAGCACTAAAAAATTATTTTTCAAGGGGTGCGCCCGCCCACCTTGAAGAATATGTGGGTACGTCCCTGTTTTGAAATCGAAATATCTCAATTTCTCCCAATCTAGCTCTTGTACTTTAGCCCACGCTTGGATCCACAAAAGGAGCACGTTTTTACTTCACCAATTACGCTTGAGTATGACGTGTATTTATAACAATCTTCCCAAAATATTTCTGACACCCCTAATATATTTATAATATCCCTATGTGTCTTAGAATGCACCCCGTATACGAAAACGGACCCTATATACTTTTATATAATTAAATATTAAATTAAAAATCAAATTTTAAATGCTGTGGTGGGCCGCGAAGACCTAAGCTTGGTCTTACGCGAGCCGCGAGCGCTCATCAACGAGGCAGCACCCTGAGCTGCCACGTGGCAGTGTCGTGTCGAACCTATACGTGTGACCAGTCAAGGCTAGGGCTACTCGACCTAAGTCGCGGGCCGCGAAGGACCCCTCCTCCTCTTACGCGGGGTGCGACGAAGTCCGAAATCACAACTATAAATATGGTCGATCAGTTTCACTTTCAATTCGCTCACAAACTTCTTTCTCTCTCGAATTTCATAAGTGTAGAAGTAATTCTCGGGTATAATATCCCCCTAATTAATGAAGTTCTGCCCCGTTGTAAGTATTATAACCCCGGTTACGTATTAGATACGCTGCCCGATTGATCCAGGGTTCCGTAACGGCTGTTGTCACACCCCAACCGATGGCGGAATCATCGGGGCGCGGCACTAGGCGAATCAGATTGCTCAAGAGAATCCATAACAAATATATTGCGATAATATTTAATACATTCGTTATCCCATACTAACAAATAATACAATCACATAAGTTATCACAGATTTCTTGTCCTCTCGAACAATACAAATTCGACAACCTAGATTTTAGTTGAGTTTCTAGACCTCCTAGCTTGATTTGATATAGTCTGCGATCTAACCTGCAACATACGTTAAAATATTTGTCAATACAAAAGTATTGGCGAGTATACAGGTTTGATAGGTATAGCGTAATAGATTAAAACGTGTAGCGAATCATCGAGAGTTCTGGGTTTTCACACCTGGTCTCGACTGGATCACTCGGTTTCGTTATGCGAGTATTTTCGAAAACACGTGTATTGTGTTGGCCTTAGGAAAGGCTAAGTAATATTCAGGCCTTAGGAAAGGCTTCTTCGCATGAAATTGTAGTACGCGGTGTTCACGCGAAGTAGTAGTTTTAGCGACTTCGAATGAAAGTAACAAAACTAATGCATAATCTATCGCCTTCGCTCTCGCTTTCTCACCTCGACGCGTCCTCGCTTATTCTAAATCGACCTGTATGTGTATGATTACAAATTACATCTATATAAATATATATATATATATATATACGTATAAACAAACAAGTCATGGTGTGAGAACTTAGGAATTTCGTGTTTCCTATGTGGCTCCTATGTGATTCGCATTACTATTATACTATCGCATCAAGTTTTGAACGCGCTCAATCGCATCGCAAAACTCAAAAATCATTATGATCGAATCTCATTCCAAATCACTCTCTGTCTAGATGCCTTCCAACGACTCTACCTCGAGACGGACAGCTAGGAGAAGAGCCAAACGAAGCGCCGATAAGAGGATTGCCTCACTTGTGACTAAGGAAGTGGCCAAGCTCATTCCTCGAATTGCCGCTCAAGTGCACTCTCTCAGCAACTCTCGAGCTTTGGAAGACTCCAAGACGGAAGCGCCGCAATCTGCTTTTCTTTACAAACACTTCAAAGCCTGTGACCCGATGGAATTCACGGGTGAAGGAGGTGTGACTCAACTACTCCAGTGGTTCGATTCTATCGAAGTTATCCTTCGCCAAAGTGGGTGTCCCGATAGTTTCCGTACTACTTGCGCTACTGGAGTATTCCAATCACGAGCACTCGACTGGTGGACCGCCGAACGTAACAAACATGGGATCTCTGCAGCTTACGCTCTCTCTTGGGATGATCTGAAAGAGCTCATGAAGAAAGAGTATTGTCCCCCTTACGAAATTCAGAAGCTGGAAGACGAATTCTGGAAAATCAAGCAAGTCGAAAGTGACAACGCTGGCTACACCGCAAGGTTCAAACAGCTTAGCATAATCTGCCCAAGTCAAGTCAACACTTCAGAAAGAGCCATTTCGAAGTACATTCGCGGCTTGCCTGAGTGTGTGGGTGATTTTGTCGAAGCTGCAAGACCTGCTACCATCGAAGAAACCTATCGCTTAGCCGCAGAAATCAACAACAAACGACTCATGGAAGGGTTCTTCTCAAAGAATCCTGTCAAGCAAGCTTATCAAGCAATCGCCATTAATTCTTCAGGCGATCCTGTCAACGATTCTCCTGACGAATCTGCTGACGATTCTTCTGACGAATCTGCTGACGACTCTTCTGACGAATCTGCTGACGATTCTTCTGACGAATCTGCTAATGGTTCTTCTGAAAAATCTGCCGACGGATCTCCCAACAACTCGGCTAAAGATTCTGCAAGTGAGTCCTCAGACGAATCCTCCAACGACGACACCTCTTCGCAAGACACCGACAAACCCAGCCACAAACGAAAGATTTCAAGCCCGAGCTCATCAACAACCGAACTGATGCAACCGAAACCTCTCCGAGCAGTTCCGATGTTTCCAAAACGAGCCTACACTGGAGCTCATCCTCAGTGTTACTCGTGTACCTATCATCATCCAGTTGGGGCTGACTGTCGCTATTGCAATAACTGCAATCGTTACGGTCACTTCACCCGCAACTGCCGCATCGAACCGCGAACTTGAGTACAACAACAACAGCTCCAGCAAAAGTCTTCAACATCAAACATCTAGCAAGCGTAGAATAAAGTTGTAATGATACGATTTTCGACGTTAATTTCTAAGTTTTGAACCTACTCTATTACTCGATGTTGCCACTATGCGTAACATTAACTCTCGTTTTCGTTTTCTTTCTCACACTCTAGTCATCACACTTAGACTAGATTCACACACATACTATATACTATATCACGAAATAAGGTGTTTTACCCTCACTACACTTTGGAACGAGGTACGATAAACGTGCAAGGAACAACTAATCACGGGTGCACACGGGATTATTTGGGTCAGTGCACGGAGGTCGTAGTAAATTCTAAGGTGCCATAAGCATTTCAACAAAGTATGACACCGAAACACGAGATTTAAGTAATAGGGGTAAAGCAAGGTGTGCTTTACCATACTACCGAAGTTTCGTGCAGAAAGTGCCACGTGGAGTTGAACGTTATTAGACCTAATATACTATTGTGATTATTTTCAACACACTACACTCAATCGCAAGGCGTAACAAACCGTATCATCGTGAGACTTGTCGTAAGTCTGCAAACGCAGTGCAATCGCCTCATCGATGGACTCTGGAGAGTCTACCTCGTAGGACAATTGCATCAACGCAAGACTGGTCGTAAGTCTATAGCAACCAATCTCATTAAGCACGTTAACGCTCACGATGTTGTCTGAGTGAGGACCTATTCTACCCTCCTCGATAGCCGTGATGCGACGCAACGTAACGTAATGTAAAGCTTATTCGGAACAAAACTCGGCAAATCGCAATCGCTTATCATGTGTATCTCGCAATCTCTATCGCTCATTAGGTGGATCTATATCGTTTGCTGTGTATCAATCTATCGCTATACCGTCATCTGTGATATTTGTGTTAAGTTAGCACGCATGACCTCGCTTCACGAGATGAAGCTCATATGGTTAAAGCAAGGTGTTTTAGTCGTATCAGCGGGCTTTCGTGGGAAAAGGCCATGCGGGGCCCGATGTTAGTAAACTCTGTGGTATTAATCAATCAAATCGAACCGCGTAAATCGCGCATACCTCCATCGCTTGCAACGCAACAACTGCCGCTTATCGTAATTCAATTATCGTCGCCATCGTTACTAGTGATTGAGTTTATGTTATTCGCTTAATCACCTAATCGCTTATCGTTTATCGTGTATAATCTACCACTTATTCGCGTATCGCGTACCGCTTATCGCTCGCTTGGTGTTCATTGCAGTCTGTGTGGTATTAGTACACATGACACCGCTTCACGAGGCAAAACTAACCTGGTTAAACGTGGCGTTTCGCCATGTTAGCAAACTCTCGGGGAAACGTGCCATGTGGGTTTAATGTGGACTCTAATCAATATCGCGCTATTCGCTTACCGCTTATCGCTTGTCGCCTAACCGACATGTTACTTCGATGTTTCGTGTCATCAAGCTACTCGCATGCGCCGTCGTCACTATAGTCGCAGTCAATCTCGCCACCTAAACTATTCGATTTTATTTTCGACTTGGTCCGACCTCCTATTGATTGGACCAAGGAAACGCAGTTCTATCTGTGTCTATCGGCACACATGACACCACCTCACGAAACGGAAGTAATATGTGAGAAACATGGTGGATACGCCGCTGGTACTTCCTATATATAAATGTTTTGATCATATTAACGAACTTCCGTGGGAAGGTGCCAAGTGGGGCTCGATTCTAAATTGTCTTTTCAAACGGTTAAAACTGATTTTTTTTAAAAAACTTGTATTAAAACCATGGGACAAGTGAAATTCCTCACAACATGGGAGTTAACATCGACTCAGCTTAACTCCATGCCCAAGAGGAGCTTTCATGAGTCCAAATTTTTCCTTAAAACCTTTTACAATATCAAAAACAAGACTTTCTTGAGACGTTGGTTCAACATCGAGTTCAGCTGAACCCGTGTCGTAGGAGAGTTTTCGTAACCCTAGTTTTCATCTTCGAATTCCTTAAAATGCGTAAAACCTAAAGCTTCTTGTAACATTGGTTAACGATCGACTCAGTTAATCTTACGTCATGGGAAACATTGCAAGTTCTTTAAAATTACAATCGCATAGAACTAACGAATTCTACGCAACACGAGGTACTTTGGAACGCCAACTCATGGGATATTACTTTTGTCTTTACGTCGCCTTTCCGCTATCACAATCGATCTCTCCTATTCGAAACGCTCTCGTTGTTAACTCTCGGTCAACTCACTCGCTGTATCGCTACTTACGTAAGATCAAACCTCAAAAGTCTACCTGTTGGGTTAATTTCGGGACGAAATTTCCTAAAGCAGGGGAGACTGTAACAACCCGCACTTTCGTGCGTTGTTACTACTCGATATACTCGTTACGCCTAGCACCAGAGATTCGGATCATAATGTAACTATATCGCATACATCGCTATTCGAAGGATAATCGCATATTTTCGCAGTACAATATCACTACATCACATCGCAAACACTAACACTCACGATAACATTGAGTGAGGACCTATTCTACCCTCCTCGGTGGCCGTGATGTGTCAAAACGCATACAATTAATGCTAACAAAGACTCTCGGGTGAGTGCTATAGCTCCAGTCGTCGTGACGATGATGACAATACGAGTGAGTGGTACCCCGTCAGTCATTGTGGCACAACACACAATAACGTTCCCGATGACATCGAGAAAGGACCTATACTACCCTCCTTGATGGCCGTGAAACGTCGCTAATAATCGCATACTCGAATCGAAAACCGATTGTTATTTTGAAACTTTTTAAATATGGATACGTAAATACGACCCCTAGTGATATATATACATATATAATAATGATATAAATTAACTATAGAAAGCACGTACTCCAAAAACTATCGCAACGCTCGAAAAATGGAGATTTTCCCCGCGCCGGAGTGGCCATCCGAATGGACAGCCTCATCCGTACGGATGGGCCATCCGACCCAGTAACTCCCTTCTTCACTTTTGCCTATAAATAGCATGTCACATCACTGTTCAAGTAATGTGACAGCTCCCACTCGACCAAGCACGCTTCAGGACCCTTTTCTCTCAATTCCTCGCGATTCCGGTAAGATTTCAACCTAAAAACTTGTACTTCTATGATCTACACTCAATTCTACATCATTCTGTCTTTCAAAACTCAATTTCTAACTGTGAAATCTACTGAATTGAGGTGTTTTAAGGTGATGTCACCAAGAGTTCATATGAACTTCAAAGTTGTGACCTCATCCCACCATAAACGACCCAGATCTGGGTGATTTCCACATGTTTTGATGACAAATCTCACCTAAATCTATGTATTTAACCAAGGAACTGTGCGATTTCGAGTTAACCATGAGAAACCGTCAAGAACGGCCAGATCTGATGGAACGGGGTGGTTCCCGGCCGTTAGAACGGGTCGGAACTGATAGAATTTCAGTTGTTAATGCGAAATTACACTGTCCCAGTAAAACCGCATGTAATCCTTCCAAAAACACTCGAAAACAGTTGATCAGAACGTTAAAACAGACATGTCATCCGAACGGACCATGTGTCATCCGAACGGACCACATGTCATCCGAACGGATAACATGTCATCCGAACAGATGACAGCAATCAGACCAAGTCAACACGTTATTCGACCGGATGGGATTATATGTCATCCGATCCATTGAACTGTCATCCGACCGGATGGGATTATATGTAATCCGATCCATTGAACTGTCATCCGACCGGATGGGATTATATGTCATCCGATCCGTTAAACTGTTATCCGACCGGATGGACCCTATCCGACTGGATAACTACCATACAATGCTACTTTCCGCTTAAACCGTTCACCGTTTAACGCAGACGTACTCCTAACCGATCCAATCAAATTGTGCCATCGCTAAACGCGCGCTATGAGTATACTTGAACCCTTTTTAATCGCATTTTGGGTGTAACATACGTTTTTTTAACACATCGAACTTATCAAACGAATTATTCAATCAATCGAATTATCACTTGTGAATAACTGTTATGCATAGATATACGTGATGCTAGTTGCATATGTGCTAGGGCTTATACTCGCGACGTCCCACCATGACTAGTATAGTACTATTGCGCCCGACGGGGTCTAGTTTGCCATCGCATATTCGAGCATCGAGGACCTAGTTGGTAGTATCAGCTTTGTGAGTATATATGTCGTGTGTTACGTTTATGCATGTGGAAATTCGCTACACGTTTTAATCTATTACGCTATACCTATCAAACCTGTATACTCGCCAATACTTTTGTATTGACAAATATTTTAACGTATGTTGCAGGTTAGATCGCAGACTTTATCAAATCAAGCTAGGAGGTCTAGAAACTCAACTAAAATCTAGGTTGTCGGATTTGTATTGTTCGAGAGGACAAGAAATCTGTGATAACTTATGTGATTGTATTATTTGTTAGTATGGGATAACGAATGTATTAAATATTATCGCAATATAGTTGTTATGGATTCTCTTGAGCAATCTGATTCGCCTAGTGCCGCGCCCCTATGATTCCGCCATCGGTTGGGGTGTGACAGCTGTCGTGGTTCTGCCCAACGTAGTCGTTGGAATACCGTCTCGGGGAGGGTATTACTAATGTAAATATTGGGTTATTATACTAACGCGTGTGCATCTGTGTAATTAATAGATAATCACCAGGAAATCCAAAAGGAAAACCCTAAGACAGCATTGTGAGTAATCTCCTTTTTGTAAACTGTTTTTACAAAACCTCACATGATTAATAATATATTAAACAATGATTGAGTATTTGTATTCTACAATTATCGCCGGTATGTTGGGGTTTTGTATACAAAATTTGTTACTACATTGTGAGTAGTAACATGACCACAAGTCGGGTTGACAGTACCGTGGGTGGTAATTAAAGTAGATGAAAACAAATGTAATTGCGAGATCGCCCTCAATACATATTTCCTAACTACGGTCCTGATGTAAATTCCGCTGCCAAAATGATAAAACACCCGATACCACCAAGACTGGTCGCGGCCGCCCGTTCCCGGGGTAATTAGGGGACGGGGGTTGAGACAGAAGGTGGTATCAGAGCTAAGCCACTGATTCAGCCACAAAAGTGTTCTGCTGACACCAAAATATTATTCAAAGTGTTAGGAAATAAACTATGGAAATACGTGCATATCTGTATTTTATTGTTGTGTGTTATTTAACTATTTGTTAGTTTACAGTATGAGTGACCAAAGACCTTCAGACGCCTACCGTCAGTTGTCCAGCTCACCTAGGAGCGAAGGCACCTCTTCACAGCCTGCCCTCTCAGGGTATTCAGCTGACAATGAAGATGGGATATTCGTGTTTAAGGCTCAGTCTGAAGAGCCACTCCCTTCTAAGAAAAGAGGATGGTTCAGTAGAGGAGTGCATGAACGTAGGAAAAGGATGAAAAAGTTACAACAGCAGCGAGCCTTAGCAGCCGTTAAGCGAGAGACAGATGCTCACACCCAGGATATGCTCAATAGGAGTCTAGCAAACTTCCATATTTTAGCAACCACAGCTGCAGACCCTAACCTGGAGCAACTTGTAGCACCCCAGCCTTTACCACTGTTTCCCACCCAGCCAATGGAAATCGAAAACAACCCAGAAAACCAAATCCAAATGCATGACTTTGACCTAATGGAGATACCTAGGGTACCTGCACCCAATCCCTTAGACCCAGACTACGACCCGTGGTTAGATGATCATAGGGATTATCAGCAACATTACCCAATACCAGAAGACGAACCCATGCCGAATCTAGCAGCCTACCCAGGTTTGGACCCTCTAGATCAATAGCTATTGATGCCTAATAGTACTGTAATTTTAAATTCCAGTATCAGTTTGTATTAGATGCATACTATATATAAGAAAGAGTAAGTCGTAATGTTCGACGCTTTTGATCAATATGTGTGTCATATGATTGGTTATATTAAATACTATCTTGTGATATTAATACGTGGTAAATGTTTAAAATTCAGATGGCTGACCAAGTGAATCAGGAGAATCCAGATAATAACCCGGAAAACCAGAATGACAATAACCCGAATAATGATAATCCGAACAATGATAACAATGGAAACCCAGTGGATAACAGTGCTATCCAACACATAGTGGCACAAGGAATTATAGATGCAATGCCATTTATTATCTAAACTGTTAGGGACGCTGATAATAAAAGTAACCGTGATAGTAAATGACCAACTGAACCTGAACACAGCGTGAACAATGGACCCATATTTCAAGTGCCCATTCCCAAAAGAAGAAGAACCATGTCTTATGGTTGTTCTTATAAAGAATTTTGGTCTTGTAAACCAATGGAATTCTCGGGCAATGAAGGGGCCATTGCAACTCTACGCTGGATAGAAAAGACTGGAGAGTCTTAAAAATAAGCAAGCATGCGGAAGAGGATAAGATAATGTTTGCTTCCAATCTGTTTAAAAACTCAGCTTTAGAATGGTGGAACACTATCCTCCAATCTAGAGGAAGTGATAGGATTTACAATATGGAATGGGAAGAATTTAAGAATATGGTAGAAAGGAAATTCTGCTCTCCCAATGAAAAAGAACAGATAGCAAATAAGTTCTTAAACCTTAGAATGATTGGAGTGGATAGTAAGGGTTACACTACGTTATTCTTTGAATATGCTAGAATAGTGCCGACCCTTGCATCACCTGAACCAGTATTAATCTCCCGCTACATATAGGGATTAATCAGTGAGATTAGACATGTAGTCAAGGCAGCTAGACCACAAACCATAGAAGAAGCTGTAGAACTAGCAAACACCTTGACTGATGAATTAGTACGTACACGAGAAGAGGACCAGAGGAGAAACCTAGCTCAAAGGCTTACCCAAGAATTTCGTTATGGAAATTCCAACCGTGGGAAAAATATAGGTTCTACCTCTACACCTTATTGTAAGGCCTGCAAGAGGAAGCATTCAGGAAGATGCTCCATTTACTGTAATTCCTGTAAGCTACCAGGACACAAAGAAGAAGATTGTAGGAAGAAACCTAATAATGGAATGTGCTTCAACTGTGGAGAAAAAGGCCACATCAAGCCGAACTGTCCGAAGCTAGCTCCATCCATGAACAACAAGACTACCAAAAATGCTAGAGCATTTGTCCTGACTATAGAAGAAGCCAAAATGATTCCGGACGTGATAGCCGGTATGTTTTTAGTTAATGATGTTTTGGTTAAAGTATTATTTGACTCTGGTGCGAACCAAAGTTTTATTAATACATCATTTTGCAAACTTCTCAATCAATCATTAACTAAAATCCCACAAGAATGTATAGTAGAGACAACAAATGGGGAAACCGATAGGATTTCTGAAATCTTGCAGGGAGCAAGAATAGAAATTTCAGACCATAAGTTTATTGCAAACCTTTACCCAATGAAACTGGCAGGATTTGATGTTGTGTTAGGAATGGATTGGTTAGTAGCCAATAAAGCCAGTATTCTATGTGATCAAATGTCACGTCCCCCGTCCCGGTTTTTACCCGGTACAGGAACCGCAGGACAGAAAACCCGTGGTATTGGTGTTTAATTTGGCAGCGGAAATTTTAACAAGATCGTTTAAACTGAAAATACCCGATTCTTTTATTAACAGTTTCGGGGACAAACCCCGTACTTTACAATAAAGGAATTTTACTGGGAAATTCCCTGATTTCAAAAACATGTTTATTTATTTAATGAGCCACTTCCTTTAAGATGGAGTGCTACGCGGCACTTTTCCCTTGTTCACTGTAAATCACCTGAAACATGTTTAAAAAGATTTTATCATCGGGTAAATACTGGCGAGTCATCCCATTTGTACAGAACGACGCATTGTTATAAATTACAGTATTAAGAGCGATTACAATTTCCCCTATCTTATAATTATCTGGTCCAGTTGTCACTCGACCGTATGTGTGACCGTGGTCATACCACTATTGGGTTCTTTCACCCAAAAGTGACGCTTGTCACTATTTAGGTCCTTTCACCTAAAAGTGAATAAAACAGTAGTAATTGTGCACAATACCCCACTTACTGCCAGTAATTTAAGATAACAAAGACTTAATCCCTGTAAAATATAACTGAAAAACATTTAGGGTTTTGTAAAACAGTTTGATAAAAAGGAATGACTCACATTGCAAGTTTAATTAGACAGAGTTTTGCCTACTGATTAAATCTGGTAACCTAGTTAAATAATGCAAACGAAACTAGGTTAGTAACTTAATACAACGTTTACGATAAATTCACGAAATCAAAACCCTCACGACGAATGACAAAGTATAGCCCGAATTCAGGCAGCACTTAAACATCCATCGGATCGGTTTCAATCGATCGGACATTGTATCGTAGCAGTGATCGAGTTATTACCCTGTAATCGTATCAGCGTCTCGACCCTTAAACACTCGTATATAAGCAGAATTTTGACGTTTTGAAAGGATTTTTCGAACACAGAAGCAAGGCCATGCAACGTCCCTTTTATAGTTGAAATTTAGGTTCTATGCGGCCCGCGTAAACTCGAAGGAAAACCTTCGCGGCCCGCGAGGGTCACCCTAGCTACGGCTAGGGCTGCCGTGTCACAGCGTAGGTCTGCCACGTGTCTGACACGTGGCCTTGAAGCTTATCCGAAGATTCAATGGGCTGTCACGCCCCGCGTAAGCTTGTCTTAACTCTTACGCGGCCCGCGACAGATCAATAAAACTTGATTTTCTTGATTTTCATGGAAATTTGGGTTTTAGAGATCCATATTTTCACTTACGGAGTGTTTTGGGACATTTTTGCAGGTTCTTACATCCTCCCCACCTTATTTAAAATCTCGTCCTCGAGATTTACTGAAATAAATGAGGATACTTTCGCTTCATTTCCGATTCCAATTCCCATGTATATTCAGGTCCTCTTTTCGAATCCCACTTTACTTTGACTAGCACCAGTCTCTTGTGTTTGAGGAACTTGACCTTTCTGTCTTCTATTTGAAGAGGTTTTTCCACGAATTTCAACTTTTCGTTTACCTCTATGTCTTGAAGAGGTACTACCAGTGATTCATCAGATAAACACTTTTTAAGATTAGATACATGAAACACGTCATGTACCCCAGCTAGTTCTACTGGTAGTTGTAATCGATAGGCAACTGGTCTTATTCGTTGGATAACTGTGAATGGTCCTATGTATCATGGACTTAGCTTTCCTTTCTTGCCGAATCGAACTACCCCTTTCCATGGTGAAACTTTCAAGAGTACCTTGTCTTCAACTTGAAATTCTAACGGCTTGCGTCGATTGTCTGCATAACTTTTCTGGCGATCTTGAGCCATTTTCAGTCTTTCCTTTATTTGAGTTATCTTATCGGTGGTTTCCTGTACAATTTCAGGACCTGATAATTGGCTTTCTCCTATTTCAGCCCAGCATACTGGAGTTCTGCACTTTCTTCCATACAGTGCTTCGAATGGGGCAGCATTGATGCTGGTATGATAACTATTGTTATAGGAGAATTCGATTAGTGGTAAGTGGTCGTCCCAATTTCCACCGAAATCGATTACACATGCCTTGAGCATGTCTTCCAAAGTTTGGATCGTCCTTTCACTTTGTCCATCGGTTTGGGGATGATATGCAGTACTTAAATTTAATCGTGTCCCCATTGCTTCTTGGAAGCTTGTCCAGAAATGCGAAGTGAAACGACTATCTCTATCTGACACAATGGAGAGCGGGACTCCATGTAAGGATACTACTTCGTCTACGTATAACTTAGCCAATCTCTCCATACTAAACGTTTCCTTCATGGGTAGAAAATGAGATGATTTGGTTAATCTATCTACAACTACCCAGATTGCATCGTTACCTTTTCTGGTTTTGGGTAGCTTAGTAACAAAATCCATTGTTATTAGTTCCCATTTCCATACATGCATTTCTAATTGTTGAAGTAAACCTGAAGGTTTCTGGTGTTCTGCCTTAACTTGCGAACAAGTTAGACACTTAGAAACGTATCTAGCTATGTCTTTTTTCATTCCTATCCACCAGAAGTTATTTCTTAAATCTTGATACATCTTGTTATTACCAGGATGTATCGTATACCTAGATCTATGAGCTTCCTCTAAAATCTTATCTCTTAATTCTCCTTGCCTAGGTACCCAAATCCTTTTCTCATGGAATCTCCAAATTCCATCAGTCCCTTGCTCTAATTCCTTCATTCTTCCTTTCATTTCCTCTGCATCATCCTTGATTATTGCTTCCTGAATATTCTTCAGTTGTTCCATTAAATCTAGTTGTAGATTTAATCTCAGAGCACGAACTCGCCTCTGCTCCTCATAGTACTTACGACTTAAGGCGTCTGCTACTACATTTGCCTTTCCTTCGTGGTATCGAATATCACAGTCGTAATCACTTAGAATTTCCATCCATCTCCTTTGCCTCATGTTCAATTCTTTTTGCCCAAATATTGTAACACCTCGAAAAGTCACGTCCTATAATGTGTAGACACGTGTCATATGTTTGAACGTGTGAAAGAATGTTATAAAAGGATTTAAGTTGACAATCATGGAAAGTATGTGGATATACGAGTTCTAAATGTCAACAGTGAATAAATATATTATATTTTAACCCTACATGATGCTCATACCTTCAAACGAATAAATCATGGATCATACGAAGCGAAATATGAAGGAAAGTGAGAGATTACAAACTACAGGGGTTAAATGTGTCAACATGTTTAAATTATACCTCTGAATGACCTTTTAGCAAACCCGAAGCTTTGTAACGGTTAATTATGCTCACTAGAATATACGATATAAATTTCATAAAGTTTCGTTGTCATATGAGAAAGTTATGATCAAATTCGTGTGCGAGGGGTTAAAGCGTCAACGTTGAAAGTTAGGACTTTCGGGTAACAATAAAGTTAACCGGGGACTTAACAAAGAGGGTATATGTCTTGAAGCCCCTAAACATCAATTTGGAGGGTTCAAGATGCAAGAAACAAAAGTCTAATCGAAGTTTGAAGAGCCAAGGATCAAAACGCAATAAATCTAAAAAATTCAGATTTGGTGCAGAAGGGCCTCGCGCCACGCGAAGCCCCAAGGGGGGGTCACGCGTGACGCGAGGGGTAGTCTGATGCGATTTTTTTTGTTTCTTGTCTGCCCTTGTGCTTGTGATCGACATATAACCGATTTTTCCTCATATTTCTTGGCCCCTAAACAACCCCTAAACATCTAGGGACACTTGTTAGTGAGTTGTGGTCACTTGTAGACTTGTGTGTCAACGTTTTGTGGTGATTAAACCACTATATAAAGGCCTCTAAGTTGCAAACATGCTTCACACATTCATTCTTGCAAATCTGATCATTTGTGGAGCACAAGAGCACCTTCCAAACCTTCCTAGTCGACCATTAGACACTTGTAAGTATGCTTAACCTTCTTTAATTGAGTTTAGCTTAGTTATTTAGCTAAAAGTCAAACCGTCGTAATTAACGGTTGACTTAACGATTAGTCACTAATGGCTCAGTGATTAGTCAAATTGAAAATAGTTATAAGTTGGTAATTATGTGGGTAATAAACCCTTAAAAGGGTTCCCCCTGATTCCCACTCTAACTAGGTCAAATGTCGGGTCAAACTTGTTAATAAAAAGTCAACGGGATACTTAGTTTCTAATTTATGCATGATTAGCAATGTAGAACACATACAACCTATTTGATCATTAATATAACTTGGTAATTAGTGTAAGAACATGTCTAAACATGTTCAACCCGACAATTTCCTGTTTAGACCCGGTTCGAAACCGAAAGTCGCATAGTTTGACTTTTACTTTGACTTTCAGTTCTGACCCGTTATGGTATGTTTTAGAAATGCCTTAGAGCTTCATTTGGACCAGGTTACATGCTAGTATAACCCTCTGTGATTATACACCATGGTTCATTAGTTAACCGATTAATACGCATGATTCCGTTAATTGCTCATATGTTGACCATTATGCCCTTTTTACCTTAAAACGTGATTTTTGAAAATGTAAAAGAGTAGAAACCTTAATTACTGATATATAGACTTGTATGCAAAGTTTGACATCAGTTTGAGGTGTAGATTAAGATTTATGCTCGTTAGCGTAAAATGAAAGCTTTATGTTAATTAAACGGCGTAATTAGCGTATAGCCTAGTTAAGCCTACTTTTTGATATCAAACTTATTACCCACTGATGTAATATATTATTTTGGGATTTTTGAAGATTTTTAATAAATTTTAGGCTGAGCATAACTAATAGTCGTAGGCTTAATCCGGTAATTGTCGGTTTTGCCCTTACGGGCCATAAAATGAGTTTTACATATCTAATCGACTCCAAACCTTTTGCTACTGATCTTAAATGATAAATAAATTATTTTAAGCCTTCTGGAATAATAAAAATATCAGCTTTAAGTGTCGAACCCGGAAATGGCTTCTAATCGCCTTATTAAGCGTTTTTAGCGCGTAGTATGTATCAAGACTATTTTAAACATACAAGGGTGATACCTACTGATATTTGAGGCAAATTATAATATTTTAACAGTAAGCAAAAGTTGTTTAACTCAGACTTCATTTTTGAGCTTTACGGCTTATGTGAAATTACCAAAATGCCCCTACGGTGCATAGTTTGGTTATAATTGATAAATTTCACATATATATACTTTACCCTACTGTTATAACTTAGTAAAATAAGTATTTTTGCTGATTACATCAGACCTGTAACTCAGATAAATACTTAAACTCTTTTCTAACCTTTTAAATGACCAAACTATCCCTACGGGGTATAGTTTGTGTTTAAATTCGTTTCGGGCATAATAAAAGACATCTTACTGATGTCACAACATATTTGAAGCATATTAACTTAGAAAACCTGTAAATGGCTCATATGAATACCCGTTACGCTTATTAAGCGTTCGGTTCGGTTTATGTAACAAGTTTACATAAATTAGCCTAAACGGGTCAAACCTTAACGGTTTTATCTCAAAATCCAGAATGTGTAGGAAATACCCATATTAAGCAAGTCTCCGAACTTGTCGGGTCTAAATCACATTCTATCCGGTCTTCGCTTAATCATGCGTTTGAACCGTATATTTCCTTAAGACTAACCGGTCCAAGCTTAGGCTTAATTAAAGACCCGTTAGCATTCTAATTGGTTATTTATACCATCATTCCAAACTAGAGCCTTCCGGTAAATTGTACCTACGCTTACTTAAGTGAATACGGCTGAGTTATTATAATTCTTGCTATTTAAGACAGGAGCTAGCTCAGGTAAATACTCTTAACTTATTTTCCCTATTATGGGCTTGGGATACGGTAATATAAATACCGCATGGTCAGGTATGGGATTCAAAGACCAATAAGTCGGGAAATCCAAATAACCTGTTTTTAATTCGTATTGCTTGACTGAAACATTGGGGATTAATGCGACCGTGTCCTGGATATCCTTGACTCATTAAATGCAATGGCCACGACCTAAGCACGGGGTGTAGGCATACACCTGGCAGATGCCATATGCTTATTAATTAATTATACCCAATAAGGGAATAGTGGTGTGTCGGTTAATCATGAACCGGCATAGAACCGGGCCCCGTATGTAGAGCAAGTTATGTAAAACTGATAACATGATATATAGTTTGTCCCAAGTGGAAAAAGATTAATTTTGCCTCTGTGCATTTTAATCAAGTATAAAAGATTAATTTTGCCTTGTGCATTTTAATCAAAGTGTCGAAATATTTTCGTGCCTTGTGCACCTAAACCAATTTTCATAAACATTTTCAAATGAGTCGGTTGAGTGTATTTACCAGTGAAAACTGACGTATTTTCAAAAGTCTAAGTGACAGGTACGAGTACGTAATAGGCTGGAAGCTGCTCAGGACGTTAATAAGGAATCTTGCAAGTTCTAGGCGTCTAAAGTCTGTTGAACAATATTTATGTTTTAAGATCCGCCTGTGGATCCTTTACTTTCCGTTGTAATACTTGATATTACTTTATATTCGGATTGTAATAAAATTTATCTTTTGCTTCCGCTGTGCATTTATATTTGTGTTGTTTGACTATGATGATATCAACTACGTCACGATACTCCCCACCGGGCCCACCGGTGACACGTGGAAAATTTGGGGTGTGACAGGTTGGTATCAGAGCCAACACTGAGTGAATTAAACACTAGTCTTTTGGGTTTAATCTCAGTTACACAGTTGCACATTCTTGAGTCTAGACAAGAACATAGGACGAATTCTAATTTGTTTTATTTGTCCTTATTTGGTTCCTTGTCATTTTCTGATTAGCTCTTGCATGGGCAAGTCATTTTTCTGTTAGAAGACCCGTTTAGGGCAACCATATACTTGTTTAAATTTTAAAGGAACGATTATATTAAAAATATCATTCCTATATTATAAAATCTACCATTTTAATAAAATGGCAATATCTAAAAAGAACAAGACCTAGCTCATGTGTCATTTTAAGACAGGGCCAAGACGGTAGTTCCACAATTAGATTCAAATCCTTGTTAACATTTCAAATTAGGATTGTTCTGCGTTAAATATTAAAGGAGTCTTAAAGGTAAAACCTAGCCTAAATGTCAATGCAGACATGGCCAAGATGGTAAAACCTAGCCTAAATGTCATTTCAGACATGGCCAAGATGGTAAAACCTAGCCTAAATGTCATTGCAGACATGGCCAAGACGGTAAAACCTATCCAAAAGATTCCTAACCCAACTGAATGATCTCTGAATCATGGGTTTAAATCATCAATTTAGATGATCATATTTAAACCATACGTGGTAATATGGTGCCTACGGGCCTTGCTCATTTCCATATGAGCCAAAAGACAGTGGTAGCTATGACTCCCTGTTAGCAAAAGGTAATGAACTTTGATTCAAACCTTAATGCCGCGATTATCTGAAATCATGGCTTATAAATTAAACTTGTCTACGCGACTAGGCCATTTGTGCTATTATTAACTTGTAAAGTAGGATTTATAATAAAAATCCTGAATAAAATAAATATCCTTCCTTCCCTGCCAGTATACATATGAATAAAAATCTTAAGAGTGAAACCTAGCCTGAGTGTCATTATAAAGACCTGGCCAAGATGGTAAGACCTGTTTAAAAGATTCGTATCCCTGTTAACACTCCTGGCAGACGTGATTCATTAAAATCACACACGTCATTCCTATATAGGATTCTTCAAAAGATTCCTGACCCAACTTAATGATCTCTGAATCATGGGTTTAAATCATCAATTAAGATGATCATATTTTGGCCATACATTGGTAATATAGTGCCTACGAACCTTGCTCATTTCTACATGAGCCAAAAGACAGTGGTAGCGATGACTCCCTGTCCGAAAAAGGTAATGAACTATGTTCAAACCGAAATGCTTTGATTCCCTGAAATCATAATTTATAATTTAAAAATGTCCATGTGACTAGGCCTTTCGTGCCACTAGTAAAACTGTTATTGTTTTTATAATTAGGATAAGTTATAATATAAATCCTAAATAAATGTGATTAATAAATTAACCAAATATGGTCTCCGTTACCATGGTTAATGAATTGACATAAAAGCCAATTCCATAATAAACTCCCAAGTAAACTATTGTCCTCGTTTTATGTAACAGTTCAATTAAATGGCTGGCTCAGATGAAATTAATAGCCACCCAGTGGAGAACAATGATAACGCCCGAATTAGTTTAACGGGTGCTGAACTAAAAGCGTTAGTAGACGACGCAGTTACAAAGGCCTTAGAGCGGCAGTACGAAGAGTATAGTGGGACTCGGAATAGGACCCTATCTATACCACATTCGAAGCCTCCTTCCAAGAAGGATGAACCCAAGAAGGAAGATGACGAGCGTCACTCTTCTAATCATCACAGTGATCCGTCTCAACAGAATATACTAAATCAAGGACCCCGTGATAAGGGTTGCTCCTACAAGTACTTTGTTTTATGTAAACCCCGGAATTTCACTGGGGAGGAAGGAGCTGTAGATTGTATGACATGGTTAGATGAGATGGATACAGTTGTGGATATCAGCGGATGCGCTGAGAAGGATGTGGTCAAGTTTGTGTCGCAATCATTTAAGGGTGAGGCCTTAGCTTGGTAGAGATCGTTGATTCAAGCCACCGGGAAGATCCCTTTGTACAACATGACTTGGGATCGGTTCGTTGCTCTTATCAAAGAAAATTACTATCCTCAACATGAAGTTGAGAAGATCGAGACTGAATTCTTGTCATTAGTCATGGAGAACTTAGATTGTCAAGCACACCTTACAAGTTTCAATACCAAGTCTCGATTGGTTCCTTATTTGATCACACCGGAACCAAAGCGAATAGCTCGCTTTATTGGGGGTCTAGCCCCAGAAATAAAGGCCATTGTGAAAGCATCGAGACCTACTACATTCAGGTCGGCGGCAGATCTGTCGCTATCTCTCACACTCGATGTGGTCAGAAACAAGGCTGCCAAAGCCTCTGAAGAAGGGAAGCGTAAAAGGGAGGAGGATAACTCCCAGAATCCTAAGAAGAGCAAATCCGAGCTCAACAATGACCAACAAGATTCCAACAAGAAGCCTACATGCAAAACCTGCAGCAGGAGACACTGGGGACAGTGTCGATCAAACCAGAAGATAAAGCAATGTGGCATCTGCAAAAGAACTGGCCACCAGTCCCACGAATGTAGGGACATAAAGAATGCAAACTGTTTCAGCTGTGGCGAAAAGGGCCACATCAGTACTAGTTGCCCTGAGGCCGCCAAGGAAAGAGCAGCTAAGTCTGGGAAGGATAAGGAAGGAAACGCCTGAATTACCGATTGAATGCCAGAGACAGTGCATCTCTATAATAGCATTAGGCACGTCTTTACCTTTTAGCATCGATTGTATCTGCTCAGTATTTTACGTTAATGCAAAGGTTACTAAACCTTTAGTAAACCATAAGCTTGGCAAGCTTTTGATTACATTCATAGGAACTTCAGATATTAAAAAAATGAGGGATAATTTACCAATGGAATCTTTAATGACCCTCTCTCCCATCCTCGGAGATAATCCTTTCATAAGAATCTGGAGTACTCTTCCCCAGAAAGAGTACGACAATATATATATTATATTATTTTATTATTTTCTCATTTTTATATCGCCTGCGAATGCCAAACTATGTTTGATAAGAGTGCCATATGAGGATTGACGTATCCTAGTGTGTCCCATAGATTGCTTCCATGCCTGATCAGTATGGAGGTTTAATGCATGGAACCCCTGAGATATCCCAATGGCCATATTGTACTAAAGTCGACTAGTAGTATTCAAAGAAGATATCCAATATAAAATGTCCTTATAAGAATCTCTACTTAGGGCATCCTTGCATTTGTAAAAAGAATGTGTCATATATCTGACACCGACATCGATAGATGAACCAAAGCCTGAGAATACAAACATCTCTAACATCTCTGTGTGTGTCATGATTATCTTCTTTATAAGAATTACCATGTTTGCCTTCTGAGAGGCAAGTGAATGTTAGGACGAACATTCCGCTTAGGGCTACAATTATTGTAAAAGCCTTATATCTGTTAGTACCAACGGAATAGAAAGAACTAAGAACCAAGTCGATAAGTTTTAGAGAAGATTTCATAAAGCCAAAATTCGAGGTTATAATAACTCCGATTTGTATAAATAAGAAAGACGGATCATCTTGCTTATGCATTGATTACCGCAACCCTATTTGGGCAACAATTAAGAATCGCTATTACCTGCCCAGGACCATCGATTGGTTCGACTAGCTGTAAGGTTTAGCTATTCTCTGAGATTAGTTAAACAATGGGTGGGATAACCATCTCACCATAAAAATAAGTTTTTCTATAGCAATTATTATGTAAGTACCAAGGCTACTCCTTTGGAGACCCCGTATGGGTGGAATGTTAAACATCTATTGTTAAATAGAGAGTTGGTAAGTCCGATTATCAGGATCTGAAAGTTATATTAGAAACAACGAATAAGATCATACAAACCCCTAATTATCTAAAAGTTGCCATTATTTCGGCAGAAAAGCAAGGATTAATGAAGTTAGCAAACCTCCTAAATTCTTGTTAAGGAATAAGGTTTAACAATAGATATCACCTAGGAAGGGTGTGCTAAATTTGTTAAATTATCAGGCTAGTTAAGCTCCGAGTATATAGATTCATTCGAAAGAAATCGAATGTATCAAGATCAAATAGCTTACGAGCTAAGACCTAATTAAGGGGCTTGGTGGAACGCGCAATGTGACCCACACTAATGATTTAGCGACATGTCACCAATAAGTCGAAAAGCGCTATCACATAATGATATGCAGAACTATGATAGTATGAGCAACCTGTGTCGATTGAGGATCGACAGGATTAGAAGCTCCAAAAAGATACATGTGCCTATTATAAAGGTCAATTGTAGTGCCTTAGAGGCTCAAAGGTACTGAGGAAGATTAAGCCCAATATAAGGTAGAAAATACTTCCTTTACTTTAACAAATCTCGAGGTCGAGATTTCTTTTAAGGGGGTGAGGATGTAACACCTCGAAAATTCACGTCCTATAATGTGTAGACACGTGTCATATGTTTGAACGTGTGAAAGAATGTTATAAAAGGATTTAAGTTGACAATCATGGAAAGTATGTGGATATACGAGTTCTAAATGTCAACAGTGAATAAATATATTATATTTTAACCCTACATGATGCTCATACCTTCAAACGAATAAATCATGGATCATACGAAGCGAAATATGAAGGAAAGTGAGAGATTACAAACTACAGGGGTTAAATGTGTCAACATGTTTAAATTATACCTCTGAGTGACCTTTTAGCAAACCCGAAGCTTTTTAATGGTTAATTATGCTCACTAGAATATACGATATAAATTTCATAAAGTTTCGTTGTCATATGAGAAAGTTATGATCAAATTCGTGTGCTAGGGGTTAAAGCGTCAACGTTGAAAGTTAGGACTTTCGGGTAACAATAAAGTTAACCGGGGACTTAACAAAGAGGGTATATGTCTTGAAGCCCCTAAACATCAATTTGGAGGGTTCAAGATGCAAGAAACAAAAGTGTAACACCTCGAAAATTCACGTCCTATAATGTGTTGACACGTGTCATAAAGTTTGAACGTGTGAAAGAATGTTATAAAAGGACTAAAGTTGACAAACATGGAAAGTATGTGATTTTACGAGTTCTAAATGTCAACAGTGAATAAATATACTTCATAATAACCCTACATGATGTTTGTAACATCAAACGAATAAATCATGGATCATACGAAGCTAAAAGTGAGAGATTACAAACTACAGGGGTTAAATGTGTCAACATGTTTAAAGATATACCTCTGAGTGACCTTTTGACAAACCCGAAGCTTTATAAATGTTAATTATGCTCACTAGAATGCGCGATATAAATTTCATAAAGTTTCGTTATCGTATGAGAAAGTTATGATCAAATTCGTGTACAAGGGTTAAAGTGCAAACGTTGAAAGATAAGACTTTTCGGGTTAACCGGAAGTGTCCAGGGACTTGGCAAAGTGGGCATAAGTCCTAAAGCCCTTGTGGGTAATTATAAGGGGGTCAAATTGCAAGAAATAACCTTGGTTGCCCTTTCGAAGAGCCAAGGGTCAACTTTGCAACAAATAGAAAATTGAAAATCTGATTCGCAGGCCCAGGCGGCCCGCGTTGAGATCTGTCAAACGGGAGGCGGGCCACGTCAGGCGCCCAGAACCAGAAAATGGCAGCAGCTGCCTGTAAACGCGGAGAACCGATCTTTTTTCGACATTAATGCAATGTGGGCGACCCCTAAACTATCCTAGAGCACTAGGACACATGTGGGAATGTTGTGGGCTGTAGTAGACCTTGTTGTCAACACCTTATGGTGATTGAAATTACTATAAAAGGGCCTTCAAGTTCATAAACATTCCTCACACCTTCAAGTGCATACCTGATCAATTCTGGAGCTCCCAAGCAGCCTCAACTGATCATATCTCGTGCATAGGACTCTTGTAAGTCTGCTAGTCCTTCTTTAATTGAGTTTAGCTTAGTATTTTAGCTAAAAGTCAAACCGTCGTAATTACGGTTTGACTTCGAGATTAGTCAGCAATGGCTCAGTCATATCTCGAATTAAAAGTAGTTATAAGCTGGTATTTATGTGGGTAATAAAACCTCAAAAGGGTTTCCCCTGATCACCACTCTAACCAGGTCAAAAGTCGGGTCAAACTTATATTTAAAAAGTCAACAGGAAGTTTAAAATGCCATTTACGCATAATTAACATTGTAGATCATATACAACCTGTTGGATCATTGTTATAACTTGGTAATAAGTGTAAGAACATGTCTAAACATGTTCAACCCGACAATTTCCTGTTTAGACCCGGTTCGGAACCGAAAGTCACATAGTTTGACTTTCACTTTGACTTTCAGTTCTGACCCGTTTAGGCATGTTTTAGAAATGCCTCAGAGCTTTAATTGGACTAGGTTACATGTTAGAACAACCCTCTGTGATTATATACCTTGGTTCATTAGTTATCCACTTAATATGCATATTTCCGTTAATTGCTCATATGTTGACCATTATGCCCTTATTACCTTAAAAACGTGATTTTTGGAAATGTAAAAGAGTAGAAACTTAAATTACTGATATATAAACTTGTATGCAAAGTTCGACATCAGTTTGACTTGTAGATTAAGAGTTATGCTCATTATCGCAAATTTAAAGCTTTATGTTAATAAAATGGCGTAATTAGCGTATAGCCTAGTTAAGCCTACTTTTTGGTATCAAACTTAATACCCACTGATGTAATATATTATTTTGGGATTTTTAAATATTTTTAATTAATTTTAGGCTGAGC
Source organism: Helianthus tuberosus (assembly GCA_030545235.1). Lineage (NCBI taxonomy): Eukaryota > Viridiplantae > Streptophyta > Magnoliopsida > Asterales > Asteraceae > Helianthus > Helianthus tuberosus. The sequence goes on from CM060422.1 coordinate 32,131,002, forward strand.
ATAACTAGTAGTCGTAGGCTTAATCCGGTAATTGTCGGTTTTGCCCTTATGGGCCATAAAATGAGTTTTACATATCTAAACGACTCCAAACCTTTTGCTACTGATCACATATGATAAATAAATTATTTTAAGCCTTCTGGAAATATAAAAATATCAGATTTAAGTATCAAACCCGGAAATGGCCTTTAATCGCCTTATTTAGCGTTTTTAACGCATAGTATGTATTAAAATCATATTGAACATACCCGGGTTGATACCTACTGATATTTTAGGCAAATTAGAATATTTTAACAGTAAGCAAAGGTTGATCAACTCAGACTCCGGTTTTGAGCTTTTCGGCTTATGTGAAATTACCAAAATGCCCCTACGGTGCATAGTTTGGTTATAATTGATGAATTTCACATATGTACTTTATCCTACTGTTATAACTCATTAATTTGAGTATGTTTACTGATTACATCAGACCTGTAACTCAGTTAAACACTTAAACCCTTTTACAACCTTTAAAACGACCAAACTACCCCTACGGGGCCTAGTTTGTGTTTAAAAACGTTTCGGGCATAATGAAAGACATCTTACTGATGTCACAAAATATTTGAGGCATAATTAACTTAGGAAACCTGTTTATAGCTCTCATGAATACCCGTCACGCTTATTACGCGTACGGTTCGGTTTATGTAACAAGTTTACATAAATTAGCCGAAACGGGTCAAACCTTAACGGTTTTATCTCAAAATCCAGAATGTGAATAATAAACCCATATTAAGCAAGTCTCTGAACTTGTCGGGTCTAAATCACATTCTATCCGGTCTTCGCTTAATCATGCGTACAAACCGTATCTTTGAAACTAACCGGTCTAAGCTTAAGCTTAACTAAAGACCGTTAGAATTCTAATAGGTTATTATAAACCTTCGTTCCAGATTAGGAGTACCAGTAAAAGCTACGTGCATTTTGCTTATTGTGAATAAACCTTCGGCTCGTTTAAACAGTCTTGTTACTTAAAGCCTTTGGGGGGTTAATGACCATGTCCCGGATATCCTCGGCATCATTCGAAGTAATGGCCACGACTTGAGCACGGGGTGTAGGCGTACACCTGTCAGTGTATAACTCAATATTATGGTGTGTCTATTGATCTTTAACCCGGACTTGATCCGGGCTACTGAACGCACAAGGAACATGTAATTCGTTCACAAGATTATAATATTAAATAATTCTCCCAAGTTATAAAAATGTTTATGCCATGTGCATCCAAACCAATTTTAAATCATTTTTCAAAATGAGTCAGTTGATTGTATTTACCAGTGTAAACTGACGTATTTTCCCAAAAAGACTGAATGCAGGTACTAAACGAAATTGGCTGGATTGTCTCCTTAGCATCAATAAAAAGTCTCGCAAGCTTAGGATGCCTGAAGTCTGTTGAACCATTGTTTCTATTTTATTTCGATCCGTTCTGTGGATAAACAATCGAACGTTGTGATACTTGATATTACAATAATTAAATTCGGTTGTATTATATCTTTTAAATTTGCTTCCGCTGTGCATATTAAATATTGTCTTGTTTGACTATTATGTTGCCAACCACGTCACGATACTCCCCCACCGGGCCCACCGGTGACACGTGGAAATCGGGGTGTGACAAAAAGTCTAATCGAAGTTTGAAGAGCCAAGGATCAAAACGCAATAAATCTAAAAAATTCAGATTTGGTGCAGAAGGGCCTCGCGCCACGCGAAGCCCCAAGGGGGGGGGGTCTACGTGTGACGCGAGGGGTAGTCTGATGCGATTTTTTTTTGTTTCTTGTCTGCCCTTGTGCTTGTGATCGACATATAACCGATTTTTCCTCATATTGCTTGGCCCCTAAACAACCCCTAAACATCTAGGGACACTTGTTAGTGAGTTCTGGTCACTTGTAGACTTGTGTGTCAACGTTTTGTGGTGATTAAACCACTATATAAAGGCCTCTAAGTTGCAAACATGCTTCACACATTCATTCTTGCAAATCTGATCATTTGTGGAGCACAAGAGCACCTTCCAAACCTTCCTAGTCGACCATTAGACACTTGTAAGTATGCTTAACCTTCTTTAATTGAGTTTAGCTTAGTTATTTAGCTAAAAGTCAAACCGTCGTAATTAACGGTTGACTTAACGATTAGTCACTAATGGCTCAGTGATTAGTCGAATTGAAAATAGTTATAAGTTGGTAATTATGTGGGTAATAAACCCTTAAAAGGGTTCCCCCTGATTCCCACTCTAACTAGGTCAAATGTCGGGTCAAACTTGTTAATAAAAAGTCAACGGGATACTTAGTTTCTAATTTATGCATGATTAGCAATGTAGAACACATACAACCTGTTTGATCATTAATATAACTTGGTAATTAGTGTAAGAACATGTCTAAACATGTTCAACCCGACAATTTCCTGTTTAGACCCGGTTCGGAACCGAAAGTCGCATAGTTTGACTTTTACTTTGACTTTCAGTTCTGACCCGTTATGGTATGTTTTAGAAATGCCTTAGAGCTTCATTTGGACCAGGTTACATGCTAGTATAACCCTCTATGATTATACACCATGGTTCATTAGTTAACCGATTAATACGCATGATTCCGTTAATTGCTCATATGTTGACCATTATGCCCTTTTTACCTTAAAACGTGATTTTTGAAAATGTAAAAGAGTAGAAACCTTAATTACTGATATATAGACTTGTATGCAAAGTTTGACATCAGTTTGAGATGTAGATTAAGAGTTATGCTCGTTAGCGTAAAATGAAAGCTTTATGTTAATTAAACGGCGTAATTAGCGTATAGCCTAGTTAAGCCTACTTTTTGATATCAAACTTATTACCCACTGATGTAATATATTATTTTGGGATTTTTGAAGATTTTTAATAAATTTTAGGCTGAGCATAACTAATAGTCGTAGGCTTAATCCGGTAATTGTCGGTTTTGCCCTTACGGGCCATAAAATGAGTTTTACATATCTAATCGACTCCAAACCTTTTGCTACTGATCTTAAATGATAAATAAATTATTTTAAGCCTTCTGGAATAATAAAAATATCAGCTTTAAGTATCGAACCCGGAAATGGCTTCTAATCGCCTTATTAAGCGTTTTTAGCGCGTAGTATGTATCAAGACTATTTTAAACATACAAGGGTGATACCTACTGATATTTGAGGCAAATTATAATATTTTAACAGTAAACAAAAGTTGTTTAACTCAGACTTCAGTTTTGAGCTTTACGGCTTATGTGAAATTACCAAAATGCCCCTACGGTGCATAGTTTGGTTATAATTGATAAATTTCACATATATATACTTTACCCTACTGTTATAACTTAGTAAAATAAGTATTTTTGCTGATTACATCAGACCTGTAACTCAGATAAATACTTAAACTCTTTTATAACCTTTTAAATGACCAAACTACCCCTACGGGGCATAGTTTGTGTTTAAATTCGTTTCGGGCATAATAAAAGACATCTTACTGATGTCACAACATATTTGAAGCATATTAACTTAGGAAACCTGTAAATGGCTCATATGAATACCCGTTACGCTTATTAAGCGTTCGGTTCGGTTTATGTAACAAGTTTACATAAATTAGCCTAAACGGGTCAAACCTTAACGGTTTTATCTCAAAATCCAGAATGTGTAGGAAATACCCATATTAAGCAAGTCTCCGAACTTGTCGGGTCTAAATCACATTCTATCCGGTCTTCGCTTAATCATGCGTTTGAACCGTATATTTCCTTAAGACTAACCGGTCCAAGCTTAGGCTTAATTAAAGACCCGTTAGCATTCTAATTGGTTATTTATACCATCATTCCAGACTAGAGCCTTCCGGTAAATTATACCTACGCTTACTTAAGTGAATACGGCTGAGTTATTATAATTCTTGCTATTTAAGACAGGAGCTAGCTCAGGTAAATACTCTTAACTTATTTTCCCTATTACGGGCTTGGGATACGGTAATATAAATACCGCATGGTCAGGTATGGGATTCAAAGACCAATAAGTCGGGAAATCCAAATAACCTGTTTTTAATTCGTATTGCTTGACTGAAACATTGGGGATTAATGCGACCGTGTCCTGGATATCCTTGACTCATTAAATGCAATGGCCACGACCAAAGCACGGGGTGTTGGCATACACCTGACAGATGCCATATGCTTATTAATTAATTATACCCAATAAGGGATTCCCAATAAGGGAATAGTGGTGTGTCGGTTAATCATGAACCGGCATAGAACCGGGCCCCGTATGTAGAGCAAGTTATGTAAAACTGATAACATGAAATATAGTTTGTCCCAAGTGGAAAAAGATTAATTTTGCCTCCGTGCATTTTAATCAAGTATAAAAGATTAATTTTGCCTTGTGCATTTTAATCAAAGTGTCGAAATATTTTCGTGCCTTGTGCACCTAAACCAATTTTCATAAACATTTTCAAATGAGTCGGTTGAGTGTATTTACCAGTGAAAACTGACGTATTTTCAAAAGTCTAAGTGACAGGTACGAGTACGTAATAGGCTGGAAGCTGCTCAGGACGTTAATAAGGAATCTTGCAAGTTCTAGGCGTCTAAAGTCTGTTGAACAATATTTATGTTTTAAGATCCGCCTGTGGATCCTTTACTTTCCGTTGTAATACTTGATATTACTTTATATTCGGATTGTAATAAAATTTATCTTTTGCTTTCGCTGTGCATTTATATTTGTGTTGTTTGACTATGATGATATCAACTACGTCACGATACTCCCCACCGGGCCCACCGGTGACACGTGGAAAATTTGGGGTGTGACAAATATATATCTTAGACTTTTATGATCTGTATAGACAGTAAACTTACTTCTGTACAGATAATGTCTCCAAATTTTAAGGGCAAAAATTATTGCTCCTAATTCTAAGTCATGAGTCGAATAATTTTCCTCGTGCTTTTTCAATTGCCTTGATGCATATGCAATTACCTTATTGCGTTGCATTAGCACACAACCTAATCCTAGCTTAGAAGCATCACAATAAACTTCAAAATCTTCTGTCCCTTCCGGTAAGGCAAGAATTGGGGCATTTGTTAACTTTTGCTTTAGAATCCTAAAGGCTTCTTCTTGCTTGAGTCCCCATTCAAACTTAACAGTTTTACAGGTTAACTTGGTTAATGGAACAACTATCTTAGAAAAGTCTTTTATGAAGCGCCTATAATACCCAACTAATCCTAGAAAACTTCTAACATATGTTGCTGACTTTGGGACCTCCCAATTTATGATTGCTTATATTTTGGAGGGATCTACGTGAATGCCTTCGTGATTCACCATGTGTCCTAAAAATTGCACCTCTTGTAGCCAAAATTCACACTTTGAGAACTTGGTGTAAAGCTTTTCTTTTCTTAACAAGGTTAAGAGTGCATGCATAGGCTCACGATGTTCGTCCTGGCTTCTGGAATAAATAAGTATATCGTCGATGAAGACAATTACAAATTTATCTAAATACGGCTTACAGATCCTATTCATCATGTCCATGAATGCTGCAGGAGCATTTGATAATCCAAAGGGCATGACTGTAAATTCGTAATGACCATACCTAGTTCTGAAAGCAGTTTTAGGTATGTCTTCTTCCTGTACCTTCAACTGATGGTATCCTGAGCGTAAATCTATCTTAGAGAAGTACCTAGCTCCCTGAAGTTGATAAAAAAGATCATCAATCCTAGGTAATGGGTATCGATTCTTAATTGTAACCTTATTCAATTTCCTATAATCGATAGACATCCGCATCGAACCATCCTTCTTCTTCACAAACAACACAGGTGCTCCCCAAGGGGATGAACTGGGTTGTATAAACCCTTTGCTTAGTAATTCATCTAACTGTTTTTTTAGTTCTAGCATTTATGCGAGTGCTAACAGATAAGGTGCCTTAGCTATCGGTATAGTTCCAGGGATTAGATGAATTCTAAACTCTACCTCCCTATCAGGTGGTAACCCAGGTAGTTCTTCTGGGAATATATCAGGGTATTATGACACTACTGGAATTTCCTTAAGTTCATTGCCTTTAGTGTTAATGATTACCGAAATCATATACACTATTCTTTGTTTTCGTTCATAACTAGCAACTTTCATTAGTGAAATGAACTTCATTGGTTTATGTGGCTTATCTCCTGTAACCAAAATTACTTCTCCTGTTGGCGTACTTATTTTTATGGAATTTTTATCACAAAGGATTCGGGCATTGTTGGCTACTAACCAATCCATTCCTAACACAACATCAAATCCGGCTAAATTCATAGGTAGCAGGTTTGTCGAAAATTTATGGCCTAAGAGTTCTATTTTTCCTTCTTGGAGAATCTTATCTATTTTAACAGAATTTCCATCTGCCGTTTCTACCGTAAAAACTTGCCTAAGTGGTTAAAGGTTGCTTAAGAGCTTGGCAGAATGAAGTATTTATCAAACTTTGGTTTGCACCGGAGTCAGATAATACTTTAGCGTAAACGTCATGAATTAGCAATGTACCAGCTATTACGTCTGGAATCAGATCTGCTTCTTGCATGGTTAGCTGGAAGGCTCTTACATTCTTCTTATTAATTCCTTTGTCAGGTTTGGCCTTGTTGTCACTTAGCTTAACCAATTTTGAGCAATCTGGCTTAATGTTCCCTGATGTGGGGTAAAATACACATATTTGTCCCGTGTTATATGATTTTGTTGGGCCAGGTCCTGGTGCAAATGGAGCAAAAACGAGTAATATGGAAATGACCAGCCAGTTGGGCAGAGTGGGGTGCCAGAGACCGAAGTAAAATTGCCGCTATTTTCTGTGAGTGGGCCGAAGACACTATCTCTATTTTTTAAGTTAGAAGGCTGCCACAAAATATATATTTATATATTTGGATCGAGAGAAAGGGATAGGCCACATCAATATAGTTTTATACTTTAGTCCATCTAATATATCAGTGTTGGGCTACATGATGTTTGTGCTGCATATTATTTGTTTTGGGTGGAAAGTTGTACATAAGTTGGTAATGGGCCGCCAAAAGGAATTATCAAATGTGAGCAGAAGTCTTGAACGAAAGGAATTTTATTCCAACAATCATACTTTGGACTTGAATGAGAAGAAAAATATCAAAATCATTTAATTAATTAACCAAGCCCATTAGTTTTATGTGGGGCGACAACAAGAAAAGGGGAACAAATTCTAAAAAGGCGGCGGTATTGTTTTGGTGATTGGGGGACGCAAATTACATCAGAGAAGGAGGGACGAACAGAAGACATCAAGATTGACGGCTGTACATCAGACGTGATCAATATATTGGGACGAAAGTTAATACTGTTTTGCAAGAAATCAAGCTTTGGAATCATTGGTCAAGTGAGAAGCTTAGAGATCAAGAAATTTACGGGTTCTACTTTACGATTTCTTTTATTTCTAGTTTCTTGTTTTTACTTCGATGAATTCTTGTTTGAGATTTTGTTTGATTATTTTTAAGACTATGTTTCTTGGCTAATTTTTTAAACCACCTAGACTTTGATGAATGGATTGAAATAAATTTTTTACCTTTTTCGTTATTTGCATGAGAATTATGGATTGATTGTGTTTAGTAAAAGGTTTGGTCTATTGATTTGATGTATATGCGTACTTTAATTTGGTTTATTATTTTCACTTGCTTCGTATGATTCTTGGTGACGGTCTTTATCACATAATAGAGTCGTGCTAGGGTTTTAGATTTTGGTGAGTGTCTATATCACGTAATAAATCTTAACTCTTTAGGGTGAAATTGCGCAAATAACCCTATAAGTAATTGTTAGTGATTTGCTAGATTTTAGTGTTCTACTAGTCCTTATAGCTGGAAGGTGCGGGGCTATTGATAGGTCTTACCCGGCTAATTGCTTTAGACAGTCCTTGGAAAAGGTCGTGCCTTAGTTGCCCTGTCGGTTTATTAGTCTATCAAGTCAAGTCAAGAAGCTAAACTACCCTAGATCTATAATTGGAAAAGAGTAGGTCGATATTAGGGTACTTACACAATAATTAGATAACTGGAAAGACGTCTAATAACCGGTAGGATTAACGGCCTAGGTAGCGTCATAAGTTTCACCTCGAGAAGGGTTGAGGGGCTTAGTTGATGTCTTAATAGGTTTAGTATCATAAGATCCCGGTTCCATAAATCATGCAGTTAACTTAATCGGTAATTCTTAAAATCAATCCAGGATTCTAGTCTAGGTGGTTCTCGTCATCATATAAGAAAAAGCCTTCGCCTTCTTTCGTATTTAGTCTACTTTTAGTCTAATAATTAGTTTAAATAGATTTCCTTAGATTTTCCGTACCCCCCCCCCCCCAAACAACAAAACAGTTAAGTACAGTTAGGTTAGAGTCCGTCTAGTCAAAGTCTAGTTAACGTAGTCAGTAAAGTCTCGTGGGTTCGATATTACTTAGGCTATACTACATTGACCGGTACACTTGCCGGTTGTGTGGTCTAGGTTTTAGAGAGTCTTAGTTTATAAATTTAAAACTTAGAGTGTCTGGTTTAGGGTTAAAATTAGTTAGTTTAATTAGACCACTTTTAGCACATCATGCCCAGTTTCTCCGCAGTTGTAGCAGATCATTGTCTTTCTCGTGCATTCTTCTTCTCGGTGCCTTGATCTATTACAGAAATTGCAATACCCTTTACATTTTCTAAAATGCTTTCTTTTACAGGTACCGCAAAATGGAGCAGTGGAGGACTGCCCGGTCCCTCTTTTCCTGAAGTTGTTACCTCCACGGAATCCTTGGGTAATCTTTTGAGCCAATTCCTTTTTCCTGTTTTCTTTTCTCGTTCGTACCAATCCGTCCGTCAAGGTATTGGCTAATTCGACCGCATCGTCGATCGTTCAGGGTCTCGCAGCTTTAACTACATCGCGGATCTCGCTAATTAGTCCCCAAATATAGTGAGAAATAAGCACCGGTTCTGGCGAAGCCAGAGTTGGTACAATTCTAGCATACTCGAAGAATTTCGAAGTATACCCTCGGCAGTCAACGTCCACCATCCGGTGGTTTAGGAACTTGTTTGTCATTTGTTCTTTCTCATAGTCGGGACAAAATTTTCTTTCCACCATTTCCTTAAATTCCTCCCAACTCATGGCATAAGCCATCACTTCCTTTAGCTTGAAGTATTGTGTTCCACCATTCCAATGCCTCTTCCTTGAAAAGGTGGGATGCATACATCACCCTGTCTTCTTCTGCGCACTTACTTATTTTAATTACTGCTTCGGTCTTTTCCAACCAACGTAGTACGGCTGTCGCTCCTTCATTGCCTGCGAATTCAACTGGCTTACAGGCAAGAAATTCTTTGTAGGTGCAACCAGTCGTTGCCACTTTCATTTTCTTAAGAAATGGGGATTGAACCGTGTTATTATTATTATTGCCGCCCCCGTTGACACTGTTACTGGAATTATCGTCGTGAGTGTGTTTGCTGTGGTTAGCTTGGGAAGGTTCAACAGGATTTCTAACAGCAGCGACGATTGCTGGGATAGCATTGGCTATTCTCTGGGCAACGATATTTTCAATATCTTGCCTATTGAGAAATTGTTCTTCATTATTTGGTTCAGCTTGGTTAATTTCAGTTTTCTGCGTTATCCATCTGGATCATTATCAATATATATAAGTTATTATCACCCAATTAATAACAACTAAATACAATAAGACAATCACACACAATCAAGTTAACACGTATAGCCAAAACCGTCGACCTTGCGACATTCATATATTTTTATAATAGTATGCGTCACTACAAACCATTTATATTACAAAGGTTTTATTTTTAGTTATTATTATACAATATTATTGTTATTATTATTATTATTATACATATGTTATTATTTTATAGGTTATATTATATAATATTTTACATATTATTATTATACAAAACATTCCATCCCCGTTAGCTGGCTTCTTCAGAAACGACACTCCCTCTCGTCGTACTTCCATGAGATGTTTTCCCCCACTTCTTGAATCCGGTTTCCCGCATCCACCAGTTCCTCGCCATAGCGGCGTAATTCGGCAACGTTCTCCGCGCTCATAGGTGGGAAAGGTGCAGGTTCAGGATCAAACTGGGGAAAATAAACATTTGGGTTATTCATAAAATTCTGAAATTGCCAGTCGCTCGTCAACCATTCTTCCAGCTGGCCTGTAACAAGTTGAGAGTTGACAATAGGGTTTGGAATAGCAGGTTCCAAATTAATTGGAAGTTCTGATTGGGCAGGAAAATTGAAAAGGGTTTCGTCAGCAAGTCCGATGAGGTCACAGTTTGCAAGTCTCCTATCCAATTCTTCCCAAGGTGGTAACTCTTGGGCTTGACCGGAGCTCTCCCCTATTTCTTTTCCCTTGCCTTTTGGATCCTCCGTCTTTTTCACCTTTTGGGCATCAGGCTTCTTCCTTCGTCCTCGTTTCCAGTCCAGAATCCTCCTCCTCTTTTTAGGCTTGGGTTTCTCCTGTGACTGGGCCTGAAACACTGGTGGCTCCTCGGTATCCGCCTGATAACCAGATTGGATTCCTGTTGTATCCATATCAGTTGTATGGATTGTAAATTTTCGGAGTGCTTCCGACAATTCATTCATGCTGTTAGCATATATGAAGAAAAACACAAAAATTCCCGATTAGAATTTTACTTATTGTAAATTAAATTTTCACAGAATAGCAATTTGAAAAATTAAGTATTTTCTAAATACTTAATTGGCTTAAATCAGTGGCTCTGATACCATATTTTTCTGTCATGTCCCCCGTCCCAGTTTTTACCCGGTACAGGAACCGCGGGACAGAAAACCCGTGGTATTGGTGTTTAATTTGGCACCGAAAATTTTAACAGGATCGTTTAAACTGAAAATACCCGATTCTTTTATTAACAGTTTCAGGACAAACCCCGTACTTTACAATAAAGGAATTTTACTGAGAAATTCCCTGATTTCAAAAACATGTTTATTTATTTACTGAGCCACTTCCTTTAAGATGGAGTGCTACGCGGCACTTTTCCCTTGTTCACAGTAAATCACTTGAAAAATGTTTAAAAAGATTTTATCAGCGGGTAAATACTAGCGAGTCATCCCATTTGTACAGAACGACGCATTGTTATAAATTACAGTATTAAAAGCGATTACAATTTCCCCTATCTTATAATTATCTGGTCCAGTTGTCACTCGACCGTATCTGTGACTGTGGTCATACCACTATTGGGTCCTTTCACCTAAAAGTGAATAAAACAGTAGTAATTGTGCACAATACCCCACTTACTGCCAGTAATTTAAGATAACAAAGACTTAATCCCTGTAAAATATAACTGGAAAACATTTAGGGTTTTGTAAAACAGTTTGATAAAAAGGACTGACTCACATTGCAAGTTTAATTAGACAGAGTTTTGCCTACTGATTAAGTCTGGTAACCTAGTTAAATAATGCAAACGAAACTAGGTTAGTAACTTAATACAACGTTTACAATAAATTCACGAAATCAAACCCTCACGACGAATGACAAAGTATAGCCCGAATTCAGGCAGCACTTAAACATCCATCGGATCGGTTTCAATTGATCGGACATTGTATCGTAGCAGTGATCGAGTTATTACCCTGTAATCGTAGCAACGTCTCGACCCTTAAACACTCGTATATAAGCATAATTTTGACGTTTTGAAAGGATTTTTCGAACACAGAAGCAAGGCCATGCAACGTCCCTTTTATAGCTGAAATTTAGGATCTACGCGGCCCGCGTAAACTCGAAGGAAAACCTTCGCGGCCCGCGAGGGTCACCCTAGCTACGGCTAGGGCTGCCGTGTCACATCGTAGGTCTGCCACGTGGCCTTGAAGCTTATCCGGAGATTCAATGGGCTGTCGCGCCCCGCGTAAGCTTGTCTTAACTCTTAAGCTTATCCGGAGATTTATCGTTTCTTATAGAATCATATTTGTCAGTATCAAATAAATTTCTGTATAAACTGCTTGATAAGGAAAGGTACCTGCTATATAGTCATCATTCTGCACCATCTCCTGGGTGTTCATCTGGAAAACTCATGCGTTTGTTCTCTTGGCCTCTTCGGGCTTCTTCTGATTCCTAGGGCAGTTGGTCTTGATATGCCCCTTCTCGTTGCAACCATAACAGGTTGCATCTTTTAGCTTCTTGCAATCCAGGGTTTTATGTTCCTGAGACTTGCAAATTCCACATGGTAGAGGCTGAGATTCAAATCTGCATTTCCCGAGGTGGTATTTCCTACAGGTTTCGCACCTGGTCTTCTCAACCGACTGCTGGCTGTCTCTTTTAAACCCGGAACTCTTCTTATCCTCAGAGTTCCTCTTCCTATCGGAGCGATGAGAATTCTCATCCTCCCTTTTACGCTTTCCATCTTCAGAGACTTTGGCAGCCTTGTTTCTGACCACATCGAGTGTGAGGGATAGCGACAGATCTGCCGCTGACCTGAATGTAGTAGGTCTTGAAGCCTTAACACTGGCTTTGATTTCTGGGGCTAAACCCCCGATGAAGCGAGCAATTCTCTTGGGTTCTGGTGTTACTAGGTAAGGAACCAGTCTGGACAGGGTATTGAAACTGGTGAGGTAAGCTTGACAATCTAAGTTTGTCATCACCAATGATAAGAAATTTGATTCAATTCTTTCGACCTCGTGTTGAGGGCAGTAGTTCTCCATAATGAGAGCAACAAACTGTTCCCAAGACATGTTGTAAAGTGGGATCTTCCCAGCAGCTTCAATGAGAGCCTTCCACCATGCTAGTGCCTCTCCCTTGAACGATTGGGATACATACTTCACTACATCCCTCTCAGCACAACCGCTGATATCGACAACTGTGTCCATTTCATCCAACCAGGTCATACAATCAACTGCCCCTTTCTCCCCAGTGAAATCCCGGGGTTTCCAGGAAACAAAGTATTTATAGGTACAAGACTTGGTACGTGGTTCATTATCGAACACTAACCTCTTGGATGGGACACTGTGTTGAATAGATGAATGTCGATCATCATCCTTCTTTGGTTCCTCTTTCTTAGAGGGTGGCTTGCTGTGAGCCTCTGAGTGAGTCTTAGGGACAGACTTAGAGTGGGGTACAGATGAGGCTTTACTATGCGTCCCACTATACTCCCTAAATTTCTCCTCTACAGCTTTAGATACAGCCGTATCAATCAGTGTACGAAGTTCTCCTCTGGTTATATTGATCTTATCATCATCGCGGTTTTCCAGAGGATGACTGTTTATCTCATCAGAGTCAGCCATGTAGTCTTAATTGCTACAAAAAGAAAATAAGGGCAAGGTTTATTTAGAAGCCCATTTAGTACTATCGTTCTTGACGATTTATTAACCATGGTAATATAAACCATATTGGTTAATTTGTTAGTTATATTTAATTAGTATTTTCATTATAATTTACCCTAGTTATAAAACATTAAGGATATAAAAGTGGCGCAAAAGGCCTAGTCACGTGGACAAGTTTAATTTATAAGCCATGATTTCAGAGAATCGAGGCATTAAGGTTTGAACATATTTCATTACCTTCTCTGGACAGAGAGTCAAAGACTACTATTGTCTTTAGTCTCAAAGGACGTTTAGCATTTTCATTATAATTTATCCTAGTTATAAAACATTAAGGATATTAAAGTGGCGCAAAGGGCCTAGTCACAAGGACAGTTTCAAATTTACAAGCCACGATTTCAGAGAATCGAGGTATTAAGGTTTGAATCAAAGTTCATTACCCTTTTTTGGACAGAGAATCAAAGACTATTACTGTCTTTAGTCCCTTAGGACAATAAGTATGGCCCGTAGGCATTTCATCACTTATGGATGTTTATAATATGATCATCTTCATTTGATGATGTTAGTCAGGATCGCATTGATCATACAAACTATTATGCTTGGACGTAGTCCAACATCTTCAGACGGGGGTCAGAGACCACCACGGTTGTTGTCTTATCGGACAACAAGTTTGGCCCGTAGGCACTTCATCACTAAAGGATGATTATTTCAAATAAGGGAATTTAGGTTAACCCCCTTTTTAAAGATGGCCTGTGTGACTTTAACGATTCCCAGTTTACCAAAAATGTTAGCATACTTACAGATGTTAACAGGGATTTGAATCTAATTGTGGAACCACCATCTTGGCCCTGTCTTAAAATGACACATGAGCTAGGTCTTGTCCTTTTTAGATATTACCATTTTATTATAATGGTAGATCTTATAATATAGGAATGATATTTTAAATATAATCATTCCATTAAAATTTAAACAAGTATATGGTTGCCCTAAACGGGACTTCAAACTGAAAATGACTTGTCCATGCAAGGGCAAATCAGAAAAATAACAAAAGAAGCAATTTAAAAGACAATGAAACGAATTAGGATTAGTCCTATGTTCTTGTCTAGACTCAAGAATGTGCAACTGTGTAACTGAGATTAAACACAAAAGGCTAGTGTTTAATTCACTCAGTGTTGGCTCTGATACCAACCTGTCACACCCCGACTTTTACACGTTTGACCGGTGGGCCCGGTGGGGAGTATTGTGACGTAGTTGATATCATCATAGTCAAACAACACAATATATAAATGCACAGCGGAAGCAAAAGATAATTATATTACAATCCGAATATAAAGTAATATCCAAGTATTACAACGGAAAGTAAAGGATCCACAGGCGGATCTTAAAATATAATACATTGTTCAACAGACTTGAGGCGCCTAGAACTTGCAAGATTCCTTATTAACGCCCTGAGCTTCCAGCCAATTACGTACTTGTACCTGTCACTTAGACTTTGGAAAATACGTCAGTTTTCACTGGTAAATACACTCAACCGACTCATTTGAAAAGAGTTTAAGAAAATTGATTTAGATGCACCAGGCACAAATATTTTGACACTTTGATTAAAATGCACAAGGCAAAATTAATCTTTTATAACTTGGGACAATTATATTTATAATCTTGTATACAGATTTACAGGTTCGTTATACGTTCAGGTCCCGATGTAGAAACCGAGTCAAGATTAACAGACACGCCACAAGTATAAGCCCACAAGAGAGTGAGATACCGTTTCCCTTTAAGCAACTTTCAGTGTATGCCTACACCCCGTGCTTAAGGCGTGGCCATTTTATAATACAACGATGTCAAGGATATCCGGGACATGGTCATTAACCCTAAAGGCTTTTATTTCAAACAATACAGATTAAAACGGGTTACCTCAATAATTTAATCACAATACGATTAAACATTCAATACCCGACCAAGCGGTATTATTATAATACCGTATCCCAAGCCCGTATAGGGAAAATAAGTTAAGAGTATTTACCTGAGCTAGCTCCTGTCTTAAATTGCAAGAATTTAATAACTCAGCCGTATTCACTTAAGTAAGCGTAGGTACAATTTACCGGAAGGCTCTAGTATGGAATGATGGTATAAATAACCAATTAGAATGCTAACGGGTCTTTAATTAAGCCTAAGCTTAGACCGGTTAGTCTTAAAGAAAGATACGGTTCAAACGCATGATAAAGCGAAGACCGGATTAGAATGTGGTTTTGACCCGAAAAGCTTGTATGCTTGTTTAATATGGGTAACTTAAACACATTCTGGATTTTGAGACAAAAATGATATGGTTTGACCCGTTTCGGCTAATATATGCAAACTAGTTACATAAGCCGATCCGAACGCGAAAAGTGCGTAACGAGTAACCAAATGAATCATGTATGGGTTTTCTAAGTTAATATGCCTTAAATATGTTGTGATATCAGTAGGATATCTTCCATTATGCCCGAAACGAGTTTAATCACAATTTAAGCCCCGTAGGGGTATTTTGGTCATTTTAAAGATTATAAAAAGATTATTTAAATTTCTGAGATTCGGGTCTGAATACATCAGTAAAATAACTTATTTTAATAGGTCATAATAGATGGTAATAAGTCTTATGTGATAAAATGGTTTTAAACCCAAACTATGCGTTTAATACGCGTAAAAAGTCATTTTAAGCGATTTCCGGGTTATACAGGAAATCTGAGTTTTCTGATCAGGTTATAAAGTTCAAAATACTTTATTTATTATATAAAATCAGTAGCAATTGGATTGGTGTCAAAATACTATGTAAAACTCATTTTATGACCGAAAAGGGTATATTCGGTATTTACCGAATTAATGCCATAACCTTAGGTTATGAGCAGGTTAAAAATCTTTAAAAATCCCAAAATATTATATTACATCAGTGGGTAAAAGTTTTGGTGTCAAAAATTGGGTTTAGATAGGCTTTATGCTAATTGCGCCGTTTAATTACTAAAAGGCGTTATAATTACGCTAATGAGCATAACTCCGAATCTAAACCTCCAACTGATGTGAAATTTTAGGGACATGTTTATAATTCAGTAGCAAAGATTTATGTCCTTTCACATTTCTAAAATTCTCGTTTTATGGTAAAAAGGGCATATTGGTCAACATTTAAGCAATTAACGGAAACATGTAAACGAATCGGATAATCAATGAACTAACCATAGAGGGTTATGCTAACATGTAGCCTGGTCCTAAGGAAGCTCTAAGGCATTTCCACATCATACTAAATCGGGTCAGAACTGAAGTCAAAGCAAAAGTCAAAGTTTTGCGACTTTCGGTTCCGAACCGGGTCTAAACAGAAAATTGTCGGGTCGAACATGCTTAGACATGTTCTTACATTAATTACTAAGTTATAAGAGTAATACAACAGGTTGCAAAGCTTCTACATTGTTAATTACATGTTATTTTGCAATTTAGGCTTCTGTTGACTTTTTAATAACAAGTTTGACCCGACATTTGACCTAGTTAGAGTAGGAATCAGAGGGTGCCCTTTTAAGGGTTTAATGCCCACATAATTACCAACTTATAACTACTTTCAATTCGACTAATCACTGGACCAACAATGATTAATCGCTAAGTCAACCGTTAATTATGACGGTTTGACTTTTAAGCTAAAACTAAGTAAAAACTCAACTAAGAAAGGTTAAGCATACTTACTGAAGTCCTATGCGCGATTAGGAAGGACTTGTGTATGCTCTCAAGCTCCAGAAAGCTCCTCAATTGCAGATGGAAGGTGTGATCAATTGTTGCAACTTAAGGGCCTTTATATAGTGTTTTAAACACCTTAGATCATTGACAAATCATGCTATCACTGGCCATGGATCATCAACAGATGTCCCTAAGTGCCTAGGAACATGTAGGCGCCCATGAAGTGAAAATATCTGATCTAAGTCGGTTCCAAGGCTGAACAGCCAACAAAAACGATTTTCTGCATCTGGGGGCCTGACACAGCCCGCGTAAGGATTGCCAAGACCTTACGCGGCCCGCCTGGAGCCTAACTTCAGGTTTTAAAACTTTTTCAGTTTGCATCCTTGGCTCTTGGCTCTTCGAAAGGTCAACCACACTTTATTTCTTGCATTTTGAGCCCCTTAACTTGACTTATAGGGGCTTCAAGTCTTATACCCACTTTGTTAAGCCCTTGATCACTTTGTTATTACCCGAAAAGTCATAACTTTCATCGTTGACGCTTTAACCCCTCGCATACGAATTTGATCATAACTTTCTCATACGACAACGAAACTTTATGAAATTTATATCGTGCATTCTAGTGAGCATAATTAACCGTTACAAAGCTTCGGGTTTGTCAAAAGGTCACTCAGAGGTATAACTTAAACATGTTGACACATTTAACCCCTGTAGTTTGTAATCTCTCACTTTTAGCTTCGTATGATCCATGATTTATTCGTTTGATGGTATAAACATCATGTTGGGTTATTGTAAAGTATATTTATTCATTGTTAACAATTTGAACCCTTATATTCACATACTTTTCATGTTTGTCAACTTTAGTCCCTCTAGAGTATTCTTTCACACGTTCAAGCTTATGACACGTGTCAATACATTATAGGACGTGAATTTTCGAGGTGTTACAGTTAAGAAGAAAGACGGATCGATGCATATGTGCATTGATTACCGTGAATTGAACAAGGTCACGATTAAGAATCTGTATCCATTACCAAGAATCGATGATCTGTTCGATCAATTGCAAGGAGCTCGATTTTTCTCTAAAATCGATTTACGATCAGGATATTATCAATTAAAGGTACAGGAAGAGGACATTCCTAAGACCGCATTTAGAACAAGGGATGGCCATTATGAATTTACCGTCATGCCATTTGGTTTAACCAATGCCCTAGCTGCATTTATGGACATGATGAACCGCAGAGCATTTGCACGAACTTCTAAGTTTATTAAGGAAAGAAAAACTTTATGCAAAGTTTTCTAGGTGTGAATTTTGGTTAGAACAAGTACATTTTCTTGGACATTTAGTTAATCATGAAGGAATTCATGTAGATCCCACCAAGATTGAGGCAATTACCAAATGGAAAACCCCTGAGTCACCAACTGAGGTTAGAAGTTTCTTAGGATTGGCCGGTTATTATAGAAGATTTATTCAAGATTTTTCTAGAATAGCCATTCCCTTAACTAAGCTAACCTGTAAATCTGTTAAGTTTTAATGGGGATCAAAACAAGAAGAAACCTTTAGAATTCTTAAGCAAAGATTAACCAACGCACCAATGCTAGCGTCACCAGAAGGAACTGAAGATTTTGTAATCTATTGTGACGCTTCTAAGTTAGGTTATGGATGTGTGTTGATACAACATCAAAAGGTTATAGCTTACGCATCTAGACAACTTAAGAATCATGAAGAGAACTATTCAACCTATGATCTAGAACTAGGAGCCATAATTGTTGCTCTGAAAATTTGGAGACATTACCTTTACGGCAGTAAGTTTACCATTTTCACAGATCATAAGAGTTTAACGTATGTTTTCGGGCAAAAGGAGTTGAATATGAGACAAAGACGCTGGATGGAAATACTTAGTGATTTTGATTGCAATATCCAGTATCATGCAGGAAAGGCTAATGTAGTAGCTGATGCTTTAAGTCGAAAGTATCACGAAAAACCAAAGAGAGTACGTTCTCTTAAATTAAATCTACAAGTAGATTTAAATGAACAGATTAGAAAAGCACAAGAATCAGTAATCAAGAATGATACTGAAAAGTTAAAAGGAATGATTAAGGAATTAGAACAGGGAACAGATGGAATATGGAGATTCTATAAGAAAAGGATGTGGATACCTAAATCAGGAAACCTACGCCACCATATATTAGAAGAAGCCCATAAGTCTAACTATACGATGAATCCTGGAAGTGACAAGATGTATCAGGATTTAAGAAAGAATTTTTGGTGGATAGGAATGAAAAAGGATATAGCAGCTTATGTAGCCAAATGTCTAACTTGTTCACAAGTTAAAGTTGAACATCAGAAACCTTCAGATTTATTACAGCAATTAGAAATGCCAGTATGGAAATGGGAATTGATAACAATGGACTTTGTTACCAAATTACCCAAAACAAGAAAAGGTAATGATACAATCTGGGTGATTGTAGACAGGCTAACTAAGTTAGCTCATTTCCTACCGATGAAGGAAACTTTCAGTATGGAACAATTAGTTAAATTGTATGTAAGTGAAATAGTTTCATTACATGGAATTCCTTTATCAATTGTTTCTGATAGAGATAGTCGTTTTACCTCTCATTTTTGGACAAGTTTCCAAAAAGCAATGGGAACCAAGCTAAATCTAAGCACAGCTTATCATCCTCAAACGGACGGACAAGTATCAATGGGATGATCACTTACCATTAATAGAATTTTCTTACAATATCAGTTATCACACAAGTATCAATGCTGCACCATTCGAAGCAATTTATGGACGAAAGTGCCGAACCCCAATATGTTGGGCAGAAATTGGAGAAAAGCAACTATCCGGACCTGAGATAGTGCAAGAAACAACAGACAAGATCATTCAAGTCAAGCAACGACTGAAAGCAGCACGCGATCGACAGAAGAGTTATGCTGATAACATACGAAAACCATTGGAATTCCAAGTAGGTGATAAGGTGTTATTGAAAGTCTCTCCTTGGAAAGGAGTGGTAAGATTCATCAAAAGGGGAAAGCTAAGCCCCAGGTATGTTGAACCTTTTGAGATTATTAGAATAATAGGACCTGTAGCCTATCAACTACAACCGCCAGAGGAAATGGCAGGAATACATGATGTATTTCATGTCTCTAATCTCAAGAAATTCTTAGCTGATGAATCATTAGTTGTGCCTCTTAAGGAAATATAGGAAAATGAAAGGTTAAAATTTGTAGAAAGACCTCTAGTTAAAGTGAAATGGGACTCCAAGAGAGGACCAGAGTACACATGGGAGCTTGAATCAGAAATGCAAAAGAAATACCCACACCTGTTCCAGTAGATCTCGAGGACGAGTTCTAAAACAAGGTGGGGAGGATATAACAACCCTCCCAAAATATTTCTGACACCCCTAATATATTTATAATATCCCTATGTGTCTTAGAATGCACCCTGTATACGAAAACGGACCCTATATACTTTTATATAATTAAATATTAAATTAAAAATCAAATTTTAAAGGCTGTGGCGGGCCGCGAAGACCTAAGCTTGGTCTTACGCGGGCCGCGAGCGCTCATCAACGAGGCAGCACCCTGAGCTGCCACGTGGTAGTGTCGTGTCGAACCTATACGTGTGACCAGTCAAGGCTAGGGCCTACTCGACCTAAGTCACGGGCCGCGAAGGACCCCTCCTCCTCTTACGCGGGGCGCGACGAAGTCCGAAATCACAACTATAAATAGGGTCGATCAGTTTCACTTTCAATTCGCTCACAAACTTCTTTCTCTCTCGAATTTCATAAGTGTAGAAGTAATTCTCGGGTATAATATCCCCCTAATTAACGAAGTTCTGCCCCGTTGTAAGTATTATAAGCCCGGTTACGTATTAGATACGCTGCCCGATTGATCCAGGGTTCCGTAACGGCTGTCGTGGTTCTGCCCGACGTAGTCGTTGGAATACCGTCTCGGGGAGGGTATTACTAATGTAAATATTGGGTTATTATACTAACGCGTGTGCATTTGTGTAATTACTAGATAATCACCAGGAAATCCAAAAGGAAAACCCTAAGACAGCAATGTGAATAATCTCCTTTTTGTAAACTGTTTTTACAAAACCTCACATGATTAATAATATATTAAACAGTGATTGAGTATTTGTATTCTACAATTATCGTCGGTATGTTGGGGTTTTGTATACAAAATTTGCTACTACATTGTGAGTAGTAGCATGACCACAAGTCGGGTTGACAGTACCGTGGGTGGTAATTAAAGTAGATGGAAACAAATGTAATTGCGAGATCGCCCTCAATACTGTAGACTGGTTTTACCAAACTTGATTAAACTGGGATTCACTCACCAGTATTTTCCACTGACAAAATGTTTTTAAACGCGTTTCAGGTAACAAAATGTGAAAGCCAAATAGAAGCCAGCTGGACAGCACTGAAGGCTTGGAAAAGTGCCTATAAAAGTTACCTAAATAAAGAGGTGTTTTATTTGAATAAAATAAGGTGTATCCCTATGAAAATGTGTGTAATGAAAACTTGGGATTTTCCTATGTGTGGAATATTATAAAAGCGTGGTATTTTACTCTGATAAAATATTTCCTAACTACGGTCCTGATGTAAATTCCGCTGCCAAAATGATAAAACACCCGATACCACCAAGACTGGCCACGGCCGCCCGTTCTCGGGGTAATTAGGGGACGGGGGTTGCGACATTATTTGCCTTTGAAAATAACTTCATTGCGTGTCTTCCATAGAATCCATCACGTTATTGCTATAATCAAAAGCATCGCCTTTTTATTTGGTTTGCGAACCGGGTGCGAACGGATGATTTTAAGCAGTTGGACAACGCTGAGGAGGAAATATGGGGGGGGGGGGGGACTTTTATCCAAATGAATATTTGTTGCCAAACGCACCTAGCGAAGTCACATGTGATTAGGAGATGGTCGGCGGTTTCGGGGTTGTGCCAGCAGAGGGGGCACAGGTCCGAAGGTAGAGAAATATTTCTTTTTAACACTGCATCCCTGGTTGGTATACGATTAAGTACTAGCTTCCACAAAAAGCAGTTTATTTTGAGGGGGGGGGGGTCCAGTTGAGCCATGTAAGCACCTTCGTTTCAGGTATTAAGTCAATGTAGTCAAGTTCTTTACAAAGGTCACATATCGTATAAGTTTGGCAGCCATTCGATTCGCGCCACACCCAAGAATCAACGCCTTTACTAGGATTCTGCCCTAGTAACCGGAGAGTGCATGCTTCCCAGTCTCTCAAAACGCAAGCCTGGTTCAACTGATGGCTGCCACCCCCGCGACCAAGTGATAATTTCATCCGTAATCGAGTACCACTGCGAGTCTGTGCAAAACTTATAAGTTTCTGCAGTGAAAATGCCTGGAAAGACATCTTTTAGGGGCTGATTTCCAGCTCATTTGTCTAACAAGAACAGAGTTTTATCGCCACGCCCAAGTTTTACTACCAACCGATTATCTACCTCAAAGTTTTGACATGATTGGTATTTGGATATCTTCATAACGTTTTTCCAAACTCCCGAGCATGTCGCTTTAACTGGAATTCTCGACCAAATACGTTGCCCCCTGTGAAGGGTCGTGATGACTTTTGCCCAAAAATGGTTGTGTTCATTTGTTCATTTCTTAGAACAGGGCATCATGTGTGTGGATGAGTCTTTCAAGCATGGGATGAGTCTTTCAAGAATGGGATGAGTCTTTCAAGCGAGGCATCATGCACGGAATGCGTCCAGAGAATTTCTGAAGTGTCCGGCGAGTTGCAGGTTTGCGGCGATGAAATCTGAAAACACTGTTATACAAGAAAATAGAGAACTAGAACAATGGAAGAGACTTATCATTACTACAAGATGATCGTCTTCAACCGGAAGTTCAAGATCACCGAACGTAAGCCACCGCTGGACGTCACCGATGCCTTCAGTTCCTGAACCGACGGAGACTCCCAGGCGCCGGATCACTTCCGACGGCTTTTAATCGAGCTTCAGCGACAAGAACATACCACAATCGACGACTCTAAGCGGTTAATGGATCTAGTTCTTCACCGATTTCGACCTAACTTTACTCTCTACTCTTTCACAGTTGATGATTTCTTTAAATACCTATTCCTTGATGACCTGCAACTCGCCGGACGCTTCAAAAATTCTCCGGACGTATCCCGTGCATGATGCTTCGCTTCAAGGACGCATCACGTGGCCATGTGTCCACTTTTTATTGGGTATCGCTTGAAAGACTCATCCCACACATGATGCCCTGTTCTAAAAGGGCATGAGCCGGCTATTTTCGCAAGTTATTTTGATCTTCAGTAATTTTCTTTCAAACACCCCCCCCCCCCCCCGTGTAAAACGTTAGATGTGAATCACATGTTACAACCTTGTTTTTTAACAATAATTGACTAACAACATTTGTCGTAAACCAGATTTCATTTCCCTGAATCTAAAGATAATGTCAATGGCAACTCCCCATCTCACCCACTCACCACCAACACTTATTAGCCACTCACCAGCAAGACTACTACGACCCACCAGAGCCACCCCTGTCTCCGGCAACATGACCACCACCGATCAGTTCAAAGACTACCACCCGTCGCTTGAAGTCTTGGGTGGAGCTCGTGACATCTTCTGTCCGGTTATTAAGACTCACTTGGGCCGTCCCTATAACCACTATCCGGTTTTCGGTTCCAACCGCCATATTGAAACCATATTTGCTGCTTTTTTTCGGACCATACCCGATGTCAACTATAAGCGTGAGTGCCTCAGGACCCCGGATGATGGGACCGTTACACTCGATTGGGTTTCGGGTGATGCCCGAACCTTGCCGGATAATACTCCTATCCTCTTATTACTTGTCAGTACAAATTTCTCTTTGCTCATTTTTTAAATTACGGAAAATTGCCAAATATGGGTACTGGTACCGAAAATCATCTGGACTGTACCGGTATTTGAAGGTTAAATTCTGTAAAATACCGGTATCGTACCGATATTGAAAACGTCAAAAGTGGGTACCGAATTGGTATCGAAAATAATTCGGTACCAGTTGGGTACCGGTACTGCGTACCAAATGCCCAGTTCACCAATGAGTTTGACAAAATAGATATTGTTGAGTTAGGGGTATAAGTGTCTTTTTAGTTGATTTTATTTATGTAGTCATTTTAGAGTTTTGAGTCAAATTTGACTTTGTTTAGTTTTCTATCTGAGTGGTTTAGTATAAATAGATGATTACGGTTATTGTAATTCATGTGTTTGGTTTATAATAGAAAGAGTCGAACGAGTTCGTTCAATCTAGCATTTTGGTGATTTTGTTCTAATCGATGTAGGCATTTAGACATGAATTTTAAGACTTTTCAATAAACAAGTGTTCCTTGGCGTAATAGATTTCCACCTGGCACAACAGATTCCTTTTCTTTTTGTGCCAGATGGAAATGTACTTCGCCAGGTCAAAATATGTTGCGTAGGCGCAAAACGGAGTGCCATGTGGAAACTTGGGGAAACAATTTCTTAAGTAATAGCTAGGAAAGTGCTATTTTGCCACACGGTCCAAATGGCCGTATGATGATTTTACAACAAAATGAAACAATTGGCATAGTTTTCGATAGCGAATAGCGACAAATAGCAAGGCACCTATAGGCTACGTAGCAAATAGCGACGGCTATTTTATAAATAGCAATTACACTAGAAAAAGAATTTTGAAAATTTTTATATGTATATTGCATCAAAATACCCTTGTATATATGCTATTTTACATGTATATTTAACAAAAACCTATAAATCCAGCTATTTTATAGCTATATCTAATTGTTATTTACATCAAAAGAAAAAATGGCTATCATCGCTATTTGTCGCTATGACCCATATAGCGACACTACGTCGCATGGCTACATAGCGCACTATAGCGGTCGCTATAGCCGCTATTAACAACTATGACAATGAGAATGAAATTTGCAGCCTGGTTTGTCGGGAGGAAGTGATGATTCGTATGTAAGGCATATGTTGGTAAGGGCGAGGAATAAAGGGTGGCGCGTAGTAGTATTCAATAGCCGCGGATGTGCTGATAGTCCTGTTACCACACCTCAGGTTCCAATCTATACAAATTGTTATCATTACTGTTTATATACAGATTGTCCATCAGACTCTTTATCCGCATTTACGTTTATGCAGATGTATTCAGCTTCGTTTTTAGGAGATCTCGATGAAGTAGTGAATCATGTTGTCACCAGATATCCGAAAGCCAATCTTTATGGTGCCGGTTGGTCCATGGGAGCTAACATTCTTGTTCAATATTTAGGAAAGGTAAGAAAGCATGTGATATGAATAGCTGAAGCTTAGGGCCAGTTATTATCTCTTATATGCCTATTTATATCTTTTGTTCTAGGGAGTTTTCAGTCGTCGTTTTATTATATAAAATTAGGGTTCTTTGCTAAAAATCGGAGATCAAGCCTATCTCGAATTTGGCTATTTGTAATCGTTCCTTCAGTAATCAAAGCTTTCAATTTCCAGTTCTTATTAGCATGTTACTTTTTTAAGTGACATTCACGTTCCTGTTGTTTGTCCACTTTTGCGAGTTTAGTCCAAATTTCAAATTCCTCACTGACATTCTCGAAACGTGCCATTTCAGTCCAAAAAACTAATCCCAGTTAAAAAACTCAGTTAGCTCAGGGGTAGAATAAAATGACCATTTCAAAACTCAGTTAGCTCAGGGGTAAAATGGTCATTTGACCTCAGTTAGCCCAAAAAAGTTATGTAAAATGATAATTTTACCCCTGATCTAATTGAGTTTTTTAATTGGGGTTAGTTTTTTGGACTGAAATGACACGTTTCAAGGAGGTCAGGGATGAAAATGGTACAATTTTGAAATTTTACCTGAAATGGCAAAAGTGGACAAACCATAGGGACGTAAATGGCACTTAACTTTTTTTTTTCACAGAAATATCATGTGAAAATGTATGATTTTGTGTTCTTGTAGGAGGCTGGTGCACGCAATTTTTCGGGTGCAGTTTCCATGTGTAATCCTTTCAATTTGGTTATGTCAGATGAGGATTTATGCCAGGGATTTAACAAAATTTATAACCGATCTCTCGCCAAGGCGTTGAGTGGCATTTTAAAGAAGTACTATTGATCATCTATTCATCTCCCCTGTATTGAATTATTGATTGTTCCTAGAATACTTATTAATTTGAGAATTTAATATTTACTCATTTGTAGGCATCTTATGTTGTTTGAAGACATTGGAGGCGATTACAATATCCAGTTAGCTGCTAATGCTGAAACCATCCGGGATTATGATGAAGGATTGACCCGAGTTTCCTTTGGTTTTAAGTCAGTCGACGAGTACTTGCAAAAATCATGCAGTGCGGATTACATAAAATATGTTCGCACACCTTTGCTTTGCATACAGGCAATACTTTTTTACCCTGAATCTTGATAAAAAAATTTGCAACTTTCATCCAAAGGTTTGTTTTTTCGCATCTGGGTCCTCGTGGTTTCAAAATTTTGCCATTTTCGTCCCTCTGGTTTGGCAATTCATTGCGACTTTTGTCCCCTCGAGGTTTGGTCCTCAGGGACGAAAATGACAAGATTTTGAAACCACAATGACCCAGATGCGGGAAAACAAACCTTTGGATGAAAGCGCAAAAGTGGCCAAACCTCAGGGACGAAAAATGGCAATTTACTCAAATCTTTGCTTTTGAAAAAAAATTGTGACATTTGGTGTTATGGGGTATAAAGATTTCTTGAATTCTACTTGTTTGTTTGATTTACAGGCGAAAAACGATCCGATCGCACCTGATAGAGCGATACCTCGTGAAGACATCAAGGTATGCAGCACAATAATATTACAAAAAATGTTGTGCTACAATATTTTAACAATCTTTTGTGTATCAATTGTTTAGGAGAACCCGAATTGTGTGTTGATAGTTACACCAAAAGGCGGTCATTTAGGGTGGGTTGCGGGTGAGAATGCTCCACAAGGGTGCCCATGGACCGATCCTATGGTCATGGATTTCCTCCAACATCTTGAAAATGAAAAATCGGGCACACGTCAAGGTACAGGCAACGTGCTGCAGTCGGTAGAGGCATAGACTAGATTCATTCGGAACCATTTGTGTGTACTTTAGTAGGTTTAGTTACACCCTTTTTATGTTACCAAATGGAAATATAATATGATGCAACAATGTGTGATTCATATTTAACCCTTCTTAAATATCTCCAATGGCTAATGTATGGAAATATAATTAGTTATTCTCAGACCCTTATAAAAACAACCTAGAAACTATGATCTAAACCGCTTATCATCCGATCTGTTGTCCGCCAGAAGACAAACTATGATCTAAACCGGTGTCACCTTTAAATCCCGTTAACATCTATGACCTTACAAAGCCGTTGTCAAGTCAATAGACTCTGTTTACAACTCAAGCTACACATTCTTTGTCCTTGTATTGTGAAGGGTATTAGACTAGCTATGTATAAGTAGGTACTTTACGTAATAAAACAAAAATATTGAAAATAAAGGGGTGAAATAAGATATTTGGGAAAAAGATTCATAGAATCGTAGAATTGTGACAAATAACGCAATTAGTTACTTATTTATAACGGAATTTAAAGGTGAAAAAAGAAATAGCCTAAACGGAAAATAATAAAATAAAATTTTAGGTGGTTAAACTTTAAGGGTGATTTTATACACACACCCCTGTAATCTTATTTTCACATCACTAGTCTATACAGGCCGTGACCCGTATAGAATGCTTTTGCACATAAATAAATAAATGTAGTGTTTTTTTTTCGTTTTACATGTATACGGGCAGTATAACCTTATACGAGCCGGAGTAAATTGCCATTTTAGTCCCTGAGTTTTTGACCAAATTGCCATTTTAGTCCAAATAGTTTTTTTTCTCCTCTGGGTCCCTGACTTTTTCTTTTTCTTGTCATTTTGATCACATTGCCTAACTTAGTCTAAAAAACAGGTTATAATCATGGGTATTTTTGGCATTAAATTATTATGAGGTTTATAAATTATGTTGTAAACTACCCCTTCGCATCACTACACAACAGTTATGCCAAAAATACTCCTGGTTATAACCAGATTTTTAGACTAAGCTAGGCAATATGATCAAAATGACAAGAAAATGGAAAAGTCAGGGACCCGTAGGAGAAAAAAAAATTATTTGGACTCAAATGGCAATTTGAACCAAACCTCAGGGACTAAAATGGCAATTTACTCTACGAGTCGTATACATTGTATACGAGCAATATAATGTTATACGGCCAAATGTATACGGGCAGTATAACCTTATACGAGCCGTATACAATTGTATACGAGATGTATACGGGCTGTATAACATTATACGTCTCGTATAAAAATATTGTATACATTGTATACGACCAAAATTTTTTGTTCACAAGGTGTATACGGGCCGGGCCGTATAAGGTTATACGGCCCGTATACATTATGTGAGAATAAGATTTTACCATGTGAGATTATTAAATCCCAACTTTAAAGGATAAGATAAGTAGGCTGGACCTTCATGATGGGCATATGATATTACAAATAATCCCTCACTTGGGCCTTCAAACAAAAGGGAAATGTAACAGGGCTTTGGTCTACACCCAAAAGGTGAAGATGGGCCTAATGCCATCTAATAAACAATGCCTACAAGGCCATCCAGCATATACAGAGTTCAACTCATATATGATATATTCATATATCTATGCTTGAAGGCTTGAAGCAATTGGTTAGAGCAAATGAGCTAAACGAATACTCTTGAAACGGGTAAAACTTCATTACGGTTGGAGTTACTAGACACATAAGTAATAGAGAGAACGTCTTAGCTAGCCGAAGCATGTGACAAAGTTTTGCCCCAACTATTGAATCAGGATTGGCGGATTCCATTAGTAGGTAGTGGTGCACAAATCGGGTTTTTTTAAAATACCCTATTTCCGGGTTCGGGTCCGGTTCGGGTAGGGTTTGGGTATGCATCGGGTTGGGAAAAAACCCGCACCGGGTATTAAAAAAACTTGGAAGCATTTATATATTTGTATAATTTTAAGGAGTTTAGTTGTCTCTAGATTAGTACTTGAAAGCGTTTATGGATTTGTATGTATTATATGGGGTTTAGTGGACTCCTAATTTATATTTACTTTTTTCTGTAGTTATATTTTTATCAACTACACATGTCATACATCTTTGTCCTATTTTCGAAAGGTGTCGCACTTTTTTTTTTCTTTATAGTTTTTTGGGGATGGGCTGGGCTCCAAACAACACCTCAACTTGGAATTCGATCTCCCAATCTGGTAGTACTCCTGGAACGTCCGAAGGGTACTTCAAATCGGTTCTTAAAGCGATCATGAGTTCTAACTTCTAAGTAGCGGTGGCAAATGGGTACTTCAAATATCATTAGAAACCTAATAATTAAACAAGATTACATCAAAGTGCATACATAATTTTGTTAAATCATAAGAACTAGAAGTCTTAATGCTTGAAAACATAGATAAAATAACATAGATAAAAAAACATAGATAGAACTTGAATCGTCTTCGCTTCTTGATCTTCCGGGTATTTATAAAACCCGGTTCCGGGTATTTATAAAAACCGGGTTTCGGGTATAAACCGGGTATAAAAAAACCCGGTTCCGGTTCCGGGTTTTAGATCAAATATGAATACCCGGTCCCTACCCTATGGGTAGGGTTGGGTTCGGGTATAGAAAACCCGGGTTTTATAATACCCGGTTCCGGGTTTTTTTCCGGGTCCGGGTCCGGATTCGGGTTTTTTGTGCACCACTATTAGTAGGAGCCCTGATGTTGAATTTCTAAGATTTTACCAATTTTAGCAGTCTTTCGTTTTTCTTTTTCAACTGTGAAAAACGCGTAAATATTTTACCAGATTAATTTACCCAGTAATTTACTTCCTTAATGACAATTAACTGTCAATTTTAAATTTTGAGAACTGACAATCCTTGCAAGTTTAAAACTTTCCACATTAATGTATTAATTTATGCATTCAATAATTTTGAAATGTGACAATACTTGCAAATTTATAATTCTCCTATAAATGGGACATTAGTATTAATTCGTGCATTCAATATAGGGGCGGACTTACAATGTTAGTACGGGTTGCACGGGCTACCCCCAATCCCGTCTCCGTAGTGTAAAAATACCCCTTAACTTCGTCTCCTTTATACAAAGGATTCCCCTGGTCTAAAAAATAAAAATTGGGATACCCCTAAATTTTTGGGCTAGTTCCGCCGCTGATTCAATAGATATTAGTTTTTCTCTATCAATTGTATTCCCTTTGTTTGTGCTTTCGACCTGGGGCTAACCTCGCTAGCTTGAACCGGTTTCACGTGCGTGAGGGCCACTTCTTGTGAAGAAAAACCACTGGTGTAGGCTCCCAAGAGGCAAAAGCCTCTACCAACCCGTCAATGCTAGAACGTAAATTGGGATATAGTTTATATGATTACCAATGTACGTATTTGTTGATATTTAAGTGTAAATTACTGAAACTTTCTTAAGCCGCCCCGTTAAAAAAATATTCTTAGACACTCAAAGACCGATACATTATGACACTGGTAAAAAAAGATTTTAGATCAGAGCCCATCGTTACTTTCGAATAGACTCATCTATGACCCCTAGAAAACAACCCATTTTATGAGTGAAGACAAAATCATAGTTACAAATTCCAAAGCAAAGTTAGTTATATGCTTCCTTTTTTACCAATACTAATGAAAAGTGTATGGAGACATGAAAACCGTAGAGTTACATTACAAGGCCGTACCACCCTCATTCCTAATGCTAAGTTATTGAATTTGAAATTGTAGCCACCAAGAAGGAAGCTTCTTTAATCCTTTTGAGTCGACCATTCCCATTTTGGTAGGCAGACTTTTCTTTCACCACTTCTCCACCGTTTATTATGTTGCATTTTCTTCTTTCTCTTTTCCCATACCAAAGATGTCTATCCTTTCAATTTC
Source organism: Helianthus tuberosus (assembly GCA_030545235.1). Lineage (NCBI taxonomy): Eukaryota > Viridiplantae > Streptophyta > Magnoliopsida > Asterales > Asteraceae > Helianthus > Helianthus tuberosus. The sequence continues at coordinate 32,161,902 of CM060422.1, forward strand.
ATTCATGTCATAGGACATGGATGAAGTTAACTATATTTAGCTAGCAAACAAAAAAGGCTAACTCATAGTCCACGTGTAAATCATGGTCTATGATAATAGATAAATATGTAAGATTTATTGTAGTTAGTTTTACCATAATTAGTGCAGGTAGTTTTTTTTTTTTTTCAATAATTAGTAGTTAGACTGCCCCCAACGCTTCTTGTTGGGGGGTTGCACTTGATGATGTTGAGGATGCATTTGTAAAGGAAGCATTGGGATAGGTGGCATTTAAGGGGGTTGCATGTAGGGAAGTGCACCTACATGCAGGAGAGAGAAGGTGAAGGTGGGCCCTTTAAATGTTTTTAAGATAGAAAAAGAAATGGTGATGTGGAAGAGAGATGATGCATGTGGGAAGGATGTGTTGGAGTTAAAAAGATGAGAGAGAATGCATGTGGGAAGAATGGGTTAAAAGCTGACGTGGCAGTGATGACTATGATGCATGTAGTAAATGCAGGCTGTTGCATTGCGGACAGTCTTATGATTTAATTAAGGTTTCTTTGTACGTCTCACGCCACATCAGTGCCACATAAACGAGGAGTTTTATCGTAATTTGTTTGGTGTGAAATAACACCCCCTTTAAACAATGTAAAAAACAAAAAAGAAAAAAAAATTGATTGGTGGGAATCAATGGGCCCCACATGCATAATCCTTTGACGACTCTCGTTAAAGGGACCCCCCCCCCCCCAATGCCCACGAGCAGGGGCGTACCCACCCTAAGCCAAGGGTGGGCGGGCGCACCCCTTGAAAAAATATTTTTTAGTGTTATTTTTCGCCAGAAATCCCGACCGCACCCCTTGGAATTTTTCACACCGCACCCCTTGGAATTTTTCACCCGCACCCCTTGAAAAATTTCAACCGCCCCACTTAGAAAAAAAAATAATTATTAACCACTTATTCACGTAATTATTTAATCCAATCAAAGCACAATCTGCAATCAATTTTTATTAACAGAAGCCCAAACCCAACCTAAAGACATTTGAATTAAATAAAATAACCCAAACCCATCCACCCATTCCATTTCTAAATCCCGCCCCCAAAAAAACTCCCAGCGACTTGACGCCACTACTCACGACCTGGTGGCTTTTTTTACCGGAAAAACCAAAATTCCGGTTGGACCGACCCATATTACGTCAGAATTCCAATATAGAACTAGTATGGTTTATTTATTTATTTATTTATTTATTTGTTTTGTTTTATGTGATGATTAGGAGAAAATATAGATGTGTAAGGGTTTAATCTTTTTATATTTTTTTGATTTTTTTGTTGTTCTAGACTTGTAGTTAAATGATTTTGTTGTTTTATTTATAGCTTTGTTTGTTTAAATGATTAGTTACAAGTAATCAACATTTAATGTTAGGGCTTGAATGTTTAAAAATATAATTGAAAGTTATGGGCTATGGTTGAACATGATTTTTTATTTTGTTTAAGTGTTTAGTGTTGTTTTATGATCTTATGGAGAAAATTATATGTGTTAGGAACAATGAGTAAGAATGTAATGAACTTATGGCGTGTTTAGTATCTTTATATGATATTTTGGATATAATTCAAAAAAAAAAAAACATGTAGGGCACAACTTTAAATACGTTTGTAATTTGTAATGACGTTTGACGTGTTTTTGATGATTTATAAATTTTAGTTTGATGTTCTTTTGTCTTACATGATCCGACCCGACCCGCTATGAACCGATATTTTTATACAGCTAGGGGCCTAAAATCTTTGAAAATATTCCGCACCCCCAGGAAAAAATTCCTGGGTCCGCCACTGCCCACGAGGCGCTACCCACACCAATACACCATATAGCCTAATAGTTGAAGTGACTTGGGCCGCATTTAGCATACAAAAAGAAAAAAAATAAATATGAATGACTAAACTAATATAGACAATACTAAACCAACTTGATTACCACATTCATTTCTTAAGAAACTTCTAACACGAATCTCTTCCTTTGTAAGTGATTTTAATGTTGAGTCGTGAAACATGACGATTGCAGATAGACTAGATAGTCGCCATGACGGCAGGAGTCTAAAATTACACCAGCGTGGGAGCAGATAGGTTGAAGGCATGCATTATGGAGCAACTTGATTTACCTTAATTCTAGTTCTTAATTATCAATGCACCATTAGTGTAACCATAAATCAATATGAAATCTCTCTAGTTCCTTAGGTGAACCGCTTGAATTCTAACATTATTTACTTTTATTTTCTTACATTTTTACTCATGCTATATTGTTGGTTTTTTTTTTTTTTTTTTTTTTTTTTTTTTTTGTATAACCTCATAACATCCAGTGTAATATAGGTACTCTTTTGATATTTTTGTTTTATCATTCAAAATAAAAGGAGAGCATTTGTACTTTATAGAAAGTATTGTGATTTGTGATGATGATATAATATAAAAAAGGTCTGAATTTAAGTTAATTATATGTATGTGTGTGATAGATATATATCGTCGGCCAATGGTGTATTATTATTTATTTCAGTGTCACGTTGGGGGATAAGAACTTTTGTGGCTTGGATAAGAACATGGCGTGCTTTCTTCATGTGATTAGTTTAAGTAGCAAAATCAAAACCCAAGCTACTTTCCACCTCACTATACACTATATATAATAATTATCTATAGTTTATTACTCTTCCATGTTTATTTTACTAGTTAAATGCACCTGAGAGATATAATATATTAAATAAAATATGTTTTCACCAAAGCTAACTAAGTATTGCTTTAGGTGCTCTTTGTTTTTAAGAGGTAAAAGGCTGCAGTCTGCACGAAAACAAACAAGCTGCAGGACCCTTATGTCTGCGTGCGTCTGCGCGACGCAGACATAAGTGCTCAGAAGAGCTTTTACCCAAAAAACAAACATCACCTTAGTCTCCGAATCTAAACCTAATAAATTAGTAGCGGGCACTCAGACCAAAATTCATTTTTCTTGCTTCTCTTAGTTTACTCATTTTGAAATAAAAAAAAAAAGCAATTAACAAAACATGATATATTAAATTATTAGTTAGCATTGAGATTTTTTCTAAAGGTGATGATTTAAAAAAAAAAAAAAGACTAGCCAGGATCCACATAAAAAGGAAAGAAACTTGAATACTCCAATGCTTCCGGTTGGGTATTAACCGCCAGGCAGCTATGGGGCTAAGCTAGCTTGTAGAGTGAGATGTCGCAACCCCCGCCCCCTGTCTCCCGGGAACGAGCGGCCGCGAGCCAGTTTCGGTGGTATCCGTATGTTTAATCATTTTGGCAGCGGAATTTACATTAGGACCGTAGTTAGGAAATATATTTTATCAGAGTAAACCACCTTATTTTTATAATTAATAAACACATGGGTAAACCCCAAGTTTCTTTTTACAACATGTTTATAGGGATAAACCCTATTTTATTAAACTTAAAACATCGTCTTTTATGTAACTTTTATAGCCACATTTTTCCAAACCTTCAGTGCTCTTTAGCTGGCTTTCTTTTAATTGGCTTTTACATTTTGTTACCTGCAACGTGTTTTAAAAACATTTGTCAGTGGGAAATACTGGTGAGTGAATCCCAGTTTAATCAAAACATATTTTATCATTAAACAGTATTGAGAGCGATCACATTGTTTATATCTACACAATTACTCATTCAGTACTGTCAATCCTGACTGGTGGGTCATATTACTCATTGGCTAACTCGTTGTCCAATGGTAACGTCTATCCACATTTTGTATACAAAACCCCAACATACCGGCAGTAATTGAAGAATTACAAAGACTCAATCACTGCTAATCACATTGTAAAATATTTAAGGTTTTGTAAAACAATTTACACAAAAAGCGGAATACTCACAAAAATGAGTTTATAAAAAGAAGGATTACTCACATTGCTGTCTTAGGTTTTCTTTAAGGGTTTCCTGGTGATTATCTATAAATTACACAAATGCACACGTGTTAGTATAATAACCTATTATTTACATTAGTAATACCATCCCTGAGACGACATTCCAACGACTACGTCGGGCAGAACCACGACAGCCGTTACGGAACCCTGGATCAATCGGGCAGCGTATATAATACGTAACCGGGGTTATAATACTTACAACGGAGCAGAACTTCGTTATTTAGGGGGTATTATACTCGGAGATTATGCCTACTATACAGAAATTAAGAGAGAAATCGAGAAAATGAACGATGAAAACTGAAGGCTGAGGGCCTCCTTATATAGGCGACCTTTCGCCTTCCATCGCGGCCCGCGTAAGACGTAGCCAAGGGCTACGCGGCCCGCGTAGTAGGGTAAGTAGGCCCTAGCTATGACTGGTCAGCACCATAGCTTCGACACGAGTCCGACACGTGGCGCCCTAGGGTTACGGTCTGATCCTCCATCTGTCGCGGCCCGCGTAGGAGGTAGCCAAAGGCTACGCACCCTGCGACAGCCCTTTGAAATTTGTTTTTAGTTAATTTTTATAAAAATAGAGGTATTGGGGGTCCGTTTTCGCATACGGGGTATATTTTAAGACATATTGGGATATTTTTAAATATATTAGGGGTGTCGAAAATTATTTTAAATATATCGCGTAAGGATGCCCAGTTCCAGAAAATTGTTTTTCAACAACAGGTTGTTAATTCAGGGGTTGTTCTTGTAAGTTCTTTGTGTGTTAACCAAGTTAACACCTCTCCAAGGCTTTGAACCTGCACCAAACACATGTATGGCCATGATCTCTTGCTTGGTGCCCAAATAAACACTTGTCATAATCCTACAAATTCCCAAAAACTATATATAGGCCTTAAGTCCATCCATTTTCATTGCTCATTTCACTCTAAGCTACTCCTCTCTCAAACCTGGAGATCCTGATCTTAATTGGGAACTTATTCTTAGTAGAAAAGATAGCTAGGACCCTTTGTAAGTGTCTTAGCCCTCTCTATAGTTCAGTTTTATGTTTTAAAAACCGAAAAGTCAAGTTATCGTAAATTAGCTTTGACTTTTGGTTTAATCATAAATGGTCCAGCCACTGACTGAAACGAAAGTGGTTAGGGAACCATATTAGGATAAGTGGTTAACCCTTAAAAGGGGCACCTCATAATTATTTCGTTTGACTAGTTAATTTTCGGGTCAAACTAGTTAGTCAAAAAGTCAAACTGGACAGAAAGTTTAAAAATAACTTAAATTAATAAAACAGAGGTTCTAAATTATATTTTAACATTCTAATGACTTGGTAATTAATATTAAAACATGTTTAATCAGTCCGAACCCGACAATTATCAGTCTAAGGGCAGTTTATAACCGAAAGTCGCAAAAGCTTGACTTTTGCTTTGACTTTCAGTTCTGACCCGTTCAAGCTTGATTCTTCCATGTTTTAAGCTTCCGTTAGGACTGTATTATATAGTAGTATAACCCCCTGGAGTTATATTGCTTGGTCCTTAGTAGTTTGAATTATATGCACATGTCCGTTATTATGCTTATAAATGCCATAATTGCCCTTTTGACTTATAAATGAGATTTTTAGAAATGTGAGTGGACAAAAACCTTGGTTACTGATATATAAGTATGTCCCAAAAATTTCACATCAGTTCTTGCTCTCAAATAGAAGTTATGCTCGATATCGTAAATAGAAGCCTTTTATTAAGTAAATTGCGATATCTTGCATAAGGCATGTTTAAACTTGGATTTCGACCCAAAACTCATTACCTATAGTTAAGATATTATTTTTAGGGATTTTTGGAATTTTTGATCAGATTATAATATGACCGTAACATGGAGTTCTTGTGTAATTCGGTAAATGATGATAATACCCTTTTCATGCATAAAATGAGATTAATGATTGATTTGAATGCCAAACCTTTTCCTACTGATTTCATACATTAAATAAATTATTTTGGGCATTCAAAACTGATCAAAATCTCAGATTTCCCTAAAACACCTTAATTATCGTCAATTAGCGATTTTACGCTATTTAGGCGCATAGTATGGTTTTAAACCATATTTAACACCTAAGACTTATTACCTACTGAACTTTTAAGTAAATTTTAATATTATTACAGTAGGTATAAGTCGTGAACTCAGACTTCCAAAAATGTCCGTAAAAGCATATGTGAAATGACCAAAATACCCTTTCGGGGCATAGTTTGGCCATAAATGGTAAACCTCACATATGTATTATATCTTACTGATGTAATATGATAAAATAAATATTTTTACTGATTACCAAAGACCGGAACCTCAGTTTGCTTTAAAACCTCTTTTATAAAGGGTAATATGACCAAAATGCCCCTACGAGACTTAATTTGGTTTTAAATACTTTTTGGGCATATATGTTAACATCCTACTGATGTATTAACATATTTTAAGCATAATAACATAAGGGACTTGCATATGATTCATTTGGTTGCCCGTTATGCATTTACGCATTCGGATCGGTTTATGTAACTAGTTTACGTAAGTTTGCCGAAACGGGTTTAACCTTATCATTTTTATCTCAAAATCCAGAATGTGTTTAGTTTACCCATATTATACAAGTCTTCGTACTTGTTGGGTCTAAATAACATTCTATTCCGGTCATCGCTTAATCTAGCGTATCGTACCGCTTTAGATACTTTAAGCTAGCCGGTCTAAGTCTACGACTTAAATAAGACCATTAGCATTCTGAATTGGTTATATATTACCATCACTCCAGACTAGAGCCACCCGGTAAAAGCTACCTGCATTTAGATAGATTGAATACGACTGAGTTATTATGCTGTGAATCAAGTATTAGCTCAGGTAAATACTTTTAACTTATTTTCCCTATACGGGCTTGGGATACGGTATGATAATAATACCGCTTGGTCGGGTATGAGATCATTTATTCGGATTGTGATTTAATAAATCTGCATAACCCGTTTTAATCTGTTTTGTTTGATAACATAAACATTGGGGGTTAACGACCGTGTCCTGGATATCCTCGGCTCATTTAAGTTATTAATGGCCACGACCTATGCACGGGGTGTAGGCATACACCTGACAGATGCAAATGCTAAATATTAAATTACCCACAAGTTGGGGATAACTCCTCTGTGGGTTTTATAAGTGGTGAGTCGGTTAATCATGACCGGCTTCCAAACCGGCCTCATATGTATGACAAACATGTAAAACTGTATACAAGATTTTATTAAAGATTGTCCCAAGTTATAAATGGTTTGTGCCTTGTGCACTTAAATCAATTTTCATAAACTCTTTTTAAATGAGTCGGTTAATTGTATTTACCAGTGTAAACTGACGTATTTTCCAAAGACTAAGTGGCAGGTACTACTCGTAATAGGCTGGGGGATTGCTCGGTGTCGAAATAGAGGATCTTGCAAATCCTTAAAGATGCCTTAAAGTCTGCTAAACTTCATTTTATACATTCTGTAAAGATCCACCTGTGGATTTGATATTACAGGCTCGTCTATAATAAATACTTTGATATTTTCAGACATTTGAGTTTGTAATAATATTTTATATTCCAAGACTTCCGCTGTGCTATTCTGTGTATGTTTGACCATGATGATATCAACTACGTCACGATACTCCCCACCGGGCCCACCGGTAATATGTGGAAATATCGGGGTGTGACAATAGGCATTCTCCCCAAAATTTTGTGGGTAAGTTGGCTTCAAACCTCAATGCTCGTGCCATTTCAAGGAGATGTCTATGTTTCCGTTCCACTACCCCATTTTGTTGAGGTGTGTGTGGACACGTAGTTTCAAGGACAATTCCTTCATCAGCATAAAAATCAAGCATGCGATTTGACGTGAACTCGCCTCCATTGTCGCATCTAACTCTCTTAATGTTCTTTTCAAATTGGGTGCTTATTAGTTTATGGAAAGCTACCAAACACCTACTTGCATCACTTTTGCATTTAAAAGAAAGACCCAAACCGCCCTACTATAATCGTCTACTATGGTGAAGAAATAACGTGCACGTGAAAGAGATGGGGTTCGATAAGACCCCCAAATGTCACAATGTATCAATTCAAAACAACCATGAGTTTTAATAGAACTAATGGGAAAAGGTGATCTTGTGTGCTTAGCCTTGGCACAAGAGTCACAAAACCAGTGTTTATTCTTGACAGTAACATTTTTAAGGAAATCTATGTGTGAAAGTTTTGAACTTGAAGCATGACCTAAACAATTGTGCCAAACGTCAATGGTTGCCATCATAGCTTGTCTTTTTTCTTCAACCATCCCCATTTGGTAGAGACCATCCTTGCACTTACCCGCTCCAATCAATGTCCTCGAGTTCAAGCCCTGCATAACAAAGAAATCTGGGAAAAATGTTACGGCACATTGAAGATCATTAGCTATCTTGCTAACCGATAACAAATTGAAATTAAATCTAGGAACATGTAAAACTCCTTTTATTTTTGTTCCATTTTTCAAAGTGTATCCTCCTCTTCCTTCAACGGCTATCTTTTCGCCATTCGGTATTATAACCGGTGGCTCGTGCATTCCTTTGGTTCGATTTTCAAGAACAGAGGCTCTGTGGGTGATATGGTCAGTGGCACCTGAATCCATGACCCAATTATTTCTTCTATCTAGGTTACCCGTTAAGTTTGCACTAGGAGTACCCACTGCCATGTTCGCCGCAGGTGATGAAGCAGTCTTCGACCCCTTTTCTCCGCCAAAAAGGTTCAAGAACTGCTGGTATTGTTTATTATTTAGGCCAGGTATAGGGCTGACTTCAGAGTCAACACAGGCTGCATTTATGGGTTTAATCTTTTCCCGTTTTGCTCCCTTTCCTGGCCACTAGTCCGGGTACCCAATCCGCTTGAAACAGCCATCCCGATTGTGACCGTCCCTGCCACAGTGAGTACAATGTTCAAATTGTTCCCCGGTGTTCCGTTTGCTCTCCTTTTGGCCTGGTTTGTTCGGTTGCTGTTTCGGATAGACGAAAGCCTGGAAGGCGGTGGTGTCAGTTGTGGGACGCTTCCCGGTTGCCACGCTTCTTTGTTGTTCGTCTTCCGAGACTAAGTGATAGGCCGCACTTAGGGTTGGTATGGGATTTATTGCTAGGATCTGAGTTCTGATGGTTGAAAATTCACCATCCAAACCGAGCAAGAATTCATAAAGTCTCTCCTTCTCCTTTAGACTGGTCAGTTCCTTCCCTATCCCGCAAGAGCAACCATCACAGGAGCACCTTGGATTGGGCAAAACTGATTGAAGTTCATCCCACAAGACACGAAGTTTTGTGAAATATGTTGAAACAGATGCTCCCTCCTGTCGTGTTGTTGACAGCATCTGTTTTAGTTCATATGCCCTAGGGGCACTTTGCTTTCCAAATCTTTCCTTTAGATCCTTCCACATCTCTTCAGCCGTGCTTGCGTACTTAACGTTGTTTCGGATATCCTTCTACATGGCTGTGTTCAGCCATCCCTTAATCATTGCGTCACATCTCATCCATCCCATATATTCAGCAGCGGAAGGGTTCGGTTTCTTGATGGTCCCATCTATGAAACCCACTTTGTTTTTGGCAAAAAGAAAATTGGTCATTTCTTGAGACCAATCGACGTAGTTGCCATCGGTGAGGGTCTCGTTCACGTGCATTTGTCTAGGATAGTCTGAGGGGTGGATGTAATATGGCGAATCATGATCAAAGGTAGCTCCATCTTTCTTGTTGGTGTCGACAGTTTTGTCTGGCATGGTGAAGGGGGGGTTTTTTTTTTTTGGAGAGATGGGTTTTGGGTTTTAGGTTTCTTTTGGTGTGGTCTGCTCTGATACCATATAGAGCTGGTAACCAAAGGTAATCAGGGGAAGAATATTTTTTATGTATGTATCTTTACAAAGAAAACAACCATCCAATATATACAAGAGAAAACAAAAGTTGCTCCACCAATTAAGGTCTAAAATTATGGGAGTAAAAGGATCAAAATTAGTGGTCAAAATAAAGGAGAAATTATAGGATGCTAATATAACCACTCCCTGTACTAATAGTTGTTGCATATATAAAGTTTGTTTCTATGCATAGTCTACGTCTCTGTGATAAATCTAAGGGTGTAAGGAGTGGTTAAACACTTGAGAGTGGCAAACTAAAAAATCAACCAATCAGAGTGCGCCACGTCAATCAGTGAAAAGTGTTTAAACTTTGCTCAAAAGTGTTGGCAATGGTTAGACACTTGGTGAAGTGGTAAACCATTTTTTTTTAAAAAGAAAAATGTGTGATTGGTTGAGATTGGAATGGACCCCACCCCACACACCCCCTCTCTCTCTCCTCTTCCCTCCCTTCGCCGCATCGGTATGCCATCACCGAATGTCACCCCATTTCGTTAAACACACAGGCGGCAAAAAGGTTGGCATTGGTTGCCGATTGATTGCCGATCGGTGCCGGGTGGGTTTGCCGCCCCCACTCCGGACACCCTAAATACGACAATTGTAGATGTTCTAAAGAAAATTTTAATTGCATCTGAACTTCCTAAATACGACAATTGTAGATGCTCTAAACAAAATCTTAATTGTATCTGAACTTCAATAAAAAGAATTTCGATTTTATTCTCGTTAGATTAGTTATGTTTTACAGTTTTCCGTGATAGTGCTTTCTAAATTGTAATAGTGTATGTTTTAGAACTAGAAGAATTCTTCCGTGATTCGCGACGGGAGTTCGATCGGTATTGTTTTGCTTCTTTAAGGTATAGGCACTCGCTATCATAACTTAAAGAAAAAACTATGTCTAGAGTATTTTTAGATACAAAAATACAAAAGAAACAAATAAATAAATAAAACACATTCTTATTACTTGATATAAAAACTTTCCTAATAAAATTTATCAAGATTTAAATAGAGAAAATAAGGTAACTATTTAGAATTACATTAATATAATTATATAAAGAATACAAATTTAATAAATCAAATTTAATTTATATTCTAAATACATCACTTAACTCTGATAAATATGATTGGTGGATCAAAAAAGGGTTTTTTCAACACAAAAAAGATGGATGACAAAAATGTAATTAGTATGCTATAGTTGCCTAATTATTAGACTATTCATAAGGAGTTTCAACAATTGTTATATTATAGAATAGAATAGGGATACTCGATTTGAGTAACCCCAACTTTTATCATTTGACCGATAACATTTCCAACTTACGAATTGTGCCACGCCTGTTTCAACTTTCAACTTTTTTTCCTTTGCCACTCTCAAACTAACTGAATCCTGACCCAGTTAGCTGACGCCAGATGCCACGTAGCTAAAAACGTGCCACATCATCAAAAAACCATGTGATATGCTATGTCAGCAAAAAAATACAACGCCAACAAAAAGCCACGGCTGATGCCATGTCACTAAATAAGTGACACATCTGCAAAAAAACTAACTGGGTTAAAGGTTAATTAATTTGAGAGTGTAAGAGGAAAATGAGTTGAAAGTTGAGAGTGATGTGATATAATCTATAAGTTGGGAGTGTTATCAATCATATAGTGAAGGTTTAGGTTATTTAAATCCAATATCTTTTAGAATATTACTTTTATGCCCCAATACAAAACATGCAAAACATATATTTGTACCATACACCTTATACACAATGGTAGACCTAGCCTTGGGGCTATGGTGTCACTTAACACCCAAGAATCTCTTTTAAATACAATCTATCTAACTGAAAACGAGCAATACCAGAGGCATTTTTTTTACAATGACACCCATAAAAATTTGACAGATGATAGTTAATCCATATTGTAAGATTAAATATATTATGTTTAATATTTAATCTATAGCCATTATAATCATTTACATAATATAGATCAAAATACATAATAACCTATTAAATAATTAGTTGGTAATTGTTGATGGACCATATTACCCTTATTAACTAATTAGGTTTCCTCCTGGGTGCTTATATAAGGGGAATTATGTAGAGGTCAAAAGGTTACACAGTTACATAACCTAATCATAACATCATCATCACAACACGATGGGATCATCTCTGACTGGATTCTCCACTGCACTGTCTGCTGTAACAGGTATGTTTTAATGTTTTCCCTCATGTATAAACAGAACTGACCCAACATGTGGTATCAGAGCATATGTTGATTAGTCAGTTCTGTTTTCTATCCGTAAATCTGGATTAAAACTGGAAAACAGGTTTTAAAACGATAATTAAAATTCGTTTTTCATCATCCGAAATCATTATTGTTCGATTTCTGTCATCCGGAATGGCATCTCGGATCATAGGCTCATTCTTATGTTATTGTTCCGAAATCTGAATGTTCAAAATATGTTTAATTGTGTAAAATAATTCCATATTTCGTATGAAAGTTTGAATATTTTTTATTTAGGGTTCATCATGTTCTTAGTTAAAGTTCGAAATTTCCTTTATGTTTTGGAATATGATTTGAATTGTGGAATGTTTTCCTAATTTTGTTCTAATTTTATCTAATAAGTTTTTCGAAATCTGTTAATAGGATAAACAGATTATGATTTTCGAAATTTACTGATAAAATTAGATCAATGTTAAAATAGGAAACTCTATCACAATTCCTAAGATTTCGAATTTTCTGTTATGATTTCGCATTTAACAGCTTGCATAACACATTTCGGATGATCATTACGGATGATCATTCCGGATGAACATTGTTCGCCCATTACGGATCAGCAACCGTCTGATCATTCCGGATGAACATTGTTCGCCCATTACAGATCAGCAACTGACCATTTTGGACTAAGCATCACGGATGATCAAAGAACTGACCATTTCGGATGAATCTCGGACTAAGCATTACCATCCGAAATCATCCGAAATCCATCACGGATCATCAAGAACTGACCATTTCGAATGAATCTCGGACTAAGTATCATCATCCGAAATCATCTGAAATGAACCGAAATGACTCGACTTACGCGTCTTGGACACATCCGAAATCATTCGAAATCATCCATTTCGGATAGTCCGAAATGATTCGAAATTATTTATTTCGGATGAATCCAAGACATGATTCATCATCCGAAATCATGAGTGTTCATAAAATTTGGCAGTTAATGTGAACTAAAATTCGATCCGCGCTAACGGGTGGTTTGCTATTAAATAATTGGTTTTGTAATTACTTAGTTAGTTAATCAGAATCAGATAATGCTTTACAAAACCAAAATAGCTTAACTTGAATGAGTTTCTGATGTATCAATTCTGGCCAAAGCTGATTTGAAACATCTACTTATCGTTCAAGTATTACGAAAGCTATGTTAAGTGTGCATCATAAACACGAATGTCTTAATATCTGGCCAAAGCTGATTTAATTATTTCATAGATGGCATACTTAACAGGTGCATAACTAAAGTGATTGTTTCAATTTCTGGCCAAAGCTGATTTGTTACAACCACTTTGCACATATGCTTAAATGATTACACTTCTGGCCAAAGCTTATTTGTCTTCGTTTAAGTAGAATTTTAACTAAGTCTGTTATTTTGATGTTAGTAATAGACAATATCACAGCTTCATAATATAAAATGGTCCTTATTCATGCCTGCCTTAGTTTAACATGCCCTTAGATCACATTAGAACTTCTTCCTAAGTATCATAACTTGGTCATCTTATTTCCACTATCAGCACCAAATCAGGGGATTCCACCTTTGACTGGTGATAACTTTGCTGCATGGAAGGATGCTCTCATGCTTACGCTTGGGCTGCTGGATTTTGATTATGCTCTAAGAGAGAATAAGCCAGCGGACCTTACTGCTACAAGTACTGCTGCTGAGCAGATAGTTCATGAAAAATGGACTAGGTGTAATCGCATGTCTCTCATGTTTATGAAGCAGTCCATCAGTAATGCAATCAGAGGAGCCATTCCTGATTCTGAAGATGCTAAAACCTACTTGGAACATGTGGAGGCGCAGTTCAAGGGGACGTCTAAAGCACACGCTAGTACTCTTATTCTCAAGCTGGTGACAACTAAGTATGATGGGAGGAACGGCATTCGCGAGCACATCATGATGATGAATGACATGGCCAATAAGCTGAAAGGGCTGGAAATGGAGATCAGTGATGGTTTCCTTGTTCATTTTATCATCACTTCGCTTCCTTCATCCTTCGAAGCATTCAAGATCAATTACAACACTCAGAAGGACAAATGGACGATGAGTGAGCTGGTCGCTATGTGCGTACAGGAGGACGAGCGTATGAGGATGGATCGCACTACTGATGTTGCTAACTTCACCACCTCCAACTCTAAGAAAAGGAAGAACAATCATCAGAGGAAGGATGCTTCAAAAGTCCAAAGGCCTAATCCTAATACAAGTGCACCTTCCAGCTCTAAGAACTCCTTAGGTAGAATCTGCTGCAAATTCTGTAAAAAGACAGGACACATGCAGAAGGAATGCCCTGACTTTAAGGAGTGGCTGGCTAAGAAAGGTAACGATTATTTTATGATACTTGAGTCCTATAATTTAAGTGTTCCTGCTAATTCTTGGTGGTTTGATTCTGGTTCTATGGTTCATGTTACCAATTCAACTCAGGCATTCCTTTCAATCCGGAAGCTGGAAAGAAACCAAAGAACGCTTAAGGTTGGGGAAGATCGAGAATTAGAAGTGAAGGCCATTGGAACATTACAATTAGTTATGAAAACTGGTTTATGTATTAAACTTTATGATACCTTATATGTTCCTGAGGTAACTTGGAACCTTGTATCAGGACCAAAGTTAGACATGGACGGTTTTATTGTTTCCCATGGTCATCGCAAACTCTCTATCCTCTATGATTATGTTCTTTATGGTACTGGTATTCTGGATGGTGGTCTCTATAGATTAGAACTAGATGATGGCTTTTCCAAATCTTTGTTGTCATATAACATTAATGAATCACTCACAAAGATGAAAGAGAAACAAGACTTAGAGACTTCATCTATGTTGTGGCATCAACGTTTAGGCCACATCTCAAGAGAACGATTAAATCGTCTCGTAAAGGATGAAGTCTTACCTCCTCTTGATTTCTCTGATTTTGGAACATGTGTCAAATGTCTTAAAGGTAAAATGACATTAGCGAATAAGAAAGGTGCCACTAGGAGCTCTAATTTATTAGAACTCATTCACACTGACATTAGTGGTCCCTACCAAATCGCTGGCATAACAGGACATACTTCATTTATCACTTTTATTGACGATTATTCTCGTTACATGTACTTGTATCTTATTAAGGAAAAGTCTGAATCTCTAACAACTTTTAAAGATTATAAGGCTGAAGTTGAAAAGCAATTAGATCGTCAGATTAAAGTTGTGAGATCAGATAGAGGCGGTAAATATTATGGAAGACATACTGATGTGGGTCAAGCTCCTGGTCCATTTTATGAGTTTTGTAAAGGCCAGGGGATTGTGAACCAATACACCATGCCTGGTACGCCTCAGCAGAACGGTGTCGCTGAAAGAAGAAACCGTACCCTCATGAACATGGTGCGCAGTATGTTAGCCAACACTAATTTACCATTATTTCTCTGGACTGAAGCGTTAAAAGCAGCTGTTCATATACTCAATAGAGTTCCTTCTAAGTCTGTCCCTAAAACTCCTTATGAACTATGGACAGGAAGGAAACTGAGTCTTAAATATATGAAAGTATGGGGCTGCATTGCTGAAGCAAAACTTTACAATCCTTTCCTAAGGAAACTTGACCCTAAAACAGTTACCTGTTTCTTTATCGGGTATCCTGATAATTCAAAGGGTTATCGTTTCTATTGTCCTTCCCATGTCACCCGTATTGTTGAAACCAAGCGTGCTGCGTTCCTAGAGGATTTCAAGGTCAGTGGAGGCAGTACCAACCCTTACGAAGAATTGCAAGAAGTACAAGACGCGGGGGTGAGAGACTCATCGTTTACCATTACTCCGATTACTCCTCTTGTACCCAATGCAACCACTGTACCTGAAGCTACTGCACCACCAACTGCAAATTCACCTCTACAATCAGAACCCATTATACCTTATGACGAAGGCACATCAAACGCTCAAAACCAAGACAACGCTGAACCCGATAATCCACTCAGGAGGTCATCTAGGCAACGAAGGCCTACTAATTGGGATGATTATGTTACCTACCTGACTGAAATGGATCCCGGAAAGCTCAATGATCCTATCTCTTACAATGAAGCCATTAGCAGTGATCAGTCTTCTGAATGGAATAAAGCAATGATTAAAGAGCTTGAATCCATGAAGAAAAATGACGTTTGGGATTTGGTAGAATTACCCAACGGTATCAAACCCGTAGGATGTAAATGGGTGTTCAAAACAAAATTGGATCCGAATGGGAACGTTGAACGCTACAAAGCGAGATTGGTTGCAAAGGGCTACACCCAGAAAGAGGGAATTGATTATCAAGAGACGTTTTCACCTGTTTCTCGTAAAGATTCATTAAGGATCGTCATGGCCCTAGTAACTCATTTTGATTTAGAGTTGCATCAGATGGACGTTAAAACCGTTTTCCTTAACGGAGATTTGGACGAAGATGTTTACATGAAACAACCTGAAGGCTTTAAACCTGAAGGTCAGGAGCATCTAGTCTGTAAGTTGAAGAAATCCATTTACAGGTTAAAACAAGCATCACGTCAGTGGTACCTCAAGTTTGATGAAGTCATGAAGAAACAAGGTTTTATGAAGAATCAAGTGGATCAATGCACCTACCTCAAGATGAGTGGGAGCAACTTTACTATACTTGTCCTTTACGTAGATGATATTCTATTGGCAAGTAATAGTTTAGACATGTTGCATGAGTCGAAGCGATTACTCTCGCATAACTTCGACATGAAGGATCTTGGAGATGCTTCTTACGTCATTGGCATCGAAATTCACCGAGATAGACACAAAGGGATCTTAGGATTGTCCCAAAGGGCTTACATAGATCGTGTCCTTACACGTTACAACATGCAACAATGCAAACCCTCTGTCGCTCCAGTAGTTAAAGGAGATGTTTTCGGTTCATTCCAGTGTCCGACAACAGAGGTTGAGAAGGAGCAAATGAGCCAGATACCTTACGCGTCAGTAGTCGGGAGCTTGATGTATGCTCAAGTCTGTACTCGCCCAGATATCGCTTATATTGCTGGAATGCTAGGCCGTTATCAGACTAATCCTGGCCTAGATCACTGGAAAGCAGCTAAGAAGGTACTTCGATATCTGCAAGGGACGAAAGACTATAAACTGACTTATAGAAGAAGTGATCAATTGGAAGTGGTGGGTTATTCTGATTCTGATTTTGCCAAATGCAAAGATGACAATAAATCCACTTCGGGCTATATCTTTATGTTAGCAGGCGGCCCTATCTCATGGAAGAGTCATAAACAACAGTTGACCACAACTTCCACAATGATGGCAGAGTACATTGCTGTTTATAATGCAACATGTCATGGAATGTTGCTTAGAAATCTGATCACTGGACTCAAAATCGTTAATTCCATTTCTAGACCATTGAAGCTTTACTGTGATAATTCAGCTGCCGTTAGTTTCTCGAACAGTAACAGTTCGACTGGAGCTGGTTTATATCTCGATACAAAATATATGTTCGTACGTGAACGAGTTGAGGAAAATAATCTTTGTATCGAGTATATTAGTACTAAAGATATGCTTGCGGATCCGATGACTAAAGGTCTCCCTCCTAAGGTTTACGAAGAACATGTTCGGAATATAGGATTTAGTAAAGACCTTATTTAAGCATATTGTACTAGCTTATGTTTTATGTTAATGAAATTTCCTCAGTTTGATTTTGTATGTCTCTTAGAATATGTTCAACCGGTATAATGGCATATAGACACATAAAGTTACAAATCAAACAAAGGGCTTATGCTTCTTTTGATCATGACGATTAGGTTTTAAATTAAGGCTATAGTATGACTAATGGGGGTCCTGAGTCGCATAATGATTCAACGGCTGTATTTCTTTGCTATAGTACTTGTTTAAGGCTAAAATGAGTGTTAACTCCTGATCAGGCTTATCTAATACTTATAGTAAATGATTATTCGGCTAAGTGGGAGAATGTAAGATTAAATATATTATGTTTAATATTTAATCTATAGCCATTATAATCATTTACATAATATAGATCAAAATATATAATAACCTATTAAATAATTAGTTGGTAATTGTTGATGGACCATATTACCCTTATTAACTAATTAGGTTTCCTCCTGGGTGCTTATATAAGGGGAATTATGTAGAGGTCAAAAGGTTACACAGTTACATAACCTAATCATAACATCATCATCACAATCGACCTCCCTATCCCATAACCGATTCCCTTGTCGGTTTTCTCCAGTCACCATCATCAGTCAGCACCCTAAGGAGGAACCAGATCACACTGACACATATGTCGAACACGATGGGATCATCTCTGACTGGATTCTCCACTGCACTGTCTGCTGTAACAGGTATGTTTTAATGTTTTCCCTCATGTATAAACAGAACTGACCCAACACATATTTCCTTTTAACATTTTCCCTACTCAATTGGTGGTAATTTTGTGTAGATATCTTTATGTAGAAGCCTAATGTTTTAAAATTGGGCTTTTATGTTTTTTCTTTTATCTTTTTATGGTTATATAAAGTATGCATGTTTTAATAGAAAGACATATTAATCAACATATCTAATTAACAACACCATGCTAACTTGAATAGGGAAGCTACTACGTTTTGTTTTTGTTGTTTTCTAAAAGAGATTTAGTTTTTTTTACCTCGTTATATTTTTATAGTTAAGTTTAAATTAATTAACAGCTTTTTTTATTATGTTTTTTCTTTTAGAAATTAATTTTTTTTTATGTTTTTTTCTTTTATAAATTAAATCTCGTACGTTTTTATACACCAAAGCACAACACGTAATTTTACTTAATTACAATTACATACTCTGATCTAACCCAAAATAAAAAGTGATTTGGCTCCATTTAGACCGAAAAAAGTATATAATCAAGTTAATACAATAATAATCGTACCAATTAGATCCCATAAACAGCAAAAGCTATTAGTAAGGTCCGGGGAAGGTGGAATGCATGCAAACCTTACTTCTATCCTTATAGATAGAGAGGCTGCTTCCAGAGAGATATTAAAAATAGAATATTCAAAAAAATTCTTAGGTTTATCATCATTTATACGTCACAAATTTGCGTACAGCTTTGCTATTGGTAGGATTTAATGATGATGAAATTTGTGTATAGTTGGTCCAGGCTAAGACTAGAAGGAGTGGGGGCCGGCGCCGGTCCCCCACACCGCCCCCCTCCATCCCACCCGTCCTCACCAGCAAACCCAAGCCGGGCTTGCCGGGCCACCTTTGAAGATATAGCCGTTAATAACGGCTAGTTTTATAAAAAAAAAAAAAAAAAAAAAAAAAAAAAACCTTTTTCAATTTAAATATATACCCATTCTTTATACCATTTCTTCAATATTTCACCCATTCTTCTCCCATTCTCATCCATTTTTATAAAAAAACACTCCCATTTTTATACCAATCTTTTATAAAAAAATATCTCTTCATCCACAATGGCATCTAATCCTTGGTGGTCCGGCTCTTCTTCGGATGAAGAGGAGATGTTTTTCGCAAGCGCTATGGTACAGGCGGCGCAAACGAAGACGAAGACGAGTAGTTTAGTTTTTTTTTAGGAAATGTAATATTTTTTTTATTTTTCGGGAATCTATTTTTTTTTTTTTAGGAAATGTAATTTTTTTTTATGTTATGAAATGAATTTATTTATGTTGTATTTGTTAATTTTTATAAAGTTTTTATTAAGTTAATAAAGTAAAACTTAGAAAATTATAAAATAATGAGGTTGGGTAGCCCCATCCTCCATCCCTCTCAATTATGAAGGAGGCCCATCCCCCACGAGCCGCCTACGTGGCGCCTACGTGGAGGCTCATCCCCGTGGGGATGGGCCAAACCACTCCTTCTAGTCTAAAATGAATCAGATTTGGATGAGTGATTGCCAACTGTGTGGTATAATGATGTACATGTATGTTTTCATTTGTCGTTGTCCCACTCCTTGTCGTTTTTCACATGTTTTTAGCACTTTATATTTTGAATATATTACAATTATTGCTAAAATCATTTTTTTTTGAACGGCCAACAAACTCAATCCCGATCACTCTCAGGGCATCTACTGGACAAACGGAGTACTCCGAGAGTAACCCGAGTCCACTACCAATTCCGGGGAAAACCCGACAACCCACCCGCCCGTAAGCACGACGGTGAAATTACCGGTAAAACCCGTTTGGCTCAAGGATCCAACCCAGGTTTCCCTGGGTCTCCTATCATTGCCCACCAGTGCCTCACTCTGCACCAAGTGGGAGTCGAACTTGCATCTCTCAAAAGAAATGCAAGCTCTCCATCACTTGATCTAGAGATCACTGGTTTTGTTTATGTTAATATGAAAGACTTGGACATAAAACTCATGACCCAAAACATAACAATAGAACAAACAAAGAATTAAATTAAATTAAATTAAAGTATACCTAAAATGGTAACACTATTCACATCAAGTAGTTGAATACTTGTCATGTGTACAAAAAAGAAAACGTATGATGGATGTATTATTAAAAATAATAATAATAATAATTAGGATGGATTTAGACACGACTGAAAACCGATGGTTAGAATGGATGGGACATACAGCTCAGCTTGGCATGTTGTGTTGTGTACATAAGGACAAGGTTGCGTAAGTAAAGAGGATGAATGAATACGTGGCAAACTAATATCATCATAGATTCCTCCGTCCATGCTAAACCCCAAGGACTTTGGAGAACAAATCCAACATCATTATGTTCTGATCTACAATCACGTGCAATAATCTCATATTCTCATCTTCTTTTTTTCTAACGATGAACGACGTGTCAATCACCGTGACAACGGATACTGTGGTCAAGGTCGACTACTTGACCGCCGCCAGCCCCTTGGCCTCTCCCAGATGCGTAGAAACCCAACCTCCACCCGCCCGAAGGCACGACAATGGAATAATCGGTAAAAACCTCGTCTCCCATCTAAGACGAACCGGCGCTGCCCGTATCCGCCCCTTCATCTGGATGCCGCATAAAATAATGAGAGTGCGAGTCGAACCTAGGTCACAAGAAACAAATTTTTCCCCAACCACTCCACCACTAATTCATATTCTCATCTTCTATTCATATTAATACCATACCGTATAATAACATTATTAATAATGCTAGTAATAGTGGATAATGTCTAATAAAACAATCAGTGGCAGATCTAAAAAAAATCTATATGGGTAGCGAAATCAAAAAAGCGTTATTTTTTTTTTCAAAATTTACAATATCGTCGGAGCATTAAGGGACAACAAAAGCTACCCCTCTTCTCAAGGTATATCGGCCACCCCTGAAAACAATATTCTTAGTTATTCACATCTCATCTTATCTAGATTTTAACCTTTCTAAAACACTATATTATTAATTTTCACAAGAATGTTTCTTAGTTAAAATTTGGCCATATCACTTTTGTTTTCACACTTGAAATATCACTTTATCATAATATTACTTAGAGTAAACTGCCATTTTGGTCCCTGAGGTTTTGTTACTTTTGCCACTTTAGTCCAAAACTCAAACCTTTTGCTTCTGGGTCCCTGTGGTTTCAGTTTTATTGCCATTTTGGTCCAAAAATGAAATCAGGTCATACTTGTCTTATAAAATCCTGCAATTTTGTCATTTTCCTCAGGGGCAAATCAGGCCATATTTGTCTTATAAAAGATGGTATTTATTTATAAAAAAGAAATGATCATTTTGCCCCTGCGAAAAATGACAAAATAACAGGATTTTATAAGACAAATATGACCTGATTTCATTTTTGGACCAAAATGGCAATAAAACTGAAACCACAGGGACTCAGATGCAAAAAGTTTGAGTTTTGGACTAAAGTGGCAAAATTGACCAAACCACAGGGACCAAAATGGCAGTTTACTCTATTACTTAATTGTAGAAAAGTTTAATTATTTTCCTATAACAAAACTTGATTGAAATATATAATATATTGTTTTTGTGCAATATAAAAAGATCATGTTAATTTTATTACTATTTTATTATTATGATCATTATATTAACTAGCGCTAACCCCCACGCGCGTTGCGCAGGGATGGACGGGTTAAACCGAGGCTCAGACACGTTTTCATCATCATAGCCGTAAACATTCCAAAATAATGATAGATTATTGAAAATAATAAGACATATATTTGGATATTACACTTGAACTCCGCAATATTTTTGATTTGGCATAATAGTCGAAGGGAATTTTCCTAAATAGTAACTTCAGTAATTGGTCTATTAATTTTAAATATCATATTTAGGAATGAACACTATTAAATATAAAAAAATATAAAGGATGGAGTTATCATTATTCCATCACATGCATTATAGATATCCCCAATTGATAAATGGACTATTTTTAGAGGTAATAACTGTCTTCTATTTTTGTTTTTAGGGTATTTTACAATTTGAATGTAAATAACATGTAGCTGTCACTCAAAGAGCTAGTGTGTTGCATAGAGAGTTAGATCATGAATGTCCATGCCTCACTTATACTTTTCTTGCATCAAAACCTTGTAAAGGGTGATGGTATCTACACATCCCCTAAAATTTTTGTACATCCCTCAATAGAAACCATATAGGCCAATACGCTTCCCATAGGGTTTGAAGCATTAAATGCAACACCAATAGGAAGCGTATTGGGCAATACGGTTCATATTGGTACAATATTATCTGACGCGCACGCAGTTCAAAACTATACAGGTCTAAAAAGTGACCCAATAGGAAGCGTATTGCCCAATACGATTCCCATAAGTTTAATAGGAAGCGTATAGGGCAATACACTTCCCATAGGGCTTGGGTTGGTGAACACATTAAATCAATAGGAAGCATATTGGGCAATCCGATTCCTATTGGTATAATAGGAAGCGTATGGGGCAATATGGTTCCCCTAGACCCAAAGTATAGGAAGCGTATGGGACAATATGGTTCCCCTAGACCCAAAGTATAGGAAGCGTATGGGGCAATATGGTTCCTCTGGCCCCCTAATCTGAATCTTTTTTATAAAAATGTGTCAAAAAAACGTTTATACATTATTTGTATAACTTAAATTCTTTTCATTTTAAATTTGCAGATATGGCGTCAGATGATGAGATGGATGGCGCGGGAGATTTCGATCCATGGGCCGGTGACTATTGTTCACGATATCCATATATGATATACCCTTCCCAAACGTATGAAGCGAAACGGTTCAATAAACTTAGGGAGATGAAGGTGGGGTACATGAGAGGGATACACTGGGATTCGTTAGAGACATGTGGGGTGGCGGACACTGTTCGACAGGTTATCGGGCAGGATAGCCCGTGGGATCGTTTATTTCGAATAGGAGCCGCACCATCTTATCGGCCGTTGATGGTGGAGTTTCTCTCCACATTCCGTTATAGACCTCGACCGGATGACCGGCCGAACTCGGATTTTGATGATCCGAACTTGCCGGCCCCATCACCCGAGATCACATTCCGTCTATTCGGCGAGGTATTTGAGATGTCGCTTCGTCAATTTGTCGTCGCCACCGGTTTTTACACAGACGAGGAGTTGGTTCAGGACATGTATACCACGGCTATTGATCGTATGCCCGAGGATGAGTTGATTGCCTGGTGGCCCACCATCGGTGAAAGTCCATACACCATGATTGGATTTAATTTTAAGTATTTGTAATATTTGTTTAATTTGGATATGTTTAATTTGTTTGGATTGCTTAATTTCACTACGTCTTTTATAAAATTTATAACAAAAAAACTAACATCATTTTATAACAAAAAAACAACTTAATTAATGTTTAAAAAAATAAAGTTCAAAAAGATACTAATAACAATATGATGTTCTTGCGGAAAAAAAAAATCCTCCAGGGAACGTATGGCCCTATATGATTCCTCCTGTCTTTTGAAAAAAAAAATCATTAAGGGAGCGTATGGCCCTATACACTTCCTTTTAGCTGACCATCTTTTGAAAAGTTTGGTACACATATAGGAAGTGTATTGCTTAATACGCTTGGACCCAGAGGAACCGTATTGCCCTATACGCTTCCTCTGGTCCCCTAATCATTAGCTGACCATCTTCTGAAAAGTTTGTACTTCAATATAGGAAGTGTATTGCTCAATATGCTTGGACCCAGAGGAACCGTATTGCCCTATACGCTTCCTATAGGGTTCAAGGGATGTGCAAATAACCAAGAGGGATGTGTGAATAACCAAGCCCCTTGTAAATTAAGAGGTCCAATTTAAACACTACCTATTTTTATATTTATATTGAATGGTCCAATAATTTAATGTCACCACCACCTACTTTTACTCACCTACTTTACTATTCATTTTCCTTTTCTTATTAAAAATAGTAAAATATAGTAAAATATTCATTTCCCTTTTCTTATTAAATATAGTAAAATAAAATAAAATATAGTAAAATATAGTAATATAGTAATTTTCTTATTAAATATAGTAATATTAACCGGTTTAATCAGCAATATTCACTATATTGATTTTTAGATACTGAATTTTCTAGGCATGCATTAATTACTTGTATGACTTTTTTTATTACATCATTGCTTATCATTTGCCTCTTGTGTGTTTTTATTACATCATTGCTTATCATTTGCCTCTTGTGTGTTAAACTTAAACATGAATTCTATCTTTTTTGTTTTAAAACTAGCACGATGTTTATTAATTAGTTTAATTTTTGTTAAGCATAGCTTTAGAGATTTGTTGATTGTTGGTGTAGTTGTGTTTAAAAGACAAATGTCACATGCTAAGTAATTTATAACTATTTTCTTTTTGAAATTCACGTATATCAATTGTATTAACAACTTTTCTCTCTTTTTGTCATGTTGATCCACATACGTTCTTATTTTAAAATATTGATGATTGTTTATATAGTATAGATACGTGTGAACTCTATTTAAGAATATATTGTTATATCGTTATATACATATACATATTAAAACAATACTTGCTGTATAGACGTTAACAATATTGTTTTTCCTTGGTTTTATATGAATTTGGTATACTACATTATATGATCGGTAGTCTATTCTTTCCTATAA
Source organism: Helianthus tuberosus (assembly GCA_030545235.1). NCBI lineage: Eukaryota > Viridiplantae > Streptophyta > Magnoliopsida > Asterales > Asteraceae > Helianthus > Helianthus tuberosus. The sequence continues at coordinate 32,186,921 of CM060422.1, forward strand.
AAGTAGCAGCAAAATTGGCATCTATTCTCTATATATAGATGTTTCTATAAAGGCCGTCACTTTAATAGATAATACCAAACCTAAAAAATAAAAGTTATAACATTTTCTTGGTTTCCCATCCGGTATCGAAAACCATTTTAAATCATCTTTCTCGTTCATCATAATGGTTATAATAATGATATTGATTCCGTTTTCGGTATGGTCTTTGTCGTTGAGTTGTTATCCGTCTTTGTTAGACATGCCGATACGAAACTAATGTAATAATTGTTAGATTTGTGCTTGGACGAACTTAATAAAAACAAGTGTGCTAGAAAGACCCAATTTGAATGATCATAACTGTTTATGAATTTAGGGTTCAATGACCCGTACATATGGAAGGCAAATGACGTCCTAATGAGCAAAACTTGTGATACATCAATTCCTCTCATTTTACTGCATAATTTTTAATTTTGACTTTCAACTATTTCTTGAAAATTTGTGATTTTTGTATGGTTGTAAAAATTGTGGATTTTATTAATTCACACATTTATATAAGCTTTTAAATTTTAATCACTTTTACGTGTATCGATCTTGTAAAACCTATCAAACTTATAATTTTCCTATAATGCGAAACTTTATATTCTAGGTTTTCTTGTTAAATAAATCATATATTTCAAGACATTTTCTGCTTCTGCTCTACATAGATGCATATAATTCGAGTCGAGCCCGAGATTGTCTTAGCTCAGCTCGAGCCATTTAGGATACTCAAGCTCGAGCTTAGTTTGTGATTCACTGTTAAGCTCATGCTCGGATCAAGCTCAATACACTTTATTATTTTTAAATTTTTACGTACGTATATTTACAAATACATATAAAATTAATTATGTAATTAAAATAAAGTCAAAGTACAATTATACAAACAAAAGCCTCAAACTTGGCATATGTAACTTAGGGCAGTTGCTCATTTATCAAATAAGCTTCAATTTAAGCTTCAGCCAAGCTCAAGCTCGTCTAACCTTAATATGATTTAACCTTTTAACTAATCGAACTTGAATAATTCACAAACAACTTAATTAATTTACATTCCTAGATTTGCATCATGTGAAATATCAATTAGGTATGTTCATGATACATATTTGGTTGTTTTGACGGATTGATGTGTGTTAAATCATAGGCTAAAGATCGTATGTTCGTGAGTCATGTGGGCCCCTCACGTATAAGCTTTTTTAGACAGGTAATATAATTGAGTACTTATATTAAGATGAGTAAAATATAGTTTTAGTTCCTAAGGTGTACACTCAATCATAGATTCAGTCATAATTTCAAAAAAATCAACACTCCAATTCTTGATGTTGTGATATGCAGAGTGTTATAAAGAAGAATAATTTCGTACTTGCACTTTTGCCCTGGAGGGTATAAAACAAGAGCCTCTTTTTCGAGTTTCACTTTCAGTCCCTATGGGCATAAAGGTCTTTTAACATAAATGGTAACATTATACTAACGGCTGTTTGGAGCTGGGGTTTAATTGAATCAAATTGACAACGTCAGGGACTAAAGTATTGAATTTTTTGGAAATATCGACTGAATCTACGAGCGGTTAAATCTCAGGGACTGAACTGTACTTTACTCTGTTTGCCAACTTCTGAATGAGTAAGTGCTAAATCAGTAAGAGCTCTGAACTATTAAGTGTTGAATCAGTAAGAAGTCTGAACCATTAAGAGCCAGTATAATGCTTAACTGTTCAGAGGCAAATGTCTGACCAATTCAAATAAGAGGTCTAAACCATTCAGACTCAGTATAATACTTACTATTTATAGGCAAATGTCTGAACCATTCAACTATCTGCTCGCGAAACAAAACCTAAACCGTTAAGTACTGAACTAATAAAAAATCTGAACCATTAAAAACTAATTTTTTTTGAACGACCAACAAACTCAATCCCGAGCACTCTCGGGACACCCACTGGACAAACGAAGTACTCCGAGAGTAACCCGAGTCCACCACCAATTCCGGGGAAAACCCGGTAACCCATCCGCCCGTAGGCACGACGGTTAAATTACCGGTAAAACCTGTTTGGCTCAAGGATCCAACCCAGGTTTCCCTGGGTCTCCTATCATTGCCCACCAGTGCCTCACTCTACACCAAGTGTGAGTCGAACCTGCATCTCTCAAGAGAAATGCAAGCCCTCCACCACTTGTTCTAGAGATCATTCGCATTAAAAACTAATTAAGAGCTGAAACAATCAACTCCTAAGAAACTTAATAAAACAGGTTAGAAATTAATTATGGTTTATCACCAATATGAAAACATGTGATCATATAGAAAGCCAAAAACATAGCCTGATACATAAAAACACAAAAACCAAAAGTATTTAGTCAATATCACGGTACAAAACTTCCCCACGTGTCTTCAATCGTAACTCAATTAAAAAAGTGTCCAGATTCACTGTACTAATCACCCCTTAGTTACCAACTTACCATTTTCTTGGACCAAATTAACCTCAGACCCACTCTATAAAACCCGACCCACAATCGTCAATCATTCATCAACTTTCACAAATCAAAATTTTCACTTATCAATGGCAGAAGCAATTCAACCCACCAACCTTTTCCCTTCAAAGAAACGAACCAACCCCGACGACTCCAATCGCGACGACGATAATTTCGTCGCAAAAAAACCCGCAACAAAACCCTCATGGGAAGACCCAGCATCAGCCTTAGCCAATGCTCGTCACGAGTTCGGCGAACACGGCGGCGTTAACATGTCCATCGAAGCCTCCGCCACCTTCACCGTCATGGAACCGGAGACTCTCAGCCGCATGTTCGCCGGAGAGTTAGGCCCAGATCGCGACTTCTTCATCTACAGCCGCCATTTCAACCCGACAGTGCTCAACCTCGGACGACAGATGGCGGCGTTAGAGGGAACTGAAGCGGCGTATTGTACGGCTAGTGGCATGTCAGCTATATCGTCAGTTTTGTTGCAGCTTGTTAGTAGTGGGGATCATGTGGTGGCGTCACAGACGCTTTACGGTGGAACTCATGCGTTACTTACGCATTTTCTTCCTAGGTCGTCGAATATTACGACGTCGTTTGTTGATATAAGGGATTTGGAGCAGACTAAGGCGGCGATTGTTGAAGGGAGGACTAAGGTTTTGTACTTTGAATCTATGTCCAATCCTACGTTGACTGTGGCCAATATTCCGGAGCTTTGTAGAATTGCTCATGACAAAGGTGTGACTGTCGTCGTTGATAATACTTTTGCTCCGATGGTGGTTTCTCCGGCGAGGCTTGGTGCTGACGTTGTGGTTCATAGTATATCTAAGTATATTAGCGGTGGTGCCGACATAATTGCCGGTATGTTTTGTTTTTTATTTATTTTATTTTTTTGCTGTATCTGTCATTTTTTATACACGTGTCATAAATCATACCATATGGGTCGGTTTTGTTCGATTTTTACCATTAACCATAACGGTTAGTTTTAGTTATGGAATTAACCATAACCAAACTTCGGTTATGGTTATGGCGATTAATTTGCTCACCCTTACCATCAATTAACGGGTTTTTCGTTTTTTACCCGAAACCCGACCCGAACAAACCAGTACCTAATTACCGATTAATCCGATTTTTAGTGCTTGGGTTTTCGTTTTTGTTTTTGTTTTTGTTTTGTAGATATAGATATAGGATTCAAGTAAGGATGTGAATAGAGGCGGACCCGGTATTTATTTTCAATGGGGTCCATTTTTTTGGTGTTCAAAAATTTTCATAACAAAACGTTAAAACTTTAGGGTCGGTCCTCGTTCGGGTTGGGTCAAAGGGAGGTTTGAGTTAGATTTAACAAAGGGTCGGGTCAAAGCGAGGTTTAATTTAAAAAAAAAAGGAATACAGGCTATATAAGGGTTAAACCCATAACCTCTTGTTGGTAAAGAGAAGGGTTTAACATTACAATAACTTTCCTTTTCTTTCTATGATGTCCACCTAATTATATGTATTTCACCTAATTATATTTATGGGTCCTTAAAAAATTTAATATACCGGATCTACTATTTTTTTTAAAAAAACATTCGGGTCCGGAGACTCACACTCGCTCTATGTGGGCCCTGGATGTGACCCCAACACTTTAGGGAAATTACAACGAAACAGAAGACAAACGGACAACTGATAACCTTTTTTGGTTAGACTTTAAAATGTAAAAACATGAATGACCCGAACCCATTAACCTGAGACCTGAATGTCAAACCTGATTAAAATCTATGAACAAGTAGAGATTCATGTGATTGACTACATATGTTTGCCAATGATCCTTTGGTGGAGTGGTGGAAACTGGAAAGGACTTGGGCCATGTGAGTGGTCTCAGGTTCGATCCCCACCTCCATCAAAAGGTGAGGCATTGGGGTTATTCCCAACCCAAGGATGGCAAGGACTCCGGTTCAAGCCTGAGGGAACCCGAGTTTTCTATTACGGCGCATTTACTCCAGCGGGTCGCTCTGTCACAACAGGCGGTCGATTCGTGTGGAGGGTGTAACTCCTGTCAAGTGGCAGGGGGTCGGAAATTTTCTCGGGGAAAGCTATGTCCCATTTCTACCGAGGCGTGGGCCCCGTTAAGACAACATAGTCCTTTGGACAGAAATGGGGCGGGCCTGCGACTTGCGGGTGTGTATTAACCGTCTGTTGTGAATTACATTTTAAAAAAAAAAAAAAACTACATATGTTTGTTCCGGAAATTGTTAGGTATCACATGTGAGCCTTCTGTCAAATTTTACTTTTCTTGTTTTTATGGATATGCAATTGATTACAAAAATCCAAAATAAGGAAAAGTGTTCATTGATATGATCATACATGTGTACTGTGTAGAGCCTGCCTGTCCTTTTCTAAGACAGAAGAATTGTATATGCATGACTGTATCAGCATCTTAATTAGTATATGAGATATTCTAGAATCATGATACAAGATTCTTGTTATCTTTATGTTTGGATACTTGGATAGTGTTATCTTAATCTTGTTGTTATTGTGATTACAGGGGCTGTTTGTGGTCCAGCTAGTTTTGTGAACTCACTGATGGACCTTCACCAAGGGGCCCTGATGCTACTAGGCCCAACAATGAATGCTAAAGTTGCTTTTGAGTTGTCTGAGAGAATCCCTCACTTGGGCCTCCGGGTCAAAGAGCACTGCCATAGGGCTTTAGTCTATGCCCAAAGAATGAAGAAAATGGGCCTCAAGGTCATCTACCCGGGCCTCGAAGACCACCCTGATCACCATCTTTTGAAGTCCATCTCGAACAAGGAGTATGGTTACGGCGGGATGCTTTGCTTGGACATGGAAACCGAAGCCCGAGCCAATAAGCTGATGAATCTGTTGCAGAACCAGACCCAATTTGGGCTCATGGCGGTTAGTCTTGGCTACTACGAGACCCTCATGTCTTGTTCGGGTAGCAGCACAAGCAGTGAAATGAACCAAGACGAGAAGGCGCTGGCTGGAATTTCACCTGGCTTGGTTAGAATGTCGATCGGGTACAGTGGGACCCTTGAACAGCGATGGGGTCAGTTTGAGAAGGCTCTCTCGAGACTTCAAGAGTCGAGCTTGTTCTCGAAGAATTGAGATTCTAATATGAATGTAAACAATCTCAGTTCTTAATTATGCTTCATGTTGGACTGTATTAATGTTTGATCAGTGTCTTAAACTAAGCCCATAATGGTTATGTTTTTAGTGTTATGTGCACTGTATATTGATGAAAGGGTTGCTTAGTTGTGACCATTCTGTTGGGCATTAGATCATCAATAATATAAGTTTGTTTCTTAATTTTCTATGAATATTGAAGACTGAAGAGGTAACTTCCAATTGGGCCGACCCAACATGCTTGAGCCCAATACATATGGATTCACAAGGGCTTTAGCCCACCCAATCTTCTACATACTTTCTTCATGAGAAAACTTACTCCATACTTTCCTTTCTTCTAAATTTAGTCTTACTCTCGTTATATCCTTTTTATTATATGAATTATCATGAATGCTCGATTGACTAGAGCGTCAGAGGGCGACGATTCTCAAAACACACCGGGCGATGCGAAAGCCAACAGCTATAAAGGCTACAAATTCTTCTCACTTCTTCGATGACTCCTACTCAGTTTTCGATAGCCATGATAATTGCGATCCAAAAGTCATAATCATGTTGGCATCGAGGATTTGGGTTATTTTGCTACGTTCTTCATCGATGCGTGAGCCTAGATATCCGTTGCCAAGAGTCGTTTTAAGTTTACAAAGAAGTTGCGTCCAACGCGCACACCGCGCAACAGCACGAGCATCCTTACTATGTCTGGACCTGGTAAGTTTCCCCGTATTGAGTCAAATTAAGTCGCATGCTCCACGTGGTGGGACAGGGTCCGGGCACGACGGGGCTCTCACCCTGTCCGGCGCCCCCTTCCAGGGGACTTGGGCCGGTCCACCGCTGAGGACCCTTCTCCAGACTACAATTCGGACGACGAAACCCATCATCAATTTTTACATTTTGTTTTATAAAGATGTTCATCTATATATATATATAAACATGATAAATAAGGGCTTATGTGTCATGTTGTGAGGGCTTGAGAGATGATGTGGCATCACCTTAGGCATTCAAGAAATTGGTTTTGGCTCCAAAATTCGGGTCAAATGTTTTGATAAATGGGTTTACACGGGATCCGTATTATGTTTTTACGACCCACACATTCATATACACGTTGTTTTGTAAAACCCTAATTGTATCTCCTTCTCCTGTACGCTTCTTCTTTCTAATACAATCTCCTGTACTCTCCCTTCCCAATCCGTCATCGAAACCCTAATTCACATCTTCTCACTCACGCTTCCAAGACATGGTTTTCTTTTCTCCTCACGATTTCTGCAGATCTCTGTTGAAGTAATACACCATTTCAGTCTACGCCTCACTGTGCCGCTTCTGATTCTCTAATTCTTAAGGTAATGTTCTTATTCTTTGGTTGTTTGTTTTGCATTACTGATTGTTCTTCGTTTGTTCTTTTCGTTTATTTCATTTTATAGGTTTTCTTCATCGACTAAAATCAAGGATTCATCGACGGTCCAATTGGGTGCTGCTATAGATCGAGTGAGGAGGCTGCTGATGTCATCGTGTTCCATGGTTATGGTGGCTGAGAGGGTTTCAATGTTTGAATTCTGCATTTTTAGTCTATCGCAAAAATAGGTTTTTTTTAGTCTTTGTTGTTTTGATTATGTCGTTTTATAGCTATTTGGTTATCTTATTAGTGTTTACTCCGTCTTTTAATAGGATCGAGAAAGAATTCGAATCTTGAATCAAATCTAATTGACTAATTTTTTTTATTTAAGTTGTTTTTAAATAGATTTGAAGAATTTGAATAAGATCAGTGAGTATTAGAGTGGTTTATGTTAAATTTGGGTGTCGGTGTATCTTGATTGATCATGAGGTGTAATTATAGGATTGGTGATGTTTGTGTTCGGTTTCGGTAGAACAAACGAGTTTTCCGATGGCATATGTATTTTCCGGTGACTCCTTAGTCCTGGCCCGTCATTCAGGTGAGTTTGGTTTATATATTTTATTTCCGGACAGATTTGGTATTTTTTTAGTCTATCGCAAAAATAGGTTTTTTTAGTCTTTGTTATTATGATTATGTCATTTTATAGGTTTTCTTCATCGACTAAAATCAAGGATTCATCGACGGTCCAAAATCGGGTTCAAATTTGAATTTTATGTTGGCAGGATTGTTGTTGTTACACCTGAACTTTAAGAAAAAGTTCTTCATTTTTGCAATTAGTTTTCCTGAAAATACAGGTTTATTTTCTCCTTTGTATTGATTGTTTTCATGAATATTATTGATTTTTGATTTCAAAAACTTTTTGTTTTTCCAAAATTCACAAAATTCAATGACATAATTGAGCTCCAAGTTTTAGAACATCTTTAATTTGTCAAATGGATTTCATATTGCTGTAACAATCATGGAGACCCATCTACCAAGAATTCTTGAAGAATTAAATAAGTTTTTTAATAAATTAGTGTCTTCACTCTTGAGGCATAATATAAAAAAAAAAACTTGAATTGAAATTAAAGCTAATTTGTTCAGATGAGCACTCAGTGTTTCCAGATTGTTGCTTTCACAGTTGAATTTTCCAAAAAAAAAAAAAAGATTTATATGACTATTGCAATTGGTTTTCTTGTAAATACAGGGTGTTGTGTACTGGCAACCACCCCGACAGGCTTTAGAGAAGGTGCAAAAACTTGTATGGGAGCCTTCTGTTGGTCGTTATGGTGCCGATGAAGGTCTTCCTGAGCTTAGGGAAGCATTGACTAAAAAGGTCAAAATGCCAACTATTCAATTATATGAAATGCAGTAATATCCCCTTTATATTCATATATTTTTTATTATTGCAGTTGCGTGAAGAAAATAATATATGCAAATCTTCAGTGATGGTTACTACTGGCGCGAATCAGGTATTTAAGGTTGAATTGTTGCGGCAAATCTTCAGAAGGGGGTAGCGGCACAACTTGTTGCTCGTCTACCTGTCATTAGTTTGTAATCGTCTCTGGTTTATGATATGTATTTTTCATCGAAAAAAAAATTGAAAAAAAAAGAATTGATGTTAGTTAAATTCTTTCAAGGCGTTTTACAAAGTTTTGTATACCGTTGTTGTAGGCCTTTGTGAATATTGTTCTCACTCTGTGTGATGCTGGGGATTCAGTTGTTATGTTTGCACCGTACTACTTCGATGCGTACATGTCGTTCCAGATGACGGGTGTCACTAGCATTCTTGTGGGTCCCGGTGATCCAGATACGTTGCATCCTGATGCGGTTGAAGCTTTGTTAAATTGTTTTCCTGCACTTTCGATTTGTTAAAAACTTTGCGATTTTCGTTTTGCAATAGTTTATTAGATTGGTGCATCACTTTATTAATTCCCAAATTCATGAAACTTTAGATTGGCAAGAAAATTTTTTGCGGGAAACCAAGCCAACACCAAAACTTGTTACAGTCGTTAATCCTGGAAACCCGTCTGGAACTTACATCCCAGAACCCCTTCTAAAGGTAATCTCTCTCGCTGTATATATACACACACATACACATACACATACATATGTAGTTATTCGTTTGAAGCAATAAACTTATTGAATTAAAAATACTATGGAGGATATAAATGAACGGCCTGCTCTCAGCAGTTAATCCATTTTCATGCTGGGAAAAGTATCCGAAACTTGAACGGACACAGCATTGGGCCATATCAAAATTCATGTTGGGAAATCAGTGCCAATCGTGAAGGGAGGAGAACAGACAAAGTTGGAAGAGGGAGAATTCTATGCAATTGAAACTTTTGGATCTACAGGTATATATTATTTATTTTAATATCATAGTATTGAGAAACAAAGGCATACAAATGAATGTATTGTGTTTGCTTTAGGTAAGGGATATATGAGAGAAGATCTGGAGTGCAGCCACTACATGAAAAACTTTGATGTGGGGCATGTTTCGTTGCGGTTGCCAAGAGCAAAACAGCTTCTTGCCACAATTGATAAGAATTTCTCTACACTAGCTTTCTGCTGACGCTATTTAGATCGACTTGGAGAGACCAAATATTTAATGGCTCTCAAGAATCTGTGTGATGCTGGTGTTATTCAGGTATGGGTTTGGTTTTTCTTCCTTTTGGGATTTGATGTGAAGACCGATTGCGGCGTTAACCATTTTTAAGTACTTTATGGAACTCATATTTTCATATATTAACCGATTGATCAAGCAAATCTCTCATAATTTGTTCATTTGTTTTTACATATCAGTCTCCTATTTTTGGCCATTTTTTTTCTTAATTACTTAGTTCTCTCAGAATGCTAAAACAATTGTGGTTTTGCAGCCTTACCCACCGTTGTGCGATGTAAAGGGTAGCTATGTCTCTCAGCATGAACACACAATCTTACTTCGTCCAACATGCAAAGAGGATGGGTACTATGAAGATGTTGATAAAGATTTTGGGTCGGAGCAGGCTAAGTAACTGTTGGTCGAAAGAGTTCGCTGTTAAAATCACTGAGCAGGATGGGTATAATCTAATATTCATGCATATATATATTTTATTGTTTCAAAAACATTGTTTTATGTGGTACACTCTTTCTTCTACAATTTTTTTTTTAAAATGCATAAAGGCTTCATGTGTTGATTTTTAAAGGTGTTTGTGCAGACGAATATGATCAGTTATTTGACACAACAACTTCATATGCCGATGACTAAAGCTGCTAACACACTCACCAACTTTGGTGGCATCAGTAGTTTGACGCCTTTGCTCGGGGCCTTTATAGCCGATTCATTCGCTGGCCGGTTTTGGACCATCACAGTTGCTTCCATTATTTATCAAATTGTAAGCTTTCATTTGTTCATGCAGGATTTGTTAATAACTTGTAGTAAGCCTGGCAAAACGATCGGTTTGGGCAATAGGTTAAAAGGTTTTCGGGTTGATATGGACCATCTAAAAAACATCAGTTGGTTCGGGTCAAAATGGGTTATGACCAAAATGGACTTGAGTTGAACCAAGTGGTGTTAGAAAGAGCGAAAAAAAAAAAAAAAACCTTTATAAAATGAGTCTTGCAAGTGCACTTTTTGCATTTCTTATGTTGGATACTCATAAATACAAATCATCTCACAACAAGATCACATCCCCATTATTTCCTGTGCTGGTACGTAACATGGGTTTGGGTCAAAATTGAATCTTTGAACAAAACGATCGATACTAACTGGATTTTGTTATTGGATGTTGCAGGCGTGTTGGGGTCTCGGGTATGTGGTGGCTACTCTTTTTATGTACATATTATTTAAATAGTTTACAACATCTTTTCGTCTCTTAATATGCAGATTAAATGCTTACATTTTAAAAGACGACAAATATGAGACAAAGTACAAGACTGACTTAAAAGGTACAGTACCTAGGCAATACTACTTAGGCAAGCTTAGTATCGACACTAAAGTTTATATTATATACATAAACACTTATAATTGGTTCTTTTTTTTGTAGAGGGAACTCAATTTACCAAGGGAAAAGTTTTGGTAACTCGAATGATATGCATCTTCAAAGGGACCCGACTATCTTTAAATTGTGTATCCACTGTATCACTAATTTATGTAACATGAGACTTTGTATTTTATTTTATTTGTACACTTAATATTTATCTTAATAGTTTTCTCCAACCCGGGTAGCACCCGGGTGATAACCTAGTGTAAGAATATATAAAGACATCCATTTTAGAATGTTGATAACCAGGGACGGACCCACCCATTGGTTATATTTCTTAAAAATTGCGTATGGAGTGATCTTGTTCCAAAAATAGTACTTTGACCCTTTAGTGTTTGGGTTACTTGTTTCAAAAATAGTACTTTGACCCTCTAGTGGTTGGGTTACATGATTAACTTATGTATAGGGTACTGACTTAAGTCAAATTTAGAAAGAGCTTGTAAGATAAGTTAAATATTATGATTAACTTCTATGTGTTCGTATATTCTAAGAACTATACACATTTGTTCAAAACAACTCTTTATTAATACAACTTATGCACATTTCGTAAAATATTGCAAATGTTTATAAAAAGTTAGTTATATACTTTTAAGTTTTACCTAAAGGATTGTATACGTTTTTTACGAGAAATGTAGTAAAACTAGAAGATGACCCGCCGCGGGATATTTCAGTTCAGTTAGATTGCTAATGTTTAGTTACAGTAGGTACAATTTTAATATATGCAACAACATGGGCCATCGTTTTAAGCATTTTTTATACCTTTTATAAAGGAATATCTAAAACAAAAGGGTTGCACTGCAAAAGGTTGAAGGTGTAGGAGGATGCCTTGTACTCTTTTGTTCATAGTGAGTGCGCTTTGTCCTTCGGTTTTTATATGCTTCACCTATTTCAAAAGAAAAATTGCTACCTATATGTAAGTAGATGGGATGGATTTTACTATTACTGTAGTTGGTTTATTACCTCATGGATTTCTTAAGCTATTCTTAATTTATAATAATTCAACCTTGTAACACGGATTGGATATCCATTAAGGATCCTTAAAATTGAAAGAAACGTGTTATCTATTGGTTTCCAAAGACATCAAAAAACCATGTGATACTTATATGCCTAATTATTTAGTTAGTGTACATGTAGAACATTTTCATAAAAAAAGGTATAAACTTGTACCTGTCCGAATGGTTGCCCAAATGATTCTCCGAATTTATTATCAAACAACTTGCTACTAACAAAAACGTTAAACGGAAGCACACGTGTGGGTGTTTATATATGCATTTCCACGCCCATAACAAAACTCAAGCACATGTATTTAAGCTGGTATGTTTGGTCGCATTCGCTCAAGCAGTGGTCTTGTGTTTGAGCGCTCAACAGGATGCTCGTTGTCTTCATTGTATCTGTCTACACTCGGAATAAAAATACCTGAAACAAAAGGAAATACGGCATTGGCACCCATTATTCAATCAGTACCTTGTCTGTTTTAACATACCTATAAACCAAATTCCAGCTGCCAAAAATAGTATTGAATTTAGGATCGAGGCGTACATCCTCCAACTATTAATTCACATCACCAAACACATGAATTGAGAATGGAAAATGCCATAGATAATGGTCTCAAACTCGACCTCACGGTATGCGGACACACAAAGTTCACAGGACCCCACATTGGATTAGCTGTACGTGTTCAGAGGCGCTTTTAGATATCATTGACAAAGATGAACAAAAAATACAAACGAAATAATAATAGCTTTACATATGAAATAGGAAAAAAGCTATTCAGACCATTTGACCAGAAGCCGTCGACTCCATGAGCAGTAGTCTTCATTAAGAATGAGTAAGGTCAAGTTAGATCAAGTTAAAGTGTTTCTATTGAGTTAGATCTGAAATATCACAGAAAGCATAAATAATTTTTAAAATTTGGTACCAAATTTAGGAAAAGTGTATATTAATTTCCAATCTCAAAAGTGTTATGCTTGTTAAAAAAATATTGGTTATGGCAGTGTTGATATAGTAAGTAACGATGATATCTCGCCACATCGTAAAGACTCGCGCAGAAACACAAAGGGCTGCAGTATGCCATCCTGAAGTTCATATCCGCATAATCATCACAATTCATCAAGCACTATTGAAATGATGTTAAGCACTACTCAAATATACAATTTTTCTAAACTGCATAAGTATACCGGCTACCATATATATGCTGGTAGATCTTGCTAGTGGGTCGTGATTAGTGTGTCGTAGCTATTTCCCTTAACCTTAATAACAATGTCATAAACTTTGTTAATCAAAGGCCAATACCATAGCAATTTTTTTTAAAGATATAAAAGTTTTTTTTTTTGATACAGCAGCATGAAAATCAAGAAAAACAAAACCCAACCCAGCATTGCATTGCATATGTTTTGGTTCAAAAGAGAAAATGACAACCACATCTAGAAGCCAATAGGATATGAACCCAACATTCATTTTGACTGGAAAGTCAAAGAATCTACTGCACTCAAGTTCTTTTTTTTTTTTTTTTTGAAGGGTGACTTTCAATATGTACATGGACCATTGGTCACCGGGTTCCCGTCAAGGACGGTTACCCGTCAGCCCAGCATTCGTAGACGCGATGTTCTATCGGGCCCCGGCTGCCGCTCTGACTGACCTTCGCCCGGAAACCATATTGCCCCCACACGAGAGACTCGCTGGGGTAACAGCTGGATGAAAACCGGGTTGCCCTCAGGACCGCACCATGCCTCGGTAAGTAACGATCCATCATTGGGACGTCCCTCACCTTTTCGCCTTCGCCGAGAGTCGAACCGGCGTCTCCATTGGAGAACACCGGCCCAACAACCGGCGTCTCTATTGGAGAACACCGGCCCAACAACCAGTTGCACTCAAGTTCTTTTGATGGTGGGTTTAATGCCATCCTGAAATACACATACTCAAGCAAGTCAAAGTCAAACAACAGTAGGTCAAGCATGGTTAACGGAGAGGTATGGTCGAGATGGCATTAAACACCATCACAAACCACCTCTGCTCACAACTACTGTTGCCGGATATTTTCGCCTACTTCTGTTACTCTGTCAATAGTTGAGCGTCGCCGGAGAACACCACATCAAACACCGGCATACATCAAATCGACCCAATAAGCTAACTCATCCAAAGAAATAGAGCAATGGATGTCAAGTCTAACCTCGTTCGTTAGACTACGTATCTGGTTTGGCTGGATTGGATTCCAATGTCGCGGAAGAACAACCATACTCGCCACTATGGTTGTGTTTACGGCGGAAGCATAATTGCGTGGTCATTGCATGTCACTGGGTTATCATCTTGAAGCCAGATCGGTTGTGCGATGTGGTAACCGGCCGGAACCCTAGTTCCAGTTTTCGCCGCCGCCTCCGGTCGACCTCGTACACCATCTTGACCATGGGAATAGAACCACCATCGCTTGTACCACCGACATAACTGATGGAACCCCCGTCCTGCGATTAGCGAATTGTTGAAGGGTACACGCCGGATTGTGATGTCATCGCCGGTGCGCCACCGTGAATCCGCTGTAAAGATTGGTGGTCAGCCCATAACTCTCTCTATCTTTCTTTACTGTATTCTCTTTCTCTTACTCCCGACTCTGAAGCTTTCTCTTCCATATTCAAAGGAAATGACACAACCGTAATTAGCGTTCTTTTTTTGTCCAGTGTATACACTGTTACTAAGGACCTACGCAAATTGTTAATATACAACTAGGTTTTTACCCCTGCGCTTTGCGACGGGAGTGTGATCGTTTTTCTCCAAACAAGTGGTTGGAGTCGGTCAATATCGGTTTTGCCTTGTTGAAAAACGTAAAGGCGAACACCAATATCGTCTCCATTATGACAAAATACCAGCAAAGATTTTCACTCATAAGCGGTTGTGTTCGTCACGGTATCGTAATGGTAACATCACTCGCTATAGCCTACGATGAAAAAAATTACTTCATTTTGAATACAACATGTAAGTGACACGTGACCCAAGAGTTGCCTAGTGCCGTAGCCAAGAGATGCCTAAATTACTCGAAAAAATGATTATAGTTAACCCGATTTTTTTACGAATAAAATTTACGTTAAAATGTAAGTCCATATATAATTAATTATTTTGTTATAATAATTAAAATATATATGCTCATACTCTCTCATACCAACGATGTAGAGACATCACACACTACACATTGTGTTTTTCTTTATACGGTGAAATCTATAATACTGAAAGATTACTTGTATATATTTGGGGTAACTTTGCAGAATAGTAATGAAGTTTCCACTTTGTTCTACTAAAGTCACTTAATCTTTTTTTGTCTTTCTAAAGTCACTCAAGTATTATATGTTGTTCCAATCTTGTGTAATTTGTAGGTTACCAGGTAAGCTTGATGACGTGTCAGGTCATAATTTTTTTGGTGCTTGAGTGGAATAGTGGATTACTGGATTATACATAAAGTGACTTGGCTTTTTTAATTAAAAAATATTAACTAAAAATGACTTTTTTTCTTTTATATTTAGTAAAATCATGTATTTTTTTTTTGTTTCCTTGGTCGTGAAAAATAGTAATTTTTTTATTAAACATGTTTTAATTCACAACACGCATCCCATTAAATTTTCTTATTAAACCTATTTTTTATTAAACCTGTTTTATTATTAAAACCACATTTTAAGTTACTCAAAATCCTCAACAGATTTTGACTATATCTGTTCTTATTAAAAACACATGTTATATTCATCAATCCTCAAACCCATTTATTAATATTAATTTATCAAACCCAGTAAACCCTTTTTTTTATCACATGACTTACATGAATCAATCAAGAATGGATTTGGTTTGGGATTGATGAATAGTTAAATGATCAATGAATCAAAAATCACTTTTGAATGGATTTGAATTTAAGATGAACAGATAGGATTTGCTTTAAAAAATTATATGATATTTTGAGGGAAATAAGATTTTGAACATGTAGTTGATAAAAAATTTTGATCGATGATTGAAATTGAAATGTATGGGTTTTTTAGGGTTTAAAATTTGTTTGTTTAATATAAATGATATTCATATAAGCTTAAAAAAAATAAAAATAAAAAATAAAAAATAATAAGAAAAAAAGTGGTAACCTGGTGACCTGGTAATTACATATTATTAGAACACTAAATTAAAGTTTAATTAATTTAGAGAGACAAATAAAGTTTGGATAACTTAATTGAAAGAGTAGACAAACTTGGTTATATTTTTATGACATTTTCCCTATATATTTCGTACATTTAAAAATGCTACAATCATATTTACAAAAGTCGCCTGAATTTTATATTTAATAGTTGTGGCTTTATAAAGAAATAATAATTCATTAGTCAATGTCATCCATGTATTTTCTACCAACTTGGCTAGAGCACTTTATCTTTTATCGATAAATTTTAAATAGGTAAATAAATTACAGTGAAGATATAAAAACCATGGGTAAACAGAACTCTTTCTCACTCTATCTGCCTGTAGTCTACACCTCAATGTGCCATCTCTTTCTCATAACCACCACATCATCTACCGCACCACAACTGGGATTCTTTAGCTTACGTTCTTTACCGTTTTAAACCACCACCACCATAACTACACCCGCATCTACTGCACCGCTAACCAAAGTTCTTTGCCACAACTGAGATTCTTTACCCCATATCTCTAGCTTCTTCGTTACCGACAATCTAGCAAAAGTAGCACCGTTACCGGTAACGAAGAAGCTAGAGACATGGGGTAAAGAATCTCAGTTGTGGCAAAGAACTTTGGTTAGCGGTGCAGTAGATGCGGGTGTAGTTATGGTGGTGGTGGTTTAAAACGGTAAAGAACGTAAGCTAAAGAATCCCAGTTGTGGTGCTTGTTTGCAGTAGGGGTGTGCAATAACCGAACCGTTAACCGAAACCGAACCGAAAACCGACAAAACCGAACCGAAATTAACCGAAACCGAATTAACCGAAAGTCGGTTAACGGATATTTTTTTTACCATCGGTTAACCGAAATTAACCGAACCGAACCGAATCATTTATTTCTTTATATATTTATAGCTTTTATACCTCTATTTCATGTATTTAATGTTTTATACTTTCATTTCATGTAATAATATCTCTATTTCATTTATTTATGCCTTCATTTCTTTTATTTATACCTAAATTTCATTTATTTATATCTCCATTTTATGTATTTAAACATCTATTCATGCATTTATACATCCATTTCATTTATTTATACATCCATTTCATGTATTTATACATCTATTTCATGTATTTATACCTCCATTATATATATTTCTAAGCAAAAAAATTAGCCCTTGTTTGAATTGGTTATTAACCGAAAATTAACCGAACCGAACCGATTAACCGATGACTTCGGTTACGGTTACGGATAATGCTATTAACCGAACCGAACCGAACCGTGCACACCCCTAGTTTGCAGAGTAAAAAAGAAACAGCTGTCAACACATGGGGAATTTACTAAGTTACCCTTTGGCACTGTAGATAAGCTTCGACGTGAATTGTTATTATATAAAATGTAGTCATATAAACCATAGTTATTAAAGGCGCTAGGCGCACTCAAGGCGCATAGGCCTTGCCTGGGGCCTAGGCGCAAAGCGCAAAAAAAGCGAGGGTCTGAGAAAAATAAAACGCATAATGAAAAAAATTTAAAAATATATTATGTATTAGAAAAAGAATACTATTCTTCAAATAAAATAAACAAAGACTATTATGTAACACTTTATATAATCTAATTAGTACCAAAATATTAGTGTATTCGTGTAGAAAAGTAGTTTTCCTTGATTAAAAGTAGAAATTTGGCTAGGATCTTGTCGGAATTTAGCAGGAAACTCTCCAGAATCTAGGAATCTTGCCAGAATGTGCGCCTGAACCATCACCTGGAGAGTTAAAGCGCAATTTCCTCGACTTAAAGCGCAACTACCTCGCCTCGCCTGAAAAATAGGCCCAGGCGCAAGAGGCAATGACTTTTAATTTAACAACTATGATATAAACAACAAAAGTGTAATATAAGATGGTTACAACACATTTTACATGTATGATTGTTAAGTCCACATGGGAGAAATTGATTGGTAGAAAAATTAACCCATCACACATGGCCTTCCTCTTTCATACTAGGGATGAGCAAATGGTACCCGGTATCGGTACCGAATTTACCGAACCGGGTACATTTTCGGTACCGATTTTTGATATTTTCGGTATCGGTTCGATACGGTACCGGTTCGGTACCGACTTTTACCGGTTTTTACCCTCAAATACCGGTACCGTACCGGGTATATTCGGTACCGGTACCCACTTTTGGGGATTTTCGATTCTGGTACCGGTCGGTACCGAACTCATCCCTATTTCATACCATTTTTAACTCGCTTGGGGACGGTGTTTAACACCCAATCATACAAACATAATTAACTTGTTAAACACTTGATATAACCATAAACATAATTATCACAAAACAAAAACACATGTTAGATATAATAAGTAGGGGAAAGTTCGTGTACAAATAATCTTAACATACTAAACATACAAATTGAAGGAAAACTCAAAAAGACAAGATGGCATTTTTGTAATTATCAATAACTATCAAAGTTACTCTACAAATATACTTAAAAAACCTAAAAAAAAGCCTAACCCCCCCACCCCCACAAACCTAAAAAAAGCCTAACCCCCCCCCCCCCCCTCCACACCCCCAAAAACCTAAAAATAACCTACCCCTCCCCCCCCCCCCCCCCCCCCCAAGCTAAAATGCTAAAAACTAAACCTAAAAAAAAACACACAATTTTTTTTAATTATTTTTTACTAAAAAATCGCTACTTTTAGTAGCAGCAAAAATTTTTTTTTCCTAACAAAATGTAGCGATTTTTTTATAAAAAATATTAAAAAAAAAATTGTGTTATTTAGGTGTTTTTGGTTGAGTTCACATTTGTATAGTAACTTTGATAGTTGGTGGTAATTACAAAAATGCCACCTTGTCTTTTTTACTTTTCCTTCAATTTGTATGTTTAGTAGGTTAAGTTTATTTGTATTTGATCTTTTGCCATAATAAGTATAAACATTATTTTCCTAAAATAATAACATTCTGATAGCTGAACACCAACTAAACAAAACAAATGGCCATGTAGGAACGTAAACACGCATAAACGAACATATTATCGAATGTTCACAAACGTAACTGAACGGACATCGCTCTTTGTTCGTGTTCGTTCATTTAATTAATCAAACAAAATCCTTGTTCATAAACGTTCGTAAAAAAACTTTCCGCCAAACGAGTTAAAGTTCGGTTCATTTATAGCACTAACCGTTTTACCTCTTAATAGGGTAAAGTACACGGATGGTCCTTGTGGTTTACCATAATTTTGGATTTCGTCCATAGCTTTTCAAAAGTACACAAACGCTCTCTGTGCTTTACACTTTCTAATACATTTAGTCCCCAACTTTTTTCCAATAGTACATGTATGACCCCTATGGTCTGCACTTTGTAACGCATTTAGTCCCTAACTTGAATATGCAAAAACATTAGATTTGTTGGTTGGGGAGCTAACCACAGAGACCATCCAAGTACTTTTAAAAAAGCTAAGGATTTACTTACTTAATATGTAAATCCTATTTGTGCCAAGTAGAGGCGTACAAATATTTTTAAAAACGGTTAGGTTTTATAAATACTAATCGATTCGGTTTGGTTAAAAACTGATTTGGGCCAAAAAACCGGTTTTTAACCGGTTTTAAAGTTCAAAAATACTAACAAGTATACAAACCGTCAATTTGGTTCGTGTTAAAATCAGTTTAAAAACCACTTAAAAAACGGGTTTTAGTTTTTTTTTCATGTTTCGGTCTTAAAACTGTTTTTTTTTCACATGTATTGAACCGAATTCCTGTATTGAACCGCGAGTTCGGTTCAATACAGGCGACCCGAAAGAACCCCAAATACCCAAATTCAGTCTCTAGAAATCTCCGGATCTACTTTACCACCACCATTGAAACCAACCGTAACCAGAACCACCATGGAATCCTCACAGACCACCGGCGGTAACGGCACCCTCAACCCCCAAAACAGCGACGCTTCACCCGCCGGATCAACAGGCACGTCATCCTCCGACGATCCGAAACAAAACCTAAATCAAGTCATCAATTCAATCCAAAAAACCCTAGGAACAATCCACCAGCTCTACCTCACTGTCTCCTCATTCAATGTTTCCTCTCAACTCCCCCTTCTTCAACGCCTGTAATCTCTCAATCTGCTATTCATATATTTATTCATTCAAATATGTTTGTTTATATGATGTTATTACTTATTATTGATACGATTTGTTTGTTTGTTTGTGTATATGTAGGAATTCACTTGTTATGGAGATGGATAACATGGCGAAATTGTCTGAGAAGTGTAACATTCAGGTTCCTATGGAAGTTTTAAAGTAATGAATAAATTAGGGTTTATGTTGTCAATTTTTTATTTTATTTTGTTTTTTATGTTTTTTTTGTGATTGTGGAATGTGTGATTGACTGATTGGATGAATTTGTAGATTGATTGATGATGGGAAGAATCCTGATGAGTTTACTAGGGATGTTTTGAATAGTTGCATTGCGAAAAATCAGATTACTAAGGGAAAAACTGATGCTTTTAAGGTTTGCATCGTCGTTTTTTTAGTTTCGACTTTCGAGTATCTTGGTAGAATATGTGATGTGTTATGTTGTGTGTGTGTGTGTGTGGTCTTATTGTTTACGTGTTTATAGGCTTTGAGGAAGCACCATTTGGAAGAACTTGAACAGGCGTTTCCTGATGAAGTAGACGAGTACAGGGAGATTCGTGCAGCTTCTGCAGCGGTGAGTTCTGTTACTCGTATTTTGTATCACTGCTTCAATCTTGTTTATAGTTATTGTGGTATTAGTTATATTATATATATATTTCAATCTACGCCCCACTTGTGGTATGCGCATATAATGTATATATGTGTGGACCATGGGGGGGCAAAAGTGAAAGTGCACTAATTTTAACGTTATTTTACTATTTTCGTGAAAATAACGTTAAAAGCTGAGGACGGTTAATCATGCATCATGTGGTGGCGTTGATAGCTGAAAGACAAGGGTACATGCACTAATCGGTCTTTGTCCCGATTGCTGAGTGTTATGTGTCTTATGTCCAAGGCTTGATGCAAAACTACTATCGAGTCGGGGGTCTCACTGGAAGCAGCCTCTCTATTTCTAGGGGGGTAGAGGTAAGACTGTCTACATCTTACCCTCCTCAGAGGCTCAGACCCTACCTTTGATTTGCTATTGGTGGGATTTACTGAGTATGATGATGATGATGATATATATTTCAATCAGTTGTTTAGTATAAAAAAGATTGTTGAGTTGATTGGTGGTATGGTGCGTTTGGTTCTTGATTTAGGCATGTATACATGAAAACACTATTAGGTAGTCCACTGTCAAATTTCCCTAAAACACTTTTTTAATTGGCTTGATCGCATACCAACTATGGATGTTCTTCGAGACTGAACTGGACTGTACCAAGACTGGAAAATTTAAATATCGGAAGTCGGAACAGAGGAGAACCAGACATATCTAAACCGGTTTGGTATTGGTTTGGTTCGAGACTGGATCGGTTCCCATTTTGGATTTCCCACAAGGGGTGTAATAGTTCCTTCTTTATAGTGTATTAAGGGATAATGAGCACTGTACCCTTAATTTGTGTCCTGAAACTAGTTTTGCGATAGTCGAAAGTTTTATAAGACAGGAACATGTTATCAGAGTTTTCAACTTCTGTCTGCTTCAACAGTTCAATGTGAAAACTTTCTTGCTCGAATGGGTAGTTTATAAAAGAAACTGGTCCACAGTTTCTCACCATGTGGGAACCAACGGTTTGCATTTTTGGCACCTTTCTATGCAGTGAAATAACATTTATTTCACTTGTTTGTATATGGACTATATATCTACAGTCTACTGATATGTTCATACCGATATGACCTACCTTGTTTCCCGGGGTAGCCTATGTCCCCAGTCAATTCGATTTACATAGTTAACAACTGTAGATGTTAAAATATGTCGGTTTTTTGGAAGGTGTTACCAGCTTAGCTGGTCAGGGTTTCGTTTGATAATTTTAAGATTGTAGGTCTGAGACCCGCATGGGCCAGACGCTTTAGATGTATATGTATATTTGTTTTCTTTTGTTTTCTTAAGTCATAAATAAAAGCAATGGCAAATAAACAGACGGTTTTAGCTGGTTTAATGGTTAAGGGGGTTGGCCATTATAAAGGTAAGGCAGTTACGATAATACTCAGTTACATTGCTGCATCTGTGGACTTTATTTTTCTTAAAACGAGCAGACGACCTTGAACCTTGTATAAATCTCTTAAACATCATATTATGCAGGAATCAATGCGCCTTGCACAAGCACAAAGCATGTTACCAAATGGAGATGTGAAGGTCAAACCTGAGATGTAGAGTCAATGTTATAGTTTTTAAGCTGAATTGTGTAGTTTACAGTGCCCACTTGTCTAAACTCATATAAGAGTATAAGACTACCAGTTTAATAAAGCTCGAAACCTTTATACGTCTAATCTTTTTGTTTGTGGTCTGTTTATGTAATTGTTTAGAGTTGGTAAACTTGAAGTATTGACTTGCTGAGTTATAGACTTTCAATTTCTTTTTTTGAAGATTTACTTTGTGTAGTGTTGGTTGATATCGTGACCCACTAAGCAAATCCCACATAGAGTCGCTCTTAGGCAGAGATACTGAGTTATAAGGAATGTTCCCTCTCAAATAACATCAACACGTTTTGAGCTCATTGTTTATGTATAGTATTATTTTATACGGTGTGTCGCGTGCTACAAACTATTTATAAATGTTTTCTTCTCAACCTACGTCTCTATGTGCGTGTTTGCGCTAAATTATGACTGGACACATCGCCTCTTCGAATAACCAAATTTTCTAGAGGTAGCCAACTACGCTTATCCGTCGTTACATATATGTAACATCAAAGATGCATTCATTTATGTGGTGGTGATATATACAAGTGTAAACCAACTATCTGGTATGTTTTAGTTTTACTCTGCTACTTCTACATCCTTCTTTACTCTTTAGAACTCCCACCACTTTTGAAGGTCTGGCAGTTGTTCTTCAATCTCCAACAAACTGTTTCCTTCTTCAAAGTACGCAAAACCGTCGCAAAACGGAACGTTCATTTCTTGACCAAACATAACGTCCGGAGAGTTAGTAAACCGATCATCCGATTCTTCACCGCTGCCACTGCTACTCGTTTTCTCTTGATGCTTTTGTTCTACATTTCTCAGCATCTCCAACTGTCAATCAAACAACATTTGTCAATCTTTATTCTCAAACAAATTTCAAAACTACTTAAATAGTTGAATGCAACATTGCAAGTTTGCAACCACACCTGATTGAGCAGGGCCTGATTCTCTTTCTTTAGAGACTCAGATTTAGACGCAAGCGTCTCGTAGTTATGCTTTAGCGCGTTATACTCTTGCTCAATCTGCCTCGACTTTGATCTCGCGCGTTTGTTCTGGAACCATATCGCCACTTGACGAGGATGAAGCCCGAGTTTATGTGCCAACTGGTGTTTCATCCTTAACTCGGGTCTCGACTGTGTCTCAAACATGTACTCTAGAAAACTTATTTGTTTGTCGGTAAATCGTTTCCGCCCCTCGTTTCGGTTCTTCCTGGTTGTTGTTTCTGATGTGGGTACTCGTTGAAGAGACATTATGTGCAAGTTTCGTTTCTGAGGTGTGTGTGTTTGTGTGAATATTATGGTACTAGTGGCTTTATAAAGTTTTATTATAAAGTATGGGGTTTAGATGAAGCACAGGTGTACGCGTTGAATTTGACAAGAATCCTACCTGTTTTGTCCTTTTCAACGCAATGGTGAATTGTACGTTTACACGTTTTGGTTATGTCGATTCTCTGTCATGGTGTCACTTTCGGTTGAGATAAAACTCAAAATCATATGGTTTTGATATTTTGCCAATGAGTTACAGGTGTACTGTTAAGGCTGGAGGGTGTGGGGGCGCCACCCTCGCCAGCTGGACACCTATAGCGCCCCACCCCCGTCATCGTCCACACCCCCGGCGCTATGCCAGGGCGCCATTGAACCTCCGCCATGGTGATAACGATGAGAAGGGGCTCTATAGGTGGGACCCACTTGTTTTGCACCAATGAAATCTTTTTTTTTCTTTAATATGGGGCTCCATCGACACCATGCAAATTAAAGGGGGCTTCATGGCTGAGTTGGATCCTATGTGGCGCTGACGTGGAGCTTAGGTGGACTTGATAAAGCCCATGGGGCTCCAACCACACCCTATTGTCTAACGGAGAGACCTGGTGTTCCACGTGATTCAGGGACGGACTTAGGTTAAGGGGTGGGTGGGCGGTTCTCTTGGAAATTTTTTTAGTGTATTTTATAGGTAAAATTTCCGATCGCACCCCTTAAAAGTATGGTTAAACCCCTCGTTCGCACCCCTAGGAAAAAAATAATGGGTGCGCCACTGGACCTAGGTTCAATTCCCGCCCCCAGCATTTTGTTTCGGCGGCACCTGGATGATGGGAGACTAGGTGAGTTGGTGGCGATCACTAGTTCAATCCTTGAGCTTAGCGGATTTTACCTCACCGCAGTAGACGAGAGTGTATCTCGATGTGGTGAATTTCGCCGGTAGTCCATTTGGAAGCGCCAGTAGTCCAGTAGACGAGTGAAGGTTTTTCCCTGATTATCCTAATGCGATGAATTTCACCGGTAGTCTATTTGAAGAATTTGTTGTAGAATTAAAAAAAATTGGTTTGATATTAAAGGAAAAAAACGTAATTTCACATTAAAATACCAAAGTAGCAATTTACAAACAAGTGGCAGGTAAACGGGCAACAAGCTGCGCCGCAATCCCCTTTTGAATTGCAAAACCAATCCTACTAAAGATGAAACGGCCCTTAAAGGTTGAGAGATTACTATTCACAACCTGTTGGACCCTGTTTAGAAATTCCACAGCCTCTGGGGCTAGGGAACCAAATGTATCAAAAGCGAATGGGATAAACACATGTTGATTCTCTAAACAAGCCTTCTCGTGTTTAGCGACTTTGCTTGATTCCGCTTTCAACGCAGCTTGGCCAGCAACAAACCCATTATCCCTGAGCCAAACAAGAGGGGACACTCCTGTAAGGTCCACACAAGCGTGTTTTCCCCTGGCCCACCCAAACACAAGAATATCAGCTGGTCGAAGAGTAGACCTCCCATCGAGCGGATCCGTCAGAAAGTTCACCGGAGCCTCCTTTTTTGCCGAAATCCCCGCCCGCTTTAAAACATCAAACAGAATATCCCTTACCAAATCATGTCTGTATTTAAAACCAGGCAACTCCTTACAATGAACCGCATGCTCGCCAAAAGTATCTAAACAAACCTTGCGGCAATATGATATTTTATGGGAAGAGTTGTGTGCAAACAAAAGTACAAGTGGACATAGCGAGGATGGATTATTAATAGTGGGAAATGGTAGGTAACAAATGGGGGGTGGGGGCTACTACTTTTAATATGATTGACTAAAAGGAAATGAAATTGGTGAAGTGTGAATTGACACGTTTGTAGGTGTGTTGTGGTGTATTGGAAACGACAAAAGAGATAAGATACGATGTGCCAGATGGTCCAATTGGATCAAGACTTGTGTTGTGGAATAGCCGACGTGTTACTTTGTGGTAGATTTTTTTTTGTTTATTAGGAAAAACGTGTGAGTGAAGTTGTTTAGTTTTAACAGTAAACATGAATATTCTACATGGTAACGTTAAAAAGACCTTAGGGAGCACGGTGTGGTTCGGTGAATGGATCAGGGACTTCATTTCACCGATCGGTGAATCACCCCTTCCTCTTTTCGGTGATCGGTGAGTGTAATGTTTTGGTGTATAGTCACCGAATGTTTGAGTTTGATTGTTTGAGATTGATCGATTGAGAAATAATTTCTAGAAATAAAAAAATATATAACTCAAACACCCTAATAGTGTTTGAATCATACCCAGTGATTGAGTGCAAAATGGGAAATAGAATGGAGAGTTGAAATGGCATGCTATTATTGGGTAGAGAATAACTCAAACACCCTAGTAGAGGTGCACAAAATAACCGGTTAATTAACCGTAACCGGTTATTAACCGAAACCGTAACCGGTTAATAACCGATTTAGGAATAACCGGTTAGTGGTTATTTTTAACCGTAGGTTAGTAACCGGTTATAAGTGTTTAGTATAATAACCGGTTTTTTTAAACCGGTTTTTTAACCGATAGACTGGTTAACCGAAAAAATAACCGAAAAATTCAAAAAAAAGGCAAAAAAACGGTTAATAACCGAAAATAACCGGTTAATTAACCGAACCGGTTAAAGTAATTAACCGGACCAGTTAAAAAAATAACCGGTTAAAGTAATAACCGGTTAAAACATTAACCGGTTAAAGTCAAAAAGTCAAATTAACCGGTATAACTGGTTAACCGAACCGGTTATTAAAATTAACCGGTTTGTGCACCTCTACACCCTAGAGTGATTGAATGATACCCTCTACCCTTAAGTGTATTGTTAAGTCACTACTATGTGGCTAACTTTTCGGCCTTGTTACCAACTGATAGGCCCATATAATATAATTAGTTTTTAACATAGTTTAGTACTGGGCCGCTTTTAAATAACATACATTGTTGGAATTAGAGTAGAGGTGTTCAAAAAAACCGTTTTTTTAACCGAAACCGGTTTTTAACCGGAACCGAAACCGGTTTTTAACCGGTATCTCAATAACCGGTTTGGGTTTTTGAATAACCGCCGGTTCGTAACCGGTTTTTGATAATTTCGTAGTAACCGGTTATTAATAACCGGTTTTTTTAACAAGATAATAACCGGTTAACCGGTTAACCGGTCTGATTTTGGGAAAAAACAACCAGAAGGCTGCAGACCTGTTTTGTGATCGTTGGGGGCTGAAAAAAACGGTAATATTACCGTTTTATTACCGTTTTGGACGTGAATGATTGTGTTTTTAACCCACAAAACATCTATAAATAAGACTTGGATGCATATGTTTAGTCCCACTTCAATTCTAGCTCAAAAACACACTTACAAGTTACAAATACGAACATAAGTTTAATACGTTTCAAATGGCGAGTTCGAGTGGTCATGCTACGGCCGATGTTGGTTCTTCTAGTGAGTTGTTTGTGAAGAAGATCTTGAGCACGAATAGGGACCCGACACTATGGGTCAATTTTGATTTATGCGAGATGTCGAATGGAAAAGAAAAGGCGAGGTGCAAAAATTGCGGGACCTTTCTTGCGCCGTCATCGAACTCTACTTTGAGAGCACATGTGACGTCGCATTGCAAGTCGTTAAAAACAAATCCCGCTAATGATCAAGCGCAAATATCACGGGGTATGGGTGTTTGGAATTTCGACCCGGAGGGGGTTCGTCTAAGGATGGCTCAATTTGTTATTCAAGAATCGTTGCCGTTCGATCACTTTGACAATCCGCGCTTGACTAAGTTGATTCAAGAGACACTTCAACCACGTTACGTTCACGTAAGTCGTTCAACTCTTAGACGCGATTGTTTAAAGTTGTGGGTAAAAGCTAAAAAAGAAATGATTTTAGGTTTTCAAAAATTAAATACCGGTGTTAATTTAACAACCGACGTATGGTCGGCTCCATTTGGTTTACCGGATTCTTACATTTGTGTTACCGCGCATTGGATCGATCCCAATTCGTGGAAAATGATGAAACGTACAATCGCGTTCGATTTATTTGGTTATCCACACACGGGCGAAAATATATTTCATTTCTTAGACGATGTTATCACAACTTATAAATTAGAAAATAAAATATTTTCTATTGCTTTTGATAATGCGTCGAACAACACAACCGCGGTGCAAATGTTAAAAATAAAATACAATCCGATTTGCGGTGGAGAATTTTATCATAGCCGATGTGTTGCGCACATCATTAACTTGGTTGTGCAAGACGGACTAAATGTCCAGTCCATTAAAGAAGTTAAAGAACTTTTTAAAGATATGTTACGTGACGTTTTTCAAGGTAGTAGAAAAAGATATGCGGATTATAGAAAATGGTGTAAAACTTTAAAAAAGAAATGTTATAGCGCACATTTTGACATGGTCGTCCGTTGGAACTCTACGTGGAAAATGTTTGATAGCGCGATAATGCAAAAAGAAACATTAAA
This sequence comes from Helianthus tuberosus, assembly GCA_030545235.1. Classification (NCBI taxonomy): domain Eukaryota; kingdom Viridiplantae; phylum Streptophyta; class Magnoliopsida; order Asterales; family Asteraceae; genus Helianthus; species Helianthus tuberosus. Next base: position 32,215,094 of record CM060422.1, read on the forward strand.
ATCTTTCCACGATAGTCTTGCAACGGCCGGGTTGGTGGAAGCATTTGATAACGATGGTTGGCGGTGTATTGAAACGTTAACACAATTACTTGAAGTATTTAGAAGCGCCACAATGATTTTATCAGGAGTTTATTATCCCACTAGTTCTTTGGTTCTTAAACAACTCTTTTTGATGACACAAAAAGTAAACGATTTTGAATTCCAAGGTGACATTTATGAACAAATGATTGTTCCAATGAGAGAAAAGTTTAAAAAATATTTTCAAGAAATGCCGCCGGTTTTTGCATGTGCCGCCACCTTGAACCCGACTATAAATTATTCGGGTGTTGAGATGATGATATCGGATATTTGTTCGGATTTGGGGTTAAATGACGAAGACCCACATTTTACAAGAAATGCACTAAGACGTTTTGACACTTCTTTAAACAATCTTTTTGATCATTACTTTCAAATATATGGTAACGTGTCATCGTTACACCAAAACATGGCGGCGAGCTCGGAGTCGTCGAGAAAAAATGCGGACTTAAACTTCTATAATTCGTTAAGAAATGTTAATAGTAAACGTTCTCGAGAAGGTGCCTCAAATAATGAACTCGGGAGGTATAAATATACCGATTTTTTAGCAACCATATCACCGGACGAGTTTCACCACTTTGATATTTTGGCTTGGTGGAAGATACAAGAACCGCATTATCCCGTTTTAGCCGCCATGGCACGTGATCTACTAAGCTCCCAAGCTTCTACGGTAGCTTCGGAGTCGGCTTTTTCTCTTAGTGGAAGGGTACTATCTATTCGGCGAACAAGACTCACACCGGAGGCGATGGAAATGTGCATTTGTTTGAAAGATTACTTGGATGGCGTGGAACGTATACAACATGTTTCTAATCTTGAAGGCGAGCTTGACGTGGAAGAACAATTACATGAAGTTGAAGTATATCAAGGATGGGCGCAACCACTTTCCGATGACGAACTCATGTACGATGAATCCGTACGCTCTACTAGCCCCCGAAGCGACTAAACGAAGAAATGAAGAAACGACACGACGACAACTTTCATTCTAGACTAGTTAAGAAAAATGTATTGGATATTTTCATGTCTTCTAATGTAATGTTTACTTGAAAAACTATTAAAATAAAAAAAAAACGTATTTTTTTTTGTCCGTTTGTGCGTTTAAACAAGTTTTTGAATTTTTCCAGCCTATTTTTTTATTTCTGCAGCTATTTTTTTATTTCTGCAGCTTGTTTTAATATTTCTGCAGCTTTTTTTATTTTTCTGCAGTTTTTTTATAATTCTGCAGGGTTTTTTTTATAATTCTGCAGATATTTTTATATTTCTGCAGTTTTTTTATAGTTCTGCAGGGTTTTTTTTATATTTCTGCACCTATTTTGTTAATTCTGCATGTGTTTTAATAATTCTGTAGGTTTTATAGAAATTCTGCAGGTTTTGTTTAAAATAACCGAAAAAAACCGGTTTTTTTTAACCGATTCATAGGTTAACCGGTTTATTTTAACCGGCCGGTTATTATCGGTTAATATTTTTCAGTTTGAAAACCGGTTATTAACCGTAACCGGTTTTTTTTTTTGGCCCAATAACTCCTACAACCGGTTAACCGGTTTAGGTTATGAAAAAAACCGGTTTGAGCACCTCTAAATTAGAGGTGCATAAAAAAACCTGAACCCAGGTATTAGAAAAACCAGGTTTTTTAAACCCGAACCCGACCAGGTATGCATATTCTGTTCAATACTCGAACCCAAGCCCGGGTTTTTTCGTACCCGGTTTGTACCCTAGTTTTCAGCATGCTTGGTTTTCCATTAAACCCGTACCCAGGTTTTCATAATACCCGTAACCGGGTTTTCGTAATACCCGGATCCGTTGTGTACAACAACTTTTTAAACGTTTAGAGTTTGTGTGAGGTTTTTTTGGGCAAATTTCAAGACACACAATATGTAAATATATAGGTTTCCATTATATTTCTATGTTTTATGCCAAAAAATGAATCGAAAAACCCGATCTATACCCGAACCCGAACCATACCCGACCAATACCCGAACCCTACCCGACCAATACCCAAACCCTACCCGGATCCGGAAATAGGGTATTCTAATACCCGGGTATTGAAAACCCGAACCTAGGTACACATGGTATAGATTTTCGGTCCAAAACCCAGACCTGAACCCGACCCGGGTATGAACAATACACGAAAATTTAAAACCCGATCATACCCGTACCCGGGTATATACCCGAACACGGCTTTCTGACGAGGGGATAGACTAAACTTCTCTCCCAAACTTTGGACAGTTCTACTAAATAGGGCACTCGCCAAAGCATTCTGGGCTTTAGGAGGGGCGGTGTCCTTATTAGAGAAACCGCCAAGATCGAAATCCGGAAGGGACATATGCATGCAATCCAACGCACACACATAATCAGAATCTAACCCGACAATACCACAGTCCCGAAGAATGTGGTCCTGCAAACTCCAAGATTGTGCCCTCGAGGCCACGAAAGCATACGTAGATACATCCTCAGCCGAACATAAACCCAAACCCCCAAAACGGGTCGGAAGGGATGCAAGCCTCCATTGAAGATCCCCAAAAAAAGGACCCCCGCAAACCACAATATCCTCGATAGCTCTCCTAAGGCCTTTGTCAAAAACCGAAACAGCCTCCCCAACAAACGTGGGTTGGCACGTTCTGAGGCCGAATAACAACTTAGCAACACCCATTACAAATAGGGTAAGATAGTTTCAAAAGTTTTTAGGAGATACCTGACCAAGCCCAGAGAGAACAACACTTAACACTTAACACTTGTCTAGCATACATATTTTGCAACGTTAACACTTGTCTAGCATACATATTTTGAGCATTCACAATCCGTTCCCTAAAATATTATGAAAAGTGATTGTAGGTGGTTAGAAGTGGTTGTGAGTAGAGGAGAGAAAAAATGTTACTGTTCATCTGTAACTTTGAGTGACACTGTTCATCCTCTATAATTTTTTAATATATTTTAAAACTGGTTGTGAGTGAATGAGAAAGAAAATGTAAGTATAAAAACATATTATTTAATTGAAAGGAGTAAGAAAATGTAGCTGTTTTTTTGTAAAATTATATGGTAAAAATGAGGGAAGGAATGTGAACGCTTTTGTAACAACAGTCAAAGTAAAAAAAATTGTAATTGTTTTTAGTAAAATTATTGGGTAACTTCGTTCTCAAAACCAATCCAACAATCAAAGTTGCTTTTGTACTTAGATAACCATATAAATACTTTCCACGAATTCCCTGAAGCAACATTTTACTTACCGGTACTCTATAGGTAGTTAAGGGGCTGTTTGGCTAAGCTTTTCAAAATTACTTATTTGCTTATTTGCTTTTTTGAAAAGCAAATAAGTCAATAAGCTCTTTTGAAAAGCTTTAAAATGGAGCTTTTCAAAATGACTTATTTGCTTATTTGCTTTTTAGAAAGCAAATAAGCAAATAAGTCATTTTGAAAAGCTTAGCCAAACAGCCCCTAAGTGAACAAAATTAACATGTTTTTTTATTAGACCACGATATCTACATAAGATTAAATAATGAGGAAAATGCAATTTGCGTCCCTGTGGTATGTCCCAAACATCAACTTGAGCCCCTAAATTAATTTTTTTGCATTTTGAGCCCCTGAACTTATAATTGCATAACAGTATGAGTCCTTCTGTCAAGCTGCCGTTTGTTTGACTGTTTGACCCAGGGGTAAGACCGTCTTTTTGCATATATTCATAACACTTTGCGTCCCTGTGGTATGAGTGAAAAATCAACCTGAGCCCCTAATTCAAATTGATTTAATAATTCAAATTAACTCTTTTTAAATAAATGCAATCTAATAATTAAATGGTTTCATTTTGAATCACATAAATGGAATATATAAATGCAATCTAATAATTCAAAATATTAATTCAATAAAAGTTTAATCATTGAATGAAACAAACAAGAGCTTGTATTCACTCTGTACCTTTTTAACTGTATTCAACCCATATGACATGTTCCCCTTGTAGCTAGGTTTCTTTTGTAAGATTCATCTGTGATGTTTAACATAAATAACTACTCAAATCGACACAATAATGAAAACAGACCTGAGGAGGGGTGTTAAAACAAAGTTATTAACAACCAGTGCACAGTTACAGTTACCTATCTTAAAATCATTGGTGATGAGATCAACAATATAAATACAAATCAAATCAAATCAAAGTCATAACAGAGTCATTAGAATTATAAGCATTACAGTAAAGATCTCCATTGTACAAATCTAAACTAGGATCTGAAAGTTAAGAAACTACGAAGTTACAGTAAAGATCTCCATTGTACAATATAAGAACAAAGTAATGATCTAGTATATATTAATGTCTGAAATATAAACCTAACAAATAGTGAACAGTTTGAGTCAATTATCTAAAAGTGCATACAATCAAAATCAGAATCAGAATCTAACAATCAAACATGAAGTAAAATAGGTATACCAGATGAGAAGAAAGGATGACTCTAGCGCCATGAGACATCAAGTACTTGATGGTAGGAACAGCAGCACGGATGCGAGTATCATCGGTGATTTTGAAGGTATCATCCAACGGTACGTTCAGATCAACCCTAACGAACACTCGTTTCCCCTTCAGATCCTCTTTTGTTAAGCTACTCACACTCTTTTTGGTGGCCATTTTGATCTCAGATTCACTGTAAACACAAATTAAGATCAGATACAGAAACAGTTGAAGTTATTTTACTTGAAGATTGATTGAACTTACGATGATGATAATTGAAGCGGAAAGATCGAGAAGGAAACCAGACCCAATAAGTTTGTTTTGGTGAAATTAGGGCTAATGACAGGGGTGAATGTGTTTGAAAGATGTTTTGATATGGATTTTGGATTGTGGGGAGGGGGAGATTTGGGTTTTAAGTTTTTTAGGTATATGTTGGAAGATGAAGATGATGAAGATGATGAAGATCTGGGATGATGAAGATGAAGATGAAGATCTGTGTTTTGGGACTTAAGAGAAGATTTTAATGATTTTATTGAGAATATATACCAAAAGACGGTCTTACCCCTGGGTCAAACAGTCAAACAAACGGCAGTGTGACAGAAGGACTCAAAGTGTTATGAAATTATAAGTTCAGGGGCTCAAAATGCAAAAAAATTAATTTAGGGGCTCAAGTTGATGTTCGGGACATACCACAGGGACGCAAATTGCATTTTTCTCTTTAATAAAAGATAGTATTGTTTTAAGTATAATGACTAGAGAGACCAAATTGTAGATGCTCAACTAACTAACTACTTTTGCTAGCCCAGTTTTTTAAATAAAATTTTTGATGACCTTCCAAAAAAATAAAAAATAAAAAAATAAAAAAAAACTTACAATAAAATTTATGTAAAACTAGGATTGCGACCCGCCGCAATGCGGCGGGGATTCTTTAGTTATAACAAAGTGGATCTAGGACCCGCACGTTATGTTAAACCTGCCAAACGGGGAAAAAATAGACGATGTAAAAACGTTCACCCACACACGCACGTTGCGTCGTGTTAACTCGCAAAATTTAGAACGAAACGTAAAAACGTTAAACCAAAGACGCACGTTGCAATGTGTTAAGTCACAAAATTTAGAACCAAGCATAAAGCGAAAAATTTGCGGAAAATGAAAACTATAAAAGGCCAAAGTTGAAAGTAAAAAAAGTTTTGAGGATAGATTGCAAAACATAAAAATTTTTGGGTTAAAAGTAAAAAAATAAATAGTTTTGGGTTAAAAGTAATTTATGACATGCTTTTTGGTGAAAAGTAAAAAAATCAGTTTTTTTTGGAAAACCCCCAAAGCCAACGTTACGACAACCATATGCATAACCATTTTTTCTTTAGAAAACCCTCAAAGAACACCCCGTGTTGCGGCGGGGCGTAAAACGGTGTCAAATAGTACTAATGTCACACAACCGTCATCGATCACCAACACTGACTCGACCTAGGATATGTGTTGCGACGAACCTTTCAAACGTGGTAAAAACGTTGAACCACACATGCACGTTGCGTCGTATTAACTCGAAAAATTTAGAACTATACGTAAAACGAAAATTTGCGAAAGATGAAAACTATAAGTGAAAAAAGTTGTGAAGTTAAATTGCAAATAATGAAAAGTTTTGGGTTAAAGTTATAAAACCAAACTATGTAGGGTTAAAATTGTAAAAGATATAAACCTTTGGGTGAAAAGTATAAAATCAACTTTTTTTTTTTGGAAAACGTCTAAAGCATAGGTTACAACTCATTATACATATACATCTTAAATAATTGGATTGTAATGGAATGAATGGTGTGATAAAGTTATCCGTGACTTGCACTCACAGGACACATGAAGACAAAGTCCATGTCATGTATTTTCAAAATTAATTCCTATAATTACGCCCTCGATACCACATTCAAACAATCCATCTTCCAATGTAAATTGCATAAGATGAAATAATGTCACATTTCGATTGTCACATGCACTCAAAACCGTTGCTATCAACTTCCATTCCATTCCATTGTATATAAGTCCAATATAATCATTCTACTTTTTAATCCTTTGGACTTTAATTTCATTCTTTCAACATTAGTATTCTTGGTTTACCTCTATTTGGTTTCAACTTGGAACAATCATTTACAAGATTGCCGTGTTTTTATTTGAATAATATAAACATATAAAAGAAATTAATTTGTTAAACATGAAAATGAAAAAAAAAAAAAAAAAAACCAATTCCATCCTTTGTTGGAGCTAGTTAGAGGTGTTAAAAGGGTTGTGTTTATGGGTTGGCAGGTAGAACCTGACACAAAGTATTGTTGTAAAAATCGCGACTAGTTGGCGATTAATCACTAGTCGGCCAGTAACTGAGTAATTTTTTGTTAATCAGTCCGTTAATCGCTAGTCGGACCTAGTTGGCCAGCAAAAAATCGGCGATTCCAGCAAAAAACCTGTATATTCCGGCCAAAATTTTTAAATTCCGACCAGTTTTCAAATAAACCATGTGAATTTCAACAATTAATCTTGTATACTTAAAGAAATAAGTTGAGTAAGAGTTAAAACCTATCTACTTAAAATATTTACCTATAAAAATGTGTATATGTATACATAGGGTAGGGTTCTGCTACAAAGTGTAAAAAGTCATAAAACACCACAATTTCAGCCATAAAACACACTCAAAAGCCACAAATAACAGAGTGAAGATCACTAAAACATAATATCCAAACCCTAAAAGTCTATAAAAACTTCAAACACACCATCGTACAACTACGAATATAAAACACAACATGATAATCAATATAAACGCACTAATATTAGCCATTCGATAACCAAATCCTTATGGTTTTGAGTGTGTTTTATGGTTGATATTATGAAGTTTTATGACTTTTTACACTTTGTAGGAAAAATAGACATTGTAGCCAACTCCCACCCTATATACATAAAACTAAAAATTACATATAAAAAATCCGATTCGATTAATCCTGAGTAGTCGCTAGTCTCCACCTCACGTGCAGACTAGCGACTAGCGAGTCTCCAACCTTGACACAAACTAGAAAAAAAATAATAAATCAGAACCCGATTTGAGGAAAAAATGGACATTGTAGCCAACTCCCACCCTGTATACATAAAACTGAAAATTACATATAAAAAATCCGATCCGATTAATCCCAAGCAGTCGCTAGTCCCTGTCGCAACCCCCGTCCCTTAACAACCCGGGAACGGGCGGTCGCGGCCAGTTTCAGTGGTATCTTGTGTTTACCCATTTTGGCAGCGGAAATTTCATCAGGACCGTAGTTAGGAAATATTTTATCATAGTGAAATACCACATCTTTAATATATTAAATACATGGGAAAATCCCAAGTTTCAGGTACACACATTTTTATAGGGATAAACCCTATTTTATTTAATAAAAACATCTATTTGTTTTAGGTAACTTTATAGCCACTTTTCCAAGCCTTCAGTGCTGTCCAGCTGACTTCTATTTGGCTTTCACATTTTGTTACCTAAAACGCGTTTAAAAACATTTTGTCAGTGTGAAATACTGGTGAGTGAATCTCAGTTTAATCAAGTTTAATAAAACCATTGTACAGTATTGAGGGCGGTCGCGCAATTACATTTGTTTCCAAGTCATACTAATTACCACCCACGGTACTGTTGTTCCGACTTATGGTCATGTTACTCCTCGTAAGGCAGTAACAAATTTTGTATACAAAACCCCAAATATACCGACGATAATTGTATCCTTACAAATACTCAATAACTGTTTAATATAATATTAATTAAGTGAGGTTTTATAAAAACAGTTTGCAAAAAGGAGATTACTCACATTGCTGTCTTAGGTTTCCTGTAAGGGTTTCCTGGTGATTATCTATAAATTACACAAATGCACACGCGTTAGTATAATAACCCATTTTAACATTAGTAATACCATCCCCGAGACGGCATTCCAACGACTACGTCGGGCAGAACCACGACAGCCGTTACGGAACCCTAGATCAATCGGGCAGCGTATCTAATACGTATCCATGGGTTATGATACTTACAAAGGAGCAGAACTTCGTTATTTAGGGGGTATTATACCCGAGAATTATATTAATTCTTCAGAAATTCGAGAGAGAAAGAGTTTCGGTGCGATTTGGGACTGAAGACCGATGCCTCCTATTTATAGGGCCTGAAATCGAGTTTCTCGCGCCCCGCGTAAGCTTAGGCTGGGGCTTACGCGGCCCGCGTCATAGGGCTGTAGGCCCTAGCCTTGATTTGTCACCGGTATAGCCTCGCCACGTGTCGACACGTGGCGGCTTCCGGGTGTTGCCGCTTGGCCCATCGCTCGCGGCCCGCGTAGGTCAAGGGGGTGGCTTACGCGCCCCGCGAGAGACCATAAAAATTCGTTTTTAATTAATTTTAATGAAAATTAAGGTATTCAGGACCCGTTTTCGTGTATGGGGTGTATTTTAGGACATATTGGGGCATTTTAATATATTTTAGGGGTGTCGAAATATTTTGGAGGGTTGTTATATCCTCCCCACGTTGTTTTAGAGCTCGTCCTCGAGATCTACCGGAACAAGTGTGGATATTTCCTTTGCATTTCTGATTCAAGCTCCCATGTGTACTCTTGTCCTCTTTTGGAGTCCCATTTCACTTTGACCAGAACTAATCTCTTGTGCTTGAGGTTCTTGACTTTCCTGTCTTCTATTTGTAGAGGCCTTTCTACAAATTTAAGTTGTTCATTTACCTCTATATCCTTAAGAGGTACTACCAGTGATTCATCAGCTAAGCATTTCTTGAGATTAGATACATGAAATACATCATGTATTCCTGCCATTTCCTCTGGCAGTTGTAGCTGATAGGATACAGGTCCTATTCTTTTAATAATCTCAAAAGGTCCAACATACCTGGGGCTTAGCTTTCCTCTCTTGATGAATCTTACCACTCCTTTCCAAGGAGAGGCTTTTAATAACACTTTATCTCCTACTTGAAACTCTAACGGTTTGCGTCTGTTATCAACATAACTCTTTTGTCGATCACGTGCTGCTTTCAGTCGTTCCTTGACTTGAATGATTTTTTCGGTTGTTTCTTGTACTAACTCAGGTCCGGATAGTTGCCTTTCTCCAATCTCTGCCCAACAGACTGGAGTTCGGCACTTTCGTCCATAAAGTGCTTCGAAGGGTGCAGCATTGATACTTGTGTGATAACTGTTATTATAATAAAAATTCTATTAAAGGTAAGTGTTCATCCCAATTACCTCCGAAATCAATTACACAAGCTCTAAGCATGTCCTCCATTGTCTGAATCGTCCTTTCACTTTGTCCATCCGTTTGAGGATGATAAGCGTTGCTTAGATTCAACTTGGTTCCCATTGCTTTTTGGAAACTTGCCCAAAAATGAGAGGTAAAATGACTATCCCTATCAGAAACAATTGATAAAAGGAATTCCATGGAATGAAACTACTTCATTTACATATAGCTTGGCTAATTGTTCCATACTGAAAGTTTCCTTCATTGGTAGGAAATGAGCTGACTTAGTTAGCCTATCTACAATCACCCAGATTATATCATTACCTTTTCTTGTTTTGGGTAACTTGGTAACAAAATCCATTGTTATTAATTCCCATTTCCATACTGGCATTTCTAATTGCTGCAATAAACCTGAGGGTTTCTGATGTTCAGCTTTAACTTGTGAACAGGTTAAAACTTAGAAACATAGGCTGCTATATCCTTTTTCATTCCTATCCACCAAAAATTCTTTCTTAAATCCTGATACATTTTATAACTTCCAGGATGCATCGTATACTTAGACTTATGGGCTTCTTCTAATATACGATGACGTAGATTTCCTAATTTAGGTATCCACATTCTTTTCTTATGGAATCTCCAAATTCCATCTGTTCCTTGTTCTAATTCCTTAATCATTCCTTTTAACTTTTCAGTATCCTCCTTGATTACTGATTCTTGTGCTTTTCTAATTTGTTCATTTAAATCTACCTGTAGATTTAACTTAAGAGAACGTACCCTTTTTGGCTTCTCATGATATTTTCGACTTAAAGCATCAACTACCACATTTTCCTTTTCTACATGATACTGGATATTACAATCATAATAACTAAGAATTTCCATCCAGCATCTTTGCCTCATATTCAACTATTTTTGTCCGAAGACATACCTTAAACTTTTGTGATCGGTGAAAATGGTAAACTTACTACCATAAAGGTAATGTCTCCAAATCTTAAGGGCAAAAATTATAGCTCCTAATTCCAAATCATGGGTTGAATAATTCTCTTCATGATTTTTAAGTTGTCTAGATGTGTAAGCTATAACCTTTTGGCGTTGCATCAATACACATCCATAACCTAACTTAGAAGCGTCACAATTGACTGCAAAGTCTTCAGTTCCTTCTGGTAACGCTAGTTGATGGGTGTCAAGTGTTATATATATTAGGTGTATATTTTAACACATCCATAAAACACGATATTTACTAACACTAGACACTCATATGGGCAAGTGCACCCATCGTGAGCGTAGTATAGTGTTGGTAAGATACCGAGGTCGTCCAAGGACACAAGAGCTTTTAGTACCGGTTTATCCTCAACGTCTAATCAATTCAAAAAGTTTAGAAAAATGTTTTAAACTAAGAAAAATAAAAACTAGAGAAAAATGCCCGGATAGTCCCTGTGGTTTCCCCTTTTTTCACCTATAGTCCCTATCTTTCTAAAACTACTTGAATAGTCCCTGTGGTTTTCCGTTTTGTTCTCGGATAGTCCCTGGGTCTAACTTCAGTTACTTTTCTCTGTTAAGTGGGTGTTGAAATGACCAAAATGCCCTTTCCTTAAAAGGCCAAACCATAGGGACTATCCGAGCACCTTCTCTTTATAAAACTCATCCACCCTTCACTCTCACTTTCAACATTCAGCCAAAACCCTCGTGATCTCTCTCTCTCGTTACAGGCCCGGTGACCAGAGCCGGAGGTGCCGGCCGAGCTCCGGCGTCGCACACCTCCACTCCTCCTCGAACACATCCATAGCTGCTCACACCCACACCGGACTAGAGATTGAAGAGAGAGAGAGAGGACTGTAGAGAGAGAAACAACGAGGGAGAGAGAGATCAGGATGGAGAAGCAGTGCTAGTCACCCCTCTATGGTGGTGCGATAGTGTGCAGACGACGGAGCCGTCGCTCCGGTGACCAGAAACGCCGCTAAGGCGGCGGTGAAGATGATGAGACGATGAGGACGATGAAGATGATGGTCGGTGACGGTGGTGTGCCGTCTTTTCGGTGAGCGGTAGACGACGGAGGCAACCGCAATTTCTCAGGTAGACACCAATACTTCGATGATTTTCCGATCGGTAGACAGAATTTGGTTTGGGTCACGTTTCGAATTTCGGATTGGGTTCGAGTCTTGTTCAATTTTGGTTCGAGTTTCGGTTTGTTTCGACTCACGCGGCTCGGTTCAGATTCGGATTGATTGGTTCAGATCCGGGTCAGTCGAGTTCAATCGTCATAGCCTTTTTTAAATGGAACAACAACAGCAACATAATCATCATCAATCATCCTCAGAAAACGCTGCAAGTCGAAATGGCAAGAGGAAAGTTACTCTAAGAAACCTCCTCATTCTCACCTGAGCCTCAATTCAATTGAGAGCATAACACAACATAACACCTCATCTCATCATTTAAGGCGGTTATAGGTACATGTCGAGGTCAACAAAAAAAACGGTTTTTGACCCGAACAGAAACCGATCCTTTTCCACTTATCAGTTTGAGAACTACTCCCTTGAAACCGGTTAAGAGCCAGAACTAGTTTTAAACCGAACCGAGCCTTTTCCACTTGTAAAGAGGTAAATGAATAGGCTCAAATATGTTATCATCGGAATTTACTGTCGAAATCCGCCATGGCTGCAATCACAGTAGCATGTATCAAATACATATTGTCCGAGTTGCCTAGCCAAGATACGGATCAGATCTGTAAATTCCGATTTTGCTCGAAATAATTTCCATCGTCATAGCCTTTTCAAATGAAACAACAACAGTAGCAGCAGCATCAACATAACTAGAGAGAAGATGATGTCGGCGACGATGGTGGAGGGTGGAGGAGGGTGATGGTAGGTGGAGGTTGAAGATGAAGTGTGGTGGTGGGGTTTTATAAATAAAAATGAAAAAGATGCTCGGATAGTCCCTATGGTTTGGCCTTTTAAGGAAAGGGCATTTTGGTCATTTCAACACCCACTTAACAGAGAAAAGTAACTGAAGTTAGACCCAGGGACTATCCGAGAACAAAACGGAAAACCACAGGGACTATTCAAGTAGTTTTAGAAAGATAGGGACTATAGGTGAAAAAAGGTGAAACCACAGGGACTATCCGGCATTTTTCTCTAAAAACTAACTAAAAATGCTGAAAATAAAAATAAAAGAAAAAACAGATAGACAAGATGAATCACTTAGTTCCGACTCGTGTATAGTGTAACCTTTGATTACTTCCGTACTTTTACACTTATTTAAGAGATTATCTTAGTTATTGTAGTAGGCCCCTCTTTTGAAGGTGACGTTACCCTCAACCCAGTAGTTTGAGTCAGCAAGGATACAATCCTAAAGGGTCGGATTATTGAAAGATAATGAATTAAGTTATTAATGCAAATTATGGTAGGCCCCTCTTTTGGAGGTGACGTTACCCTCGACTAAGTAGTCTGAGTCAGCAGGGATACAGTCCTAAATAGCCGGGTTATAGTATTAATAGTAGTTAACTTATGAGGAGATCAAAGAGTTTGGACCCCCGCCATCCAATACCGTTAAGTATTGAAGGAGGTCCTACTAAATTTGACCCATGTCCATTGCAGGACCTCTAAACGCTGAACAATGGCAAGACTCTTACCAAACCGTTCCCTTAACCCCTGACCAGGTAGCCAACATACCTCCATATAGACCGTCGAGATATGAATGGTGAAAATCTTTTATTTTATATAGGCAGTAAAATAATGTCAAGACACCACGGACAAACGATAAGGAAGAATCACCTTCAATATAAGAAACTAGTTATTAAAGTCATTAATACAAAACCAAGTAAAAAGTGCGAAAAGATTAGAAATAAAAAGTATTACACTAGACACTTGTCTTCACCAAGTGATGTAAGAGACTTAGGCAAACATGGCCTTGATTGTCAAGAACTCTTACGATCAATCTTGGATCCCGAGACGACTCACACACTCTATGATGGACAATGGATGATGGTGGTGGATGATGGTGTTATGGTGGTGGTGGGTGGTGGGTGAAGTGTGAGAGAGGTGGTGTGCCAAGGGATGGTTTGAGCTTGAGCCAAGCACTCCTATTTATAGGCTGAACAGAAGCTCGGGCACGGCCCCGTGTCCACATCCTTCTCTTTCTTCATTTAATGCAGCTTGTCTTATTAGTTGACCACGCCTCCGTGTATATGAATAAGCACGCAAGTATGTATATCGACATAACACGTACGAGTAGTATGTGTATATGTATAAGCACGCAACGTATGAGTATAAGTGAAAACATGAAATATATGAGTATAGGTAAAATCATGAAACGTATGAGTATAAGTAAAACATGAAACGTATGAGTATAAGTATGAATACGATTATAAGTATGGGCATAAAACGTATGAATGTAAGTGTAGGTACGAATATTTAAATTTACGTATATAGTGTACGTTGGGACATCACGGATTTAGGTGCATAAAATCGTCCAAAAGGTTAAGTATGTAAATACGAATGATCATAAGTGAATTGTTGCGTTAAAACGACTAAAATGTGTAGGACGATACGTGGGTATAGTTGTTTAAATGAAACGTTGAGTTTATCATATCAAAATTAGATTGAGCTTGGTTTGAAAGGTAGAATATAGTTGCATATGTAAAAGGACATAAGGTACTCATTGGTTAAGCCTAATGCATTTTGTAATAAATGGAAATGCTACTTTTGTTTTAAAAGAGTTTACGAAATCCAAGGATGGTCGGTCTCCAAGAAGTCTTCTTGCCCACGTGTTTTGTAAATTGGTGTAAAAAGGTTTCCAATCAAAAGTAATTTCATTTCATTAAACAAGAAGTTATGAATTTAGGAGGTTCTTGTGAAAACGAGGATCCTTAGAAAAGAATTTTAGCAAAAGGACTTTGTGATTGTTAAAAGTTCTAACAAATGATTTGTTGATGTGAAAAGAATCTTTGGTAAAACGATCATATAACATCCATAAGATCTTATAGGTGTAAAAGAAAGGTTGGTTTGATCCTCCGATTGAGAATGAAAGTATTTAGTTTGGTGATATATATCATGAGTGCGTTTTAGGGATTAAGTCGAATATGAAGTTCATGGGCAAGAGGTTTGTTTGACCGATTAAAGTGATAGGTAGCATTTCGTAAGGTTTGGAAATTTGTGTAGTAAAACGTTTAAGATAAGTTAAGAATCCGTGTATGTGAGTTAGGTAAAAATAGGTTGTAGGATAGAAAGTATGCTTGATGAAACAATGTATTTTGAAATCGTATACGTATGTATTTTGAATGATGATAAATAATTTAGGTATAAAACATGATCGAGTTTGCATAATAAGATATTTGGAAGAGGCGTTTTGGAAACGGTCACCTAGGTAAGGGAATCACCCCGAACTCGTTGGTGAGGTCGTTTTAAGAAAGGGAAGTGGAGTTAATCGTCAAGGTAAGGAAATCACTCCTATCTCGATGATATGTCTCCACCTTTCGTTACAAGAAATATGAATTTAAATTATATAAAATCATGCATATGTATAAGTGTATGAAAAGATTCAGTATGACGTGTGTGTGAGAAGAAAATATCGAAAGCAAATTCGAATTTGAAGGATTGCATCGTATAAAGTAAATAATATAACGTATGTTTGATTAAAATTTAGGATGGTTCCAAAGCGGAACGTTGACTAACCAAAGTGGTCGAAAAAGTCTTTCGAATTTGAGGAGCATGCTTTGGCCTAATAGGTGAAATACTCTTGCCGACAAGTCGGTTAACGGTATTTACCCTTCCAGTTACTACATGTCCCCAATTCAATTGAAATTTCGAGACTTGGCGGGATTAATGAAAATCAAATAATGGAACTAGTCGACAAGGTGCGGGTTTCACCCCTAACTTGGCGATTTAGTATCCTAAGTGTGGTTGGTACTCGCCGGGTCAAAAGTTAATTTTGACACTTTGACGAGGGTCCACTAGAATTTGAAATTTGAATTTCTCCATCAAGGTGAGGATTTCACTCCTAACTTGGCGGTGAATTTCGTGTAAAAAGAAAAGTAGAAGGATTGAGGGTCATTCACCAAATTGTGGGTTTCACGCCTATTTTGGTGAAGTCGTCTCGTTTGTGTATTATGAGTGTTTTCGGATTTAGAAATACCGAGAAAAATGTATGAGGGAAGTGTATGTCAAGGAAATACACAAACAAGTATAAACACATAAGGGGGCATATCAAGAATGGTGTTTGGATAACGAAATGATAAAACATGTATTAACACATAGAGAAATATGTTTAGAGTAACACGTAAAGAATCGAATAATGAAGCAAGTATTAACACATACTAAGACAAGCATTAATGCATAAGAATAACATGTTGAATATTTCTCACGAGTGATACATATGTCTAAAATAGCATAAATAAGAAACAAATAAAGTATCATGTAGTTGTTCAAGCAAAACATACGAATAAGGCTCTAAAAAAAACTATAGACTAGGTAAAAACATGGCATTTCTACCTAATTCCCTATAGTTATGGCTCTGATACCAATCTGTCACACCCCAACCAATGGCGGAAACATCGGGATGAGACGAAGTGTGAAGATTGCTAGAGACATCATAACGCTATTTGTGACAATATTTAAATAATTCCCATTTCATTCCATAACTTCAAATTGTCAACATTACATAATCTCAAATAACAACAAGTTCAAAAGAAATACGAACAACATAATCAAAAATTTGATACAACATATTAAACCTAAACGTCTATATGTGTATCTAGGCATCAATGCTACTTCTTTTCATATCATCGTCATCATCAACCTGTAACATGTTTAAAATACAATTCAATGCAAAAGCAATGGCGAGTATACAAGTTTGGTACGTACATAGCAAAAGATAAGTTTTTGAACAATTCCTCATAATAAGCATGTGATCCAAGATATCCATAAAAACATGGTATGTGTCTAACATATCAAACCAAGAAAACGCAATATGCTCATGACATAACCACAAGTTACGGGCGGCGGGTCGTTAATCCTATAGCTCTAAAATTGGCAGATGTTACAGTCTCCCCTACTTTAGGAGATTTCGTCCTCGAAATCTAAGATTAACGTATTTGCATAAAAATTTAGAACAATCCACATGACATACTTAGTTAACAAGATTAACGTATCCCTGGCATGTGAATACACAGGTCAACCCATCGTGTATGCTAAGGTGTGGCTTCTTACGAAGTTAATGACAAGTTTATCACATAAAGTTTCACCCAAGTAACACGAATCCAATATAACATATTAGCATGCACGTGAAATAAATTCAATTTTTTTTTGAAAAGGGACGTTTAATCATAAAATTTCATTGAGAACGAAGAAAAGTTGGTAACTACCTCTGAGGTAAGGGTGTCACCCCAAGCTCATTGGTGAAGTTGGAAAGTGAGCGGAGCTAATCATCAAGGTTAGGGAATCACCCCTATCTTGATGATAAGTTTCCATTTTTTTTGGAATATGAGTATTAATAACAAGCATCAAGATGTATCAAAGTATTCATATATAATGGATAATTTTGTGTTTAAGCAAAATGTTCATGTGTAAGTTTTTTTGATAAGTAAACATGTTACACCCCAAAAGTGGTAAAAGTAAAAAGGGGAAATACGAGTATACTCACAAAGTTTGCATATGCTTTCCGATTATCCAAATAAAGGACGAGTTGATGAGGTTAAAAGATTGAATGTGTAAGGGTTAAAGTTCAAGTATGCATAGAGACAAGATTCGGTATTTAAAACAACATAAAAATAAGATATGAAAATAACATGTGAAAATAATCATCTTCAACACTTAACACTTGTATGACACTTGGTAACCACAAGGGTTATGATAATGTTTTCATGAGTCGTACACCCATTAGAATCATACTTGGTGTTCTAGGTCTTTAGATGATATTCTACTTACTTCAACATATAAACACAAGTTTAACATTAAAGGTTCGAATGGGCGTATATACATATTTAGGTTAATCATATTATTAGGTCCAATGATTCAAGTAGGAGGTAGAGGATTAAACCCCCATTTAGGTACCTCAAGTTTATCATATAAGTCATGTATGGGGTAGGAAGAACAAGCTTCCATTTAGGAACCCCTTGTATGTTCACCACTACACTTGATGTAAAAACAACCAAGGAGGGTCAAGAACTAAGGTATGTATAATAATATAACAAGTTATACTAAGAGAAATCATCAAACCATGTGAGGATTTTATGTTGGAACAACCCAAGTTGCTCCATAATCACTCTACATCAAAGCACAAGCTTGAACATGATTTGTGGGTTAAAACCCTAAACAAAACAGAAAGTATTTGAGGTTTTTCACCTCTGATTTAACATGTCTCAACCTTGTTTTTAAGCCTAACCAACCATGGAAGAGGTTGTAAGCATTGGGACATAGGTATGAGATGTGTTTTGACACAAGTTGTATAAGTTTAAGTAAACTTTGAGGAACATAAATCAAAACCAGAAAGTTTTGGTCCTTTTTAGGGCAATTCCAAGCATGATTTCTCCAAGGAAAAACCAAGGAATCAAACCCAAGGATGTACTAAAGAAGTAGAAGAAAGAATCAAGTGATTTGGACTCAAAACAAGCAAGTTACACTCTTTTTTGTAGGTGGGTATAAATCTGCCTAAAATGCATATTTGCAGCTGAATGAGAGGGTATTTGTGGAGTGTAATGAGTTGTGAAAGTGTAAAAAGGGTTGGAGAGGGTGTGTATTTATAGTGGGAGGGTTTAGAGTTGATTGGTGGTGATTAGAGGTGGATTAGAGGTGATTGGGTGAGGTTGGAAAGTTGGATTTCGTGCAAGAAACACACATTCTGCCGAAACAAGGCAGTCGCGTAGCGCTAGCGTGAGGGTCTCACCAGTCGCGCTACGCTACTGGTACCATTTCCAGATTTTAAGTTTTAAAAATAACACATTGGCCCCTGGAGTTGTTTTGTTGATGATTTAAGGACTTTTAAGGGCCATTCTTGTCATATAAGCATATTTTAAGGTAAGTTCAAGTACGAGAAGTATAAACCAAGTATAATTGAGTGTAATGCATCAATATCAAGTGTCGTTTACGTTCAAAACACGTTTTGGGCATAAGTTTCATGTATTTACAAATTTAGCACATTGTTTCCAAAAATTACGATTTAGTACCAATTGTTCCACGAAATTGAATGTATGAGACTATATAAAGTATGTGTATCATGTAATTAACAAAATACGAGTTTAAATCATAATCCAAGTCTCTGATTTTACAACGTTTTTAAATAAAAGGACGATTACAAGACTTACGAAGTTTCCCAAAAATAGTTTTACAAACGATGGTTACTAAATATAGAAAGTATGAAAACGCGGGGCGTTACAGTCTCCCCTCCTTTAGGAAATTTCGTCCCGAAATTTATTCAAGAGGTAGACTCGAAGAGTTTTAGTAAAAATGTGAGACTTGAAATTTTGAAACGTTTTGAAAGGCACAAAACTTAGGAGGGTGACAAGGTAAATTTGTGAGTGAGTTCATTGTTTAAAATGATTTGAGGTATCTAACTTAGTTGAAACATGTAGGTGCGTATATAGGTGCAGTGAGTCTAAGCAAGTTTGAGTAACTTGAATTGGCGACGTATAAAGAAAAAAAAGTGACGTATTAAGAAAGAAGATGTTTGACAAACGGTTTGTGTTTTGATGGGACGTGGTAACGAAATCACATTTGTAGAAGATTGTTTATTGAGTGAAACGAGAAGGTCTGGCACTTTAAATAAAGCTTTAAAGGTATACTAAGTATAGTCACACGAGAATCCAGAATAGGGAGGCTATTTTTATAGGTAACGTGGCAAGTTAGGACTCGAATGTTTAGACAAGCTTCATGGCGGACGAGGTTTGCATGAACTAAAAGGATAAGGAGAATGATACGAGTGTAGAATGAACGAATGACTCTTAAAGAGTGCGGGTATAAGAATAGCATAAGTGTTGGATAGATGAACGTAGTGTGTTAAGGATGAGGTCTCGTCATGGATAATCGGATACAATGCGTTTGTGAGTTGTGTGAATTTTATTAGGTCCAAAGGTCTGCAAAACATTGAATTTCTCATGGCACGTTTTACGAAATTTGGTAATACGGTGAAAACACTTATATATAGGAAGTACCAGCGGCGTATCCACCATGTTTCGACCATGTTACGTCCGTTTCGTATCCGGTGCCATGTTACGTTTTGTGTCTTACCATACACAGTAGTACACTCTATGGTTCTCATACGCCTATCACTATAATCCCGTGTGCACCCGTGATTATATTGATTGTCGCCTGATCCGCATAGCTTGTACTAGTTGTGTATGAATTAGGGTATCCATAATTTGAAAATTAAGAATGTGCACGTGTAAGAATGTAGTATGTAAGCAAGTCCATGCTTAAGTATGTATGGGACCCACGCAAGCGAATCACTCGGATTACGCTCGCGTATGGGTACGAATGTATGGATCATGAGTATGAATGAAAGTGTGAGCATAAGTATAAGTTTAGGTATGAATAAGCACGCAAGTATGTGTATCGACATAACACGTACGAGTAGTATGTGTATATGTATAAGCACGCAACGTATGAGTATAAGTGAAAACATGAAATATATGAGTATAGGTAAAATCATGAAACGTATGAGTATAAGTAAAACATGAAACGTATGAGTATAAGTATGAATACGATTATAAGTATGGGCATAAAACGTATGAATGTAAGTGTAGGTACGAATATTTAAATTTACGTATATAGTGTACGTTGGGACATCACGGATTTAGGTGTATAAAATCGTCCAAAAGGTTAAGTATGTAAATACGAATGATCATAAGTGAATTGTTGCGTTAAAACGACTAAAACGTGTAGGACGATACGTGGGTATAGTTGTTTAAATGAAACGTTGAGTTTATCATATCAAAATTAGATTGAGCTTGGTTTGAAAGGTAGAATATAGTTGCATATGTAAAAGGACATAAGGTACTCATTGGTTAAGCCTAATGCATTTTGTAATAAATGGAAATGCTACTTTTGTTTTAAAAGAGTTTACGAAATCCAAGGATGGTCGGTCTCCAAGAAGTCTTCTTGCCCACGTGTTTTGTAAATTGGTGTAAAAAGGTTTCCAATCAAAAGTAATTTCATTTCATTAAACAAGAAGTTATGAATTTAGGAGGTTCTTGTGAAAACGAGGATCCTTAGAAAAGAATTTTAGCAAAAGGACTTTGTGATTGTTAAAAGTTCTAACAAATGATTTGTTGATGTGAAAAGAATCTTTGGTAAAACGATCATATAACATCCATAAGATCTTATAGGTGTAAAAGAAAGGTTGGTTTGATCCTCCGATTGAGAATGAAAGTATTTAGTTTGGTGATATATATCATGAGTGCGTTTTAGGGATTAAGTCGAATATGAAGTTCATGGGCAAGAGGTTTGTTTGACCGATTAAAGTGATAGGTAGCATTTCGTAAGGTTTGGAAATTTGTGTAGTAAAACGTTTAAGATAAGTTAAGAATCCGTGTATGTGAGTTAGGTAAAAATAGGTTGTAGGATAGAAAGTATGCTTGATGAAACAATGTATTTTGAAATCGTATACGTATGTATTTTGAATGATGATAAATAATTTAGGTATAAAACATGATCGAGTTTGCATAATAAGATATTTGGAAGAGGCGTTTTGGAAACGGTCACCTAGGTAAGGGAATCACCCCGAACTCGTTGGTGAGGTCGTTTTAAGAAAGGGAAGTGGAGTTAATCGTCAAGGTAAGGAAATCACTCCTATCTCGATGATATGTCTCCACCTTTCGTTACAAGAAATATGAATTTAAATTATATAAAATCATGCATATGTATAAGTGTATGAAAAGATTCAGTATGACGTGTGTGTGAGAAGAAAATATCGAAAGCAAATTCGAATTTGAAGGATTGCATCGTATAAAGTAAATAATATAACGTATGTTTGATTAAATTTTAGGATGGTTCCAAAGCGGAACGTTGACTAACCAAAGTGGTCGAAAAAGTCTTTCGAATTTGAGGAGCATGCTTTGGCCTAATAGGTGAAATACTCTTGCCGACAAGTCGGTTAACGGTATTTACCCTTCCAGTTACTACATGTCCCCAATTCAATTGAAATTTCGAGACTTGGCGGGATTAATGAAAATCAAATAATGGAACTAGTCGACAAGGTGCGGGTTTCACCCCTAACTTGGCGATTTAGTATCCTAAGTGTGGTTGGTACTCGCCGGGTCAAAAGTTAATTTTGACACTTTGACGAGGGTCCACTAGAATTTGAAATTTGAATTTCTCCATCAAGGTGAGGATTTCACTCCTAACTTGGCGGTGAATTTCGTGTAAAAAGAAAAGTAGAAGGATTGAGGGTCATTCACCAAATTGTGGGTTTCACGCCTATTTTGGTGAAGTCGTCTCGTTTGTGTATTATGAGTGTTTTCGGATTTAGAAATACCGAGAAAAATGTATGAGGGAAGTGTATGTCAAGGAAATACACAAACAAGTATAAACACATAAGGGGGCATATCAAGAATGGTGTTTGGATAACGAAATGATAAAACATGTATTAACACATAGAGAAATATGTTTAGAGTAACACGTAAAGAATCGAATAATGAAGCAAGTATTAACACATACTAAGACAAGCATTAATGCATAAGAATAACATGTTGAATATTTCTCACGAGTGATACATATGTCTAAAATAGCATAAATAAGAAACAAATAAAGTATCATGTAGTTGTTCAAGCAAAACATACGAATAAGGCTCTAAAAAAAACTATAGACTAGGTAAAAACATGGCATTTCTACCTAATTCCCTATAGTTATGGCTCTGATACCAATCTGTCACACCCCAACCAATGGCGGAAACATCGGGATGAGACGAAGTGTGAAGATTGCTAGAGACATCATAACGCTATTTGTGACAATATTTAAATAATTCCCATTTCATTCCATAACTTCAAATTGTCAACATTACATAATCTCAAATAACAACAAGTTCAAAAGAAATACGAACAACATAATCAAAAATTTGATACAACATATTAAACCTAAACGTCTATATGTGTATCTAGGCATCAATGCTACTTCTTTTCATATCATCGTCATCATCAACCTGTAACATGTTTAAAATACAATTCAATGCAAAAGCAATGGCGAGTATACAAGTTTGGTACGTACATAGCAAAAGATAAGTTTTTGAACAATTCCTCATAATAAGCATGTGATCCAAGATATCCATAAAAACATGGTATGTGTCTAACATATCAAACCAAGAAAACGCAATATGCTCATGACATAACCACAAGTTACGGGCGGCGGGTCGTTAATCCTATAGCTCTAAAATTGGCAGATGTTACACCCCGTGTGCAGAAGAATCTTTATACTATGAAGATTTGCCTAGATTGTGCGAATCTTATAGTTGACCACGGCCCCGTGTCCGCTGAGCACGGCCCCGTGTCCGCTGAGCACGGCCCCGTGGTGGGCAATAGAAGCTTCTACCACTTTGTCTTTTCTGCTGACACTTGGGCACGCCCCCGTGCTGGCTGAGCACGGGGCGTGTTCAGTCTTCTGTCTTCTTGTTTTGCTTGGGAAGATGCTGTCCTGGGGTCGGGCATGTCACGTCTTGTTCCTTTTCTTGTATTTATGTTAGATTTTGATGTCTTTTTGCTTCTTTTGTTAATTTGAGCTCATTTAATCCTGAAAATACAAAAGGAAGACAAAAGCACACTTTTTCCAACATTAGTACTAAAAAAGGGTTAGTTTTATGCCACAATTGATGTAATTTATATGTTGCATTTTGCACGCATCACTAGTATGGGTGCATGGGTTAGTCTTTGCTTAAGAATTCTAAAGGCTTCTTCCTGTTTCGGTCCCCATTCAAACTTAACAGATTTACAGGTTAGCTTAGTCAATGGAATGACTATTCTAGAAAAATCTCGAATAAATCTTCTATAATAACCGGCCAATCCTAAGAAACTCCTAACCTCGGTTGGTGACTCAGGGGTTTTCCATTTGGTAATCGCCTCGATCTTGGTGGGATCTACATGAATTCCTTCATGATTGACTAGATGTCCAAGAAATTGTACCTGTTCTAACCAAAATTCGCACTTTGAAAATTTAGCATAAAACTTTTCCTTCCTTAATAAACTTAAAAGTGCGTGCAAATTCTTAGCATGTTCTTCCTTATTCTTAGAGTAAATGAGAATATCATCTATAAAGACAATTATGAATTTATCCAAATATGGCTTACATATTCGGTTCATCATGTCCATAAATGCAGCTGGGGCATTGGTTAAACCAAATGGCATGACAGTAAATTCATAATGGCCATACCTAGTTCTAAACGCGGTCTTGGGAATGTCCTCTTCCTGTACCTTCAATTGATGATATCCTGATCTTAAATCGATTTTAGAGAAAAATCGAGCTCCTTGCAACTGATCGAACAGATCATCGATTCTTGGTAATGGATACCGATTCTTAATCGTGACTTTGTTTAATTCACGGTAATCAATGCACATACGCATCGATCCGTCTTTCTTTTTGACGAATAAAATTGGTGCTCCCCATGGTGATGAACTTGGTTGTATGAATCCTTTCTCCAACAATTCGTCTAGTTGTTTCTTTAGTTCCTGCATCTTTGCGGGTGCCAATCGGTAAGGTGCTTTGGCAATTGGTGCTGTCCCTGGTAGCATATGGATCCTGAATTCGACTTCTCTGTCTGGCGGTAGTCCTAGTAATTCTTCCGGAAACACATCTGAAAACTGAGATACTACTGGAATATCTTTCAGTTCTCTTCCTTTAGTGTTAGTGACTATGGAAATCAAATACACTATTGATCCTTTTCTTATATAACTGGCTGTTTTCATCATAGAGATGAATTTCGTGGATCTAGATGGTTTATCTCCTTTAATTATAATCTTTTTACCCTTTGGTGAATTTACTTGGATTGACTTTTGATCACATAAAATACTGGCTTTATTGGCTATTAACCAATCCATTCCTAATACAACATCAAATCCTGCCAGATTCATTGGATAAATGTTTGCAATAAACTTTTGATTTAAAAATTCTATTCTTGCTCCCTGCAAGATTTCAGAAATTCTAATGGTTTCCCCATTTGCTGTCTCTACTAGACATTCTTGTGGGAGTTTAGTTAATGGTTGATTGAGAAGTTTGTAAAACGAAGTATTAATAAAACTTTGGTTTGCACCAGAGTCAAATAATACTTTAGCAAAAACATCATTAACTAAAAACATACCGGCTATCACGTCCGAAATCATCTTGGCTTCATTTGCAGTCGGAACAAATGCTCTAGCATTTTTGGTGTTCTTGTTACCCATGACTGGAACTAGTTTCGGACAATTTGGCTTGATGTGACCTTTTTCTCCACAGTTGAAGCACAGTCCATTATTAGGTTTCCTCCTGCAATCTTCTTCCTTGTGCCCTGTTATCTTGCAAAAATTGCAGTAAGTGGAGCATTTTCCCGAATGCTTCTTCTTACAAGCCTTGCAGTACGGTGCAGAGGTAGAGCCTACGTTCCTACGGTTGGAATTTCCATAACGAAATTCCTGGGTAAGTCTTTGAGCTAGGTTCCTCCTTTGGTCCTCTTCTCGCGTATGAACTAATTCATCAGTCAAGGTGTTTGCTAGTTCTACAGCTTCTTCTATGGTTTGGGGTCTAGCTGCCTTGACTACATGCCTAATCTCCCCAATTAATCCCAAGATGTAATGGGAGATTAATACTGGCTCTGGTGAAGCAAGGGTTGGTACTATTCTAGTATATTCAAAGAATGTAGTAGTATAACCCTTACTATCTACTCCAGTCATTCTAAGGTTTAAGAACTTATTTGCTATCTGTTCTTTTTCATTGGGAGGGCAAAATTTCTTTTTCACCATATTTTTGAATTCTTCCCATTCCATATTATAAACCTTATCACTTCCTCTAGACTGAATGATAGTGTTCCACCATTGTAAGGCTGAGTTCTTAAACAGATTGGAAGCAAACATGATCTTATCCTCTTCAGCACACTTGCTTATTTTTAAAACAGCCTCAATATTTTCTATCCAGCGTAGAGTTGCAATGGGTCCTTCATTGCCCGAGAATTTTATTGGTTTGCAGGAGCAGAATTCTTTGTAAGAACAACCATGAGATGTGGTTCTTCTTCTTTAGGGGATGGGCGCTTGAAGTATGGGTCCATTGTTTACACTGTGTTCAGGTTCAGTTGGTCGCTTACTGCTATGTTTACTTTTATTATCCGCTTCCTTAACTGTTTGGATAATAAATGGCATTGCATCTATGATTCCTTGTGCCACTATGTGTTGGATGACACTATTGTTTGCTTGGTTTCCATTGTTATTGTTGTTCGGATTCTCATTATTCGGGTTATTGTCGTTCTGGTTATTATCATTCTGGTTTTCCTGGTTCACTTCGTTGTCCATCTGAATTTTAAACATTTATCAATTATTAATGTCACAAGATAATATTTAATACAATCAATCACACAACATGCAGGTTGATAAAAAACGTCGAGCATTGCGACTTACTCTTTGTTATATATATAATATGCATCTAATACAAACCAACACTGGAAATTAAAATTACAATACAACTGAAATGGAAATTACACTACTAGTAGTAGGCATCCGTATATATATATATATATATATATATATATATATATATATATATATATTTTCATACACACATATTATATTATTATATTGTTATTATTATTACTACCTCCACCATCACCTTCACGGATATGGATTCATCCAGAAATCCATATTGAGCTCGTCGTACTTCCAGACGAGTCGCTCTCCTACCTGTCTCATCCTCTCGCTACTTTCTAAAATTTCCTCACCGAATGTCCTGTGTTCTTGCACATTTTCTGCACTCATTGGGGGTGCAGGTTCTGGGACTGGGTTTGGAATCTGGGGTGCGGGTTCCTGGTACGGGTAAGGATTCTCTAAAATTTCCCTAATAAATACATCGTTATTATAGTAAGGATCTAAAGGGTCCAAACCTGGGTAGGCTGCTAGATTCGGCATAGGTTCATTTTTTGCTATTGGGTATCGTTGCACATAATTCCTATTGTCATCCCACCACGGGTCATAATCTGGGTCTAAGGGATTGGGTGCTGGTACCCTAGGTATCTCTTCTGGTTTAAAATCATGCATTTCAACTTGATTTTCTGGGTTTTCTATTTCCATTGGCTGAGCTGAGAATAAGGGTTGGGGTGCTATCAGTTGCTCCAGGTTAGGATCGGCTGCTGTGGTTGATAGGATATGGAAATTGGCTTAACTCCTATTTAACATATCCGGGGCATGGGCATCTGTTTCCCTTTTAGCGGCTGCTAGGACTCTCGGTTGTTGCAACTTTTTCATTCGTTTCCTACGCTCATGTGCTCCCCTACTGAACCATCCTCTCTTTTTAGGAGGGAATGACTCTTCTGACTGAGCCTTAAACACGAATATTCCTTCTTCATTATCAGCTGAATACCCTGAGAGGGCAGGCTGTGAAGAGGTGCCTTCGCTTCTAGGCGAGTTGGACAATTGACGATACGCGTCGGAAGGTCCTTGATCGCTCATACTGTAAACTAACAAATAGTCAAATAATAAAATACAAATATGCACGTATTTTCGTAATTTATTTCCTAACACTTTTAAATAACTTTTGGTGTCAGCAGAACACTTCTGTGGCTGAATCAGTGGCTTAGCTCTGATACCACCTTCTGTCGCAACCCCCGTCCCTTAACAACCCGGGAACGGGCGGCCGTGGCCAGTTTCGGTGGTATATTGTGTTTACCCATTTTGGCAGCGGAAATTTCATTAGGACCGTAGTTAGGAAATATTTTATCAGAGTGAAATACCACATCTTTAATATATTAAATACATGGGAAAATCCCAAGTTTCAGGTACACACATTTTTATAGGGATAAACCCTATTTTATTTAATAAAAACATCTATTTGTTTTAGGTAACTTTATAGCCACTTTTCCAAGCCTTCAGTGCTGTCCAGCTGGCTTCTATTTGGCTTTCACATTTTGTTACATGAAACGCGTTTAAAAACATTTTGTCAGTGGGAAATACTGGTGAGTGAATCTCAGTTTAATCAAGTTTAATAAAACCATTGTACAGTATTGAGGGCGGTTGCGCAATTACATTTGTTTCCAACTCATACTAATTACCACCCACGGTACTGTCGTTCCGACTTATGGTCATGTTACTCCTCGCTAGGCAGTTACAAATTTTGTATACAAAACCCCAAATATACCGACGATAATTGTATCCTTACAAATACTCAATAATTGTTTAATATAATATTAATTAAGTGAGGTTTTATAAAAACAGTTTGCAAAAAGGAGATTACTCACATTGTTGTCTTAGGTTTCCTGTAAGGGTTTCCTGGTGATTATCTATAAATTACACAAATGCACACGCTTTAGTATAATAACCCATTTTAACATTAGTAATACCTGTAATACCCCGAAGCTTAATATACTGTTTATAAACGTATGAAATATGTAATTTATATTTCATATATTGTTAAACGAGTAAGATGATGGTGTGAAAGGTGAAATATCTTGACAAGCCTTGGCTAGTATAGGAGACCGTTTAATATTAATAATTAAATATATTATTTTTGACCTTACTCTGTTTTTAATGAAACTTAGGTTAAAACGTAGATAAAAATATGCTCGTTCTAATGACATATTCGTCGTTTTATAAAACGTCATATTTTAAAAGTTATACAAGAAAAACGAGTGAAGCAGCTGAAATAATATAACTAAGCTAGCTAGCTAGCACGTCAATTGTCCCACATCGCCCAGAAAGCCATTGAGGTGCTTGCTTGCTTCACATATATATAGGAGTTAAATTGTAGGATTTTAGATACACCAAAATTTTAACGGGAACGCTCTAGTATTGAGAATCCCGAGTATACGATACCCCGTTGGGTGTTGTTAGTAGTCGTTTTTGGAGCACAAGTAGGAGCAAGAGTAGGGAAACTCTACATCAACGTGCCGTAGATAGTTTTGAGGTATACTCTCATTTAAGTTTATGTTTAGTTATTTATTATTAGTAGTTAATATTAGTTTTATTATTAGTAATAATATATTAGTAGTAGTAGTGTTAGTATTATTTTAGGTACTAGGGTTATTGTCAGGGGCGGGTATTGGGTAGTCTTGCCTTAGTTAGGCATGGACTGATCACCCATGCTTAAACAAGGCAACACTAACCAATATCCAACCATGATAATGACTAGTTAGGTGTACCATTACCTAACCTAGGATTATGTAATTGTGTCAGGACCTTGAGACATAACCCAGTCGTACTAGCGGCAGTTAAGCAATTGCTAATCAGGTGAGTCATCATACTTGTCTTTTAAACTGTGATAGTATACTCGTCCATAACTGGTAATAATGAGAATGCTGCAGTATGCATGTGTCAGTAGGGGTATA
Source organism: Helianthus tuberosus (assembly GCA_030545235.1). Classification (NCBI taxonomy): domain Eukaryota; kingdom Viridiplantae; phylum Streptophyta; class Magnoliopsida; order Asterales; family Asteraceae; genus Helianthus; species Helianthus tuberosus. Next base: position 32,244,300 of record CM060422.1, read on the forward strand.
TGGGATCCTATTATGCTTAATGAGTTGTGTCACTCTGGGAAGGGTAATAAGGTGTTGTACCCACAGGCACTTCGTGCTTATAAGGTCCAGCGACACACACTCATACCTATGTGACGGCCGTAGGGGGACACAGCTGGAGGACCAATATGTCTCTTGTACGGTGGTTTGTGACAAGTCAAATGTGACCTATAAGGTTCAATGAGGCCCAACCTGACTATAATGTGGTCACATGCCCATATTGTGTATGCATATAATGTAAATTGTGGTCTGTCTTTATAAAAATTGTATAGTATGAGCTCACCAGTATATATCTGACGTCGTTTTGAGTATACTTATCTCAGGTGGGTCATGAGGAAAGCTATAGGAACTACTTGACAGTTGCGAAGTTTTAGAAGATCAAGGAGTTCTTAGTTGCCAAAAGATTTTAAATAAATAAAGTGTTGTACTTAGACTATTATAAGTTTTAATGAAAGTTTAGTTTGTTTCCACTGTAAGTGTATCAATTGTGCATAATCACCCGAGTTACGGGGGGGTGTTACAATACCCTCCCCGAGACGACATTCCAACGACTACATTGGGCAGAACCACGACAGCAGTTACGGAACCCTAGATCAATCGGGCAACGTATCTAATACGTATCCAGGGGTTATGATACTTACAACGGAGCAGAACTTCGTTATTTAGGGGGTATTATACCCAAGAATTATATTAATTCTTCAGAAACTCGAGAAAGAAAGAGTTTCGGTGCGATTTGGGACTTAAGGCCGATGCCTCCTATTTATAGGGTCTGAAATCGAGTTTCTCGCGCCCCGCGTAAGCTTAGGCTGGGGCTTACGCGGCCCGCGACATAGGGTTGTAGGCCCTAGCCTTGATTTGTCACCGGTATAGCCTTGCCACGTGTCAACACGTGGCGGATTCCGGGTGTTGCCGCTTGGCAAATCGCTCGCGGCCCGCGTAGGTCCACGGGGTGGCTTACGCGCCCCGCGAGAGACAATAAAAATTCGTTTTTAATTAATTTTAATGAAAATTAAGGTATTCAGGACCCGTTTTCGCGTATAGGGTGTATTTTAGGACATATTGAGGCATTTTAATATATTTTAGGGGTGTCGAAATATTTAGGAGGGTTGTTATAGTCCCCACCTCACGGGCAGACTAGCGACTAGCGAGTCTGCAACCTTGACACAAACTAGAAAAAAATAATAAATCCGAACCCGATTTGTGTATTTGTTTGGAGTTGCAATTACAATACGAAAATTGTTCGGTTTTGGGTCATTCTATCTAATTGAATAAACAAGTTGTGTTTCAACTGACCAACATAATCCATTTAGTTAAACATGTTGTGTTCAAGTTGATCTGTAACACATTTAATTAAACAACTTGACTCTTCAACTAAAATTAAAATTAAAGTTAAAATATATTCTGTAATGTCATTCAGTTAACAACCTATTTGTCTTGTTTAGCTAAATAGGTCGTGTTCACTGACTTATCCTTCGTTGTTTCGGTTGGAGTCGGACAAAAGGTGTTATATTGCGGACCGTATCAAAAGCCAGGATGGTATCTTATCTTTCAACTGGAGCTGGAGCTCGTCGCCGGTCGATCAGTCTCTCATTGATGATATTCTGAGGCTTCGGCAGTCTCTTAATTCGGTGCAGATTACGTCTGCAGCTGACAAATGGAGATGGGCTGGTGATACGGAGGGTTTATTCTCTGTCAAAAATGTCAAAAGGTTACTGTATCCGGCTGTGGAAATGAATAACAGGTTCATTATGGAGTGGTGCAAATGGGTCCCTGACAAATGTAACATACATGCGTGGAGATCGGAGATGGAAAGGATTCCTACGGGCGAAGCCTTACGAAAAAGAAATGTTTTTCTCGGAGATTTGACGTGCCAGCTTTGCTTTTCTGCGGATGAATCAGCCGAGCATCTGTTTAATGCATGTTTCGTCGCAGCCAATGTTTGGAATGGCGTAAGTTCTTGGTGCAAGATTTCCAATTTTTTCGCTTTTTCTATTAAAGACCTTCTTGAATCCCACAAGGTTATCCCAGCCTCGGTAAAGAAGAAAGAAATCATCCATGGTATTATTATTATAGTGTGCTGGTGCCTGTGGCGGGCGAGGAACAATTGGGTTTTTTCTAGGACGCCTATTAGGATTGACAAAATTATTAGCGAGGTCAAGTCGTTAGGCTTTTTTTGGTACTCGAATAGATCGAAAAGTAAAGGCATAGAATGGAGAGAGTGGTGTTCTTTTGATTTCATGTAATTGTTCGTTGTGTTTTTTGTCGGCCCGGTTTGGGCTGGCAGTTTGTTAATGAAAGTTACTATTAAAAAAAAAAGCTTAACTATAGTCTATGAACCCGGCCCTAGGGGTTGGCACAAATCCACTAATTTTTTTTTTCATTTTTCTAATTTATTTACATATTACTATTCAGAAATTATAATTTAACCCTATAAACACAAATATTACTCTTTAACTACAATGCATAAACTTCATTTTTAAATATTAAAATAAAATAAACAGGTCACCAAGTTTAGTTCCGTTTAGTAGCCAATAATCTCTAGATCAAGTGATAGAGGGCTTGCATTTCTCTTGGGAGATGCATGTTCAACTCTCACTTGATGCAGAATGAGACACTGATAGACAATGATAGAAGACCCAGGGAAACCTGGGTTTGATCCTTGAGACAAACGAGTTTTACCGTTAACTTCACCGTCGTGCTTACGGGCAGATAGGTTACCAGGTTTTCCCCGAAATTGGTAGTGGACTCGGGTTACTCTCGGAGTACTCCGTTTGGTCCAGTAAATGCCCCAAGAATGCTCGGGATTTATTCAGTTACCGTTAAAAAAAAAAAATTCTAACTCTAGACCGGAGCCCCGTGAACCAAAAGACACATTTATTTGTTAGTTTAGTATATCTATAAAGTAATATTGAGCCAACAATAACTACCAACTAGTTTGTCTTCATCCAATGTTTCGGTTTTGTTGGATAAAAACCGTATTTTGTCCATTCCTAGAGATCACATGCAGCATGGAACCCGTGTTTTCTACCTTCCTTCTCCATATTCATCATCATGTCTTCTTTCACCTATTAACTCCTCTGCCAAATCGAGACTTGCAGCTTCACAGTTCTTGAGAAACAAAACAAGTGGTCAATATCCCATTAATTAAATTATAATACGTTCAATTTTCAAACATGTATTCTTTTCTTGAGCCGTTAAAAGTGCCCCCCGTGATTAATTGATTTAATTCACTCCTATAAATGATAAGTCACCCCACACTGGCTCCTTCACACCCAATCAAGATGCTTCAGTTACACTTGTGTGCTACATTTGTCATCTTTTTAATCCTACCATTTTCTTCTTTCACCTTTGCTTTCACTTCTCAACAATATGCAGATGCACTCACCAAATCAATTATGTTCTTCGAAGGCCAACGGTCCGGCAAGTTGCCGACTAATCAACGTGTCAAATGGCGGGCTGATTCCGCGTTACATGATGGTTCTTCGGCCAATGTATGTACATCTTTGCTTGTTAGACGTCGGTTGTGAAATGCGATATGTGTCATGTTTTTTTATTTATTTTTGTTTGAAATGTATATATCTGAGGGCCCAGGGGGCAAAAGTGAAACTGCACTAATTTTAACGTTATTTTACTAATTTCGTGAAAATAATGTTAAAAACGGGGGTCGGTTAATCATGCATCATGTGGTGGCGTTGATAGCCGAAAGACAATGGCCTCATGTCCAAGGTTTGATACAAAACCACTGTCGAGTTGGGGTCTCACTGGAAGCAGTCTTTTTTCTATTGGTGGGATTTACTGATTATGATGATGATGATGTTTGGTTTGTAGGTGGACCTGGTTGGAGGTTATTATGATGCAGGGGATAATGTGAAGTTTGGGCTGCCAATGGCCTTCACCACCACAATGCTTGCATGGAGTATCATTGAGTTTGGTGATCATATGAAATCTGAATTAGGGAATGCGAAAGCCGCCCTTCGGTGGAGCTCGGATTATCTTGTGAAAGCGGCCACAGCCACCCCCGGCACCTTATATGTACAGGTGTGACCGACATCTTTTTTGCACGCAGGGGTGGCTTAAGGGGGAGTAAAATAAAACGAGGGTTTTGGGCCCCGCTTTCCTAACGCTCCCAAATACTTAAAAAAATTATATATTTTTTTGCTTTGAGATTGTTGCGGTGGGGTTTGTGATTGATGCAGGAATAACAGGATTGTTATTTTTTTTGTTTATGTTTTTTACTCTTTTTTTAACGAAAAGAGTCCCAAGTTTGTTATTTTTTTAAATAACAACATATTTTTTTTTGAATGGCGGAACTTCTATATCTAAAAATATAGAAACCGGGTCAGCAAGAAACTAGAACCCGGTATATTATAGGATTACATGACGAATGTTAAAATCAACCCGTCTAGACCATTCAATATTATGAATATTTGACGGTTGACACTTACACTCAATGTGAGACAGGTGGGTGAGCCTTACTCCGATCATCGTTGTTGGGAGAGGCCCGAAGATATGGACACACCACGAAACGTGTACAAGGTGTCGGCTCAAAACCCGGGTTCTGATGTGGCTGCAGAGACTGCAGCTGCACTAGCTGCGGCGTCAATTGTGTTTCAAGGCTCCGATCCTTCTTATTCGCACAAATTACTACAAACAGCAAAAAATGTATGAACCAGCTCACCATGTTTAATAAATATTCTTTCATTGAACCTAATGATCATGCAATGAAATGTTGTTCCTTCCAGGTGTTTGATTTAGCAAACAAGTATAGAGGCTCTTATAGCGACTCGCTAGGTTCGGTTGTCTGCCCGTTTTACTGCTCATACTCTGGATACAATGTAAGATGATGTTCAAAACTAGGGGTGCTAAATGGGACGTGTTCGTGGGTTGATAGGTCCAACCCGATCCGAACCCGAAAATTTTACACAAACCCGACCCAACCGTACATTTTGAAAATTAAAATATAATATAAATTAGTTAAACGTGTCAACCTGCCAACCCGACGGGTTCGACCCGTTTAGCTAAACGGGTTTGCGGGTTCAACCTGAAACTAACTTGAACCCAATTAGACTAAACCCAAACCCGCGAATTTCGTGTTAGGTACGTGTTGGGTTTTCGGGTCGTGTATGAGATTCACACCCCTAATCAAAATCACATGCCTCCACAACATTTTTGTTAAAATGACTGATGTTTGAAATAATTTCAGGACGAATTGCTGTGGGGAGCAGCATGGATCCATAGAGCGTCTCAGGACGCTTCGTATATGTCTTACATTCAATCAAACGGTCACATGTTAGGTTCGGATGACGATGACTTCTCCTTCAGTTGGGATGATAAACGAGCAGGAACAAAAGTTCTTCTAGCAAAAGACTTTATCGAAAACAAAATCGACCAGTTTGAGTTGTATAAACAACACTCGGATAACTACATTTGTTCGTTAATCCCAGGAGCACCGAATTCACAAGCGCGATACACTCCAGGCGGGCTGTTGTATAAACAAGGCGAAAGCAATCTCCAATACGTCACGACTTCCTCGTTCCTGTTGCTAACGTACGCCAAGTATCTTAACGCAAATGGCGGGCACGCTTCTTGTGGGTCTGCATTGGTGACATCCGAGACACTTATAGTACAAGCGAAGAAGCAGATTGATTATATATTGGGTGATAACCCGATGAAAATGTCGTACATGGTTGGATTCGGGGACAGATACCCTACACGCGTCCACCATAGAGGGTCATCTGTGCCATCTGTTCGTAATCATCCTGATCGCATATCCTGTGACGCTGGACATCAGTACTTTAGTTCTGGGTCGCCTAATCCGAATACACATGTTGGAGCGATTGTGGGAGGCCCAGATAGTAATGATAAGTATGGAGATGACCGGAGCAATTATAGCCAATCCGAGCCAGCTACTTATATTAATGCACCATTTGTCGGGGCTGCAGCGTTCTTCTCAGGACATTGAATTGATTAGTGTTTGATGTTAACTATTGGATGTTTGAGGATTGAGAGATGTTAGTAAAGGCATCTATTATCCCATATTCTTGGCTGGTTAAGCTTTTATGGTAATGAGTTAAATTGCTTGTTGTTAAGTTAAGAAAATGTTTTGATGTAGGCCTACAAGAAGTATAAAATGTTTGGGCTTAATCCATGTGTTTGATGAATTGAGTGAATTTATACTGAGTTTATCCAAAAGCTAGTGGACATATATCTTTCTTTGGACATAAACAAATGGGCTAGAAAATGCCCTAACTTAAATAAGTTGTAACTTGCGCTACGCCTGGAGTTATGGGCCCATAAGTAACAAATAGAAACGTCTCAATATGCCAGATCATGTGGCAAACCGAGACAACTTGTCCCAATTGTTGGACCCGAATTTCTTTGTATAGAGCCCTACTATGTAAAAACACATGAATATTTAATTTGAGCGGTTCACGTGTTTATTAATAGCTTAATTTTATAGTGATGCAAATAATTTCAGTTAGGTTGCCAAAATAATAAAAATAAAATGGAAAATTCAATTAAATCCACCAACCTGGTCGAAGGAACGACCTAGGTTGTGACATCCATGTTCACACTATACCTGCCACATGTCCACAAGAGATTGGATGATATATTTATTTATATTTCTTTTTTTCCCTTCTAACATAATTACGTATAAATATAATTAGATTATCTCTAATAACTTATAAAATTTAACTGTTTTTAAAAATCCAAAATCACAATTTTTTTTTGAACATGCAGATATAAAATTTATAAAAATTGATATATTATTTTAACTGTTTTTTTTATCTAACATTATCTTATTTGCCACATATCAACATTCTATTGTTTTGTTAGATTTTTTTGATAAAATTTCCTTTATATTTTTAATAAATTTTTATATTTTAAAATAGTTAAACATTTTTATTATTTATAATAAATTTTATAGAATAAATTATAACCTAAGCCTTATTTATTTAATAAAAAATGGTTTAGGTTGGGTTGTTAATGAGTGTAAAAGGTTGGGTTGGGTTGGGGTGTGTAGGTGGAAGAGAGAGAAATTAACTTTTTATTAAAAGTTGGGTTAGGTTGTGAACGGGGATAGTGTAAAAGTGAGCTTGATAAAATAGTATAGAAAGAGAGTATAATATTGATTTTTTCTCAAAAATATTTTCTTGTTAATTAGCATTATATTGTTGATTTTCTGCTTTGCATCATGAATTAGCATTGTCTTAATAATTTCCTTAAACTTGACATTATACACCATCTGTTTGATTCCATTGCCATTTAATTATCTAACAATATTTCTCCAGAATAATCAATTACAACATTATTTCAAGTGGCACATGTTGCATACCCTTGTTGGTACCTAGCTAACAGTAGTTGGAAACAATGAAGAGAATACATTCAATACTCAATATATGAAAATGGGTACTTCTTATAACTCAACAACTAAACTAGATGTGTTATAACTCAACTCATTCTGATGGTGGTTGTGTTAGCTGATCACCTTAGCCACCTTAACTGAGTCGTCGAACACGGTGAAAGTTCTCCGCCGTTAGTACTATCCGCATAATACCATTGTTGTCCCATACCAACATGACCAACTTGCACACTCTTAAAACTTGGGCTCCTAAGGTTATGACCATAATGACCATAATCATAATATTGCACATTGTAATTGTCACATGGGTCTTGGACCGGGTACGCGAGTCTTTTCTTAACCGACCCGGCCCGGTCTCTTTCGGGTGTGGAGGGTCTTTGTCTAGGTGTGCTTTGTGAGCGTATTTTCGCTTTAGCTGACTCAGTTGCAGCCATGTAGTTGGGTACAGTCATGTCATTTGCACACGTGCTGTAACGAAACATGGACCCCACGACACGTGGGGTTGACCGTAGGCTTTGTATGTTTGTGTTCAAGTAGGTTCTTTCCTCTTTTGAACACCGTGGGCTTGCGGACCGTATCTGTGGTGGTCGTGTCTTGATTGGGGACGGTGTGATTGGATGTTGACCCGTTGATGGGCTGTAACTTGATCTTCGGTTCGGTGAGTTGGGGATGTAATGGGAAGTATGGTATGGTGATTTGTAAACACCGGTACCTGAGCGGGAACTAGGTCGCGAATTGTCGATTTCGACGGTTTTTATAGAGTCTCTTCTGTCAAATGAAGCCCTGCTGGCTCTGTGGTTTTCCCATTGCTTTGCTTCTATCCATTTGTCTAACCAACTAGCAGTTTCTTCAAGCTCTTTTTCATCCATAGTTGATGGGTTTCTGTTAGACATCTGTAACTTGATGCCGGTTTTTTGTTAGTTTAACCAAATTTGAGTCTAAAGATACCACTTGATCATGAAAGACTGTGAGGCTCGAGACTCGATTGAAACTCACTTGAAAAAAGCTCACTAGAGATCAGCTCGTCTAAGTTTGTAAACGAGCTGATCCTGAGCTAAAATAAGCTCGCTCGTTAGCTGGCTTGTTGACTCGGTTAAATTAAATTAGGCTATTATGTGTATGTTAAAAATATTATTTTGTTTAGAGTTAATTGCCCGGATGGTCCCTGTCGTTTCACGTTTTTTCACGTTTAGTCCCACCTTTTGGAAATAGCAGGTATGCTCCCTATGGTTTGTCATTTTGTTACTCGGATAGTCCCCTGACATTTACTCAGGGGACTATCCGAGTAACAAAATGACAAACCATATGGAGCATACCTGCCATTTCCAAACTAACTGACATCTACTCAGGGGACTATCCGAGTAACAAAATAACAAACCATAGGGAGCATACCTGCTATTTTCAAAAGGTGGAGACTAAACGTGAAAAAACGTAAAACCACAGGGACCATCCGGGCAATTAACTCTTTTGTTTATATATATCACAAAATATGAATTTTTTTTAAAAATTTAATTTTATTTTTTTAAATTAAACAAGCTGACTCCAGGGGCGGACCCAAGTTATGGGGTGGGTGGGCGGCCGCACCCCTTGAAAAAAAATATTTTAGTGGTATTTTTCGCGAAAAATCCAGACCGCACCCCTTGGAAATTTTCGTCCGCACCCCTTAGAAAAAAATGTTAGGAATTTATGTAAAAAAATGAGGGATTGAAACCCGATCAAATTATGTAAACAAGTTAGCCTACTAACCCCTTTAACAAAACTTAAATTCAATCCATCAAGCCCAATAACTTAATACCCATTAAGCCCAACCCAACTACTAGTTTTGTTAAACAAATCAGTCCACCTAATTAAAAAAAAAAACAAATCGCTGCCACTTGCCAACGACTCCCGCCCTCCCTCTGCCTCACTTGGCAAACATGTTTGTTGATTATATGATTGTTGGTTGGCAAATAATAATTACTAGGGCTTGAAATTCAAAATTTTAAATTGAAAATTACGGAACATGAGCTATGGTTGAACACTTGAAGATCCTTGTTTATTTTGTATGTGATAGGATTAGGAATGAACAATGAGTAGGAAAGTTATGCCGCGATTTCTCAAGAGGAAAGGGGTTGAACCATTTTTTTTTCGACGGATTATTCTAATTAAAGACCAATGTATATTATAGATAAGTTTTTTTGTTCTTTTATTGAATGATTAAGAGAATAAAAGTTGGGATGGTTTGAACTTTGATATTTTTTTGTTTGTTAATGTGATAGGAAGTTAGGAACTAGAGTTTGATTGTTTGAGAATTGAAATGGACCCGATCTGATTCGACCCGCCATTAAACTTTGTTTGTTTGTTTTTACTTGTTTTACATGACCCGACCCAATCCGAGCCGCTGTGAACCAATTTTTTTATATAGATAGGGGTCTAAAATCTTTAAAAAATTTCCGCACCCCCAGGAAAAAAATCCTGGGTCCGCCACTGGCTGACTCGAGCTTTTACGAGCCAAGCTCAACATTTCAGCTCATTAAGATAAACGAGTTGGCTCGGCTCAGTTTGTAAATGACTACAAACTGAGCCGAGCCAAGCAATGGTCATTTGCAGCCATAGTGTAACTACCTTTCGGTGTTGCAATATGGCATCAAGCTCTTCAAGAGTGTGTGGCCTGTCACTCCAATCATCTGGTATGCAACTTCCATCTCTTGACTGTGATATAAATGTGACTGTTAAATACAACTAAATGATATATGAATCTAACTTGAAGTTAGCATGGTTTTAAAAGGAATTCGAACTTACACTTACCATAGACTTCATGTCTCTTATGTCTTGAAGGTATTTTGACTCCCAAAAGGTTGTGTTTTCCGACATCATTGATTTCCTACTTTCGTCGTGTGATAGCCTGGATCGCTGATCATGTACCCGAGATTGCACCCGAACAAGTGCTTGCATACATCTTAAAGTGATGGTTGCTTGCTTTCTTACATTTTGTCCTCGAATCACAGCTTGAAGCATCACTATGCCTTTCAATGCCCGTAACGCTCTCCTTGCCTTAAAGAATTCAAAAGAATTGAAAAAACGGGTAAATAAGATTTATAATGATAAAACTATCTATTCAGAAAGGGATGGCGACGCAGTTTGTTGCTCGTCTACCTGCTATCCTTATGTAATTTGCCCAAATTATTGGAATGAAAAGTTATATAACTATAAAAAAAAACGATAATAATAACAATAAGACATCAATACGTATTTTAATTTCTAATTACTAATGTTCAAACCAAAGCTAAGAAAATAATTAACAAACATAAAAGATAAATGGTAAATTAAATTGTAAAAACTATTAATATATTATTTTTAAATTTGAAGAATCCTGTCAAGTGACATTAATTTTTTTAAATCGTTGAGAAGAAAACAACAAAGATCGAGAAAAAAAGATATCATAAAACATGTCTTAATTAATTAAAACATCATTCCAATTCCAAGAGCTAAGGACCAAATGACAGTGCCGTCACGTTACAAATTTTAAAATAATAATAGTATTATATGAAGTTGTTAACGTTATAGGACTGTTGCTTCACAATGAACCCACATGGTGGCAATATGGATTAAATTCCATGTTACTTCGATATTTATATTTGTTTATAACTTTATATAATAGTATTTCATAATGATTACTTGTGCACTGTCACGTGAGTTTCTGCACCATGTACTCTCTCAACTACCGGTCCAATTAAGATATCTAAGTTTTATATCATTCCATTGTTTAGCATTTATGATTTAAATCTACCAAATGAAACTATCTGTATATGGAAGCATCAACTAAGACATTAATCATCTAATTTTATACCAAAAAAGTTTAGATACATTTAACAAATGAAACTATCTTTATAGTATATTAGATGGGGTAGCACGGGCTACCCCTTAACCCCGTCTACGTATCGTTTTTATACAAATGATACCCCTAATCCAAAAAAATAAAATTAGGATGCTCTTGAATTTTTGAGCTAGCTCCGCCAATGGAAGCATCAACTAACGCATTAATCGTCTATTTTTTACCAAAAAAAAAAAAAAAAACACAAACAAACAAAACTGAAAACAAGTACAAGTGACTAAGAATTTACATAAACAAAAGTATAACATTTGAGGTTAGAGAAGAAAGATAAGATAAATACACCATAGGAGATGTAGCGTAATCATGGGCGGAACTATAGTATTAGTAGCCGTAGCACGGGCTACGGCTCAACCCCGTATTCGTAGTGTTATTTTTTATTTTATTTTTTCGGTTTTATAGAAATGATACCCTTAAAAATACGAGGATACCCCTAACAAAAAAATAGGATACTTGATTTTAGTAAAATCCAATTTTTCTTATAAGCCCAAACATTTTACAACCCGAAAACTTGTAGAATAATTAAGCCCGAATGATAAAATAAGCCCAAATTAACAATAATAGAATTGAAAGAAGACCCAAAATATAATTGATAAAGTTAGCTCAAGACAAAAAAAAAAAAAATCCGGGCTACCCCTAAATTAATGGGCTAGCTCCGCCACTGATGACATAGGTATCAAGGTGTTTAGTAATTAAATGGATTTCTTGTAAATGGTTGAAAATTCTAGTTTCATTGTAGGATAAGATTTAGGCGGTGTGGGAGCTAGATGCAGATCTAGAAGTAGTCTTATATATGAGAGCGTTCATTTTAAAACCAAAAATATGTTGACAACTACAAGAACCGAATAATAACTTGTACATGTTGCTTTAAATGTGATACATAAAACCGTTATGTAATTCCATACTTTTTCTCTCTCACTACTTTAATTATCTAATATCTGCAATACACTATGTACAAGTGCATAATGTAGTTGTCGCAGTTTTTAACATATTAAGGAGCGCGTCCTTATATAGATATATATATAAAAAACAAAAATAATTACCAGGTAGCCACGAAATGATGTTTGAATGAGAATGGCAGCAAAATGATGCTTAACAGAAATGGAACCAGGCCTGGTAGTAAGCCGAATAATCTCCGCCGCCGCATGGGCGGTGGTTGTCGCGGCTTCAGCCGCTTTAATAGCGGCTGCCGCCATCAAAATAGCATGCTTTTCCTTTTCCTCCTCATCTACATCCACATGTTTGTGTTGAGAAACATCAGCACTCAATGTCTTATCCTTCACTTCATGTACATGTGTTTCTTGTTGTTGTTGTGGTTGTTGTTGTACATTAACTGATGATTTTCTAAACAACCATCTTCTCTTCTCCCTTTTGTGCAACATCTTATCATCATCATCATCTTGATTATTATTATTATTATGAAGATGTTGGTGTTGTGTTTTGGTGGATTTGTTAGGACTAAAGGCTCTCTTGACTAGTGTAAACCATGAACCACTTGATTTCTTTCCCATTGGTTATGAATGAAAATGTGAGATGTGGATAGTTGGAGATGTGTGTATTTAAGTGAAAAGTGATGGTGGGTTGGTTAAGTTTAATTGGCAATGAAGAGGTTTGCATCAGGTCAGGTACCCACTACATACACTGACGGTTGTGTAAGAATCCAAAGACTATAAATAATTTAATCACAACAATCCAATATGATATGAGACCACATGTATTATTAAACCTCACTCACTGGCTGACTGATGTCACGTGATCCATGTACAAACCCCAATGACACTCGATGTCCAATGCCTGTGTCGGTCTGGGTGGGTCTGGGTCTCTCTGGTTCATAGTTGGGAGTTTGACTTGGTCAAATGGTTACTTTATGTGGTAGAGGTTTCTCGTTTTGTGCAAAACATGGTGGTGGTGCATGGGTTGGGCTTTTCTAGATGCCAACTTATTACCCAACAGGAATCAAATTGCTGATTCCTATGACACATCAATCCAACTAGAAACCAATCTATAAGCTTAACTGGACAGTAATGGGTACAAAAGATCCCTCATTTTGAGAACATTAATTAACATCGGTTTATTTTAGGCTCTCGGTATCCACACATCCCCTCTTTTTATTTGCACATCCCTAACTTTACAGGAAGTGTATTGGGCTATACGGTTCCTCTGGGTCAAAGCGTATTGATCTATACGCTTCCTATACGTGTACTTGAAGTACAACTTTTCAGACACTTTTCATGTAATGATTATGGGACCAGAGGAACCGTATAGCCCTATACGCTTCCTATAGATTTTTTTTTTCAGAAGCAGCATATGGCTCTTATCATCTTTTTTTTTATTTTGAACGGAAAGGAACGAGTGTCAACCACCGTGACACCGGGCGCTGTGGCCAAGGTCGACTACTCAACCGCCACCAGCCTCTTGGCTCTCCCAAATACGCGGAAACCCGACCTCTACCCGCCCGAAGGAATGGCAGTGGAATAATCGGTAAAACCTCGCCTCCCATCCAAGACGAACCATATTGCCCTATACGCTTCCTATACTTTACTTACTTTACTCACATGGGAAACCTATTGCCCTATATAGCCCTATACGCTTCCTATAGTTTTTTTTTTCAAAAGCAGCATATGACTCTTATCATCTTTTTTTTTTTATTTTGAACGGAAAGGAACGAGTGTCAACCACCGTGACACCGAGCGCTGTGGCCAAGGTCGACTACTCAACCGCCACCAGCCTCTTGGCTCTCCCAAATACGCGGAAACCCGACCTCTACCCGCCCGAAGGAATGACAATGGAATAATCGGTAAAACCTCGCCTCCCATCCAAGACGAACCATATTGCCCTATACGCTTCCTATACTTTACTTACTTTACTCACATGGGAAACCTATTGCCCTATATAGCCCTATACGCTTCCTATAGTTTTTTTTTTCAAAAGCAGCATATGACTCTTATCATCTTTTTTTTTATTTTGAACGGAAAGGAACGAGTGTCAACCACCGTGACACCGAGCGCTGTGGCCAAGGTCGACTACTCAACCGCCACCAGCCTCTTGGCTCTCCCAAATACGCGGAAACCCGACCTCTACCCGCCCGAAGGAATGGCAGTGGAATAATCGGTAAAACCTCGCCTCCCATCCAAGACGAACCATATTGCCCTATACGCTTCCTATACTTTACTTACTTTACTCACATGGGAAACGTATTGCCCTATATAGCCCTATACGCTTCCTATAGATTTTTTTTTCAAAAGCAGCATATGGCTCTTATCATCTTTTTTTTTTTGAACGGAAAGGAACGAGTGTCAACCACCGTGACACCGGGCGCTGTGGCCAAGGTCGACTACTCAACCGCCACCAGCCTCTTGGCTCTCTCAAATAGGCTCTCTCAAATACGCGGAAACCCGACCTCTACCCGCCCGAAGGAATGGCAGTGGAATAATCGGTAAAACCTCGCCTCCCATCCAAGACAAACCATATTGCCCTATACGCTTCCTATACTTTACTTACTTTACTCACATGGGAAACGTATTGCCCTATATAGCCCTATACGCTTCCTATAGTTTTTTTTTTCAAAAGCAGCATATGGCTCTTATCATCTTTTTTTTTTATTTTGAACGGAAATGAACGAGTGTCAACCACCGTGACACCGGGCGCTGTGGACAAGGTCGACTACTCAACCGCCACCAGCCTCTTGGCTCTCTCAATTAATTTTATTTTATATAAAAAAAATTTGTAATTAATTTTATAATTATATAAAAAAATTTATAATTAATTTGGAAAAAAAAACAAAGTTACGGCCTAAAAACACAAATCTGTGTGATCCGTGTGAAATCCTTTTACCCAATGAAAACAAAGCATCAGGATCGTTGACTCTTGCAAACCCGATGGGAAGCGTATAGGCCAATACGCCTCCTGTTGAACTCAGTTTTCAAAAGTTGTCAGTACTTTTCAGGTCTGACTATCTGCACTTTCTGCATGGCAGAGGGCAGGAGTTTTCAGCAAGCGAATAGGAAGCGTATTGGCCTATACGGTTCCTATTGGTTTAGCATTTATTGCTTTTAAACCTATAGGAAGCGTATTGTGCTATACACTTCATATTGAGGGATGTACACTGATTTTTGGGGGGTGTCTAGATACCATGACCCTTTATTTTAACCGTAAATGTTACTCAACTCCAGTTTGTAAGATTAAATATATTATGTATTAATATTTAATCTATAGCCATTATAATCATTTACATAATATAGATCAAAATATATAATAACCTATTAAATAATTAGTTGGTAATTGTTGATGGACCATATTACCCTTATTAACTAATTAGGTTTCCTCCTGGGTGCATGTAAAAGGAGAATTATGTGGAGGTTAAGGGGTTACTCAGTTACACAATTAGACACACCCCATTAGTCATAACATCATCATCGACTTCCTCTCCTAAGCCGATACCCCTTTTCGGTTTTCTAAGTCCCCATCATCAGTCAGCACCCTAAGGAGGAACCAGATCACGATGACAAGCATGTCGAACTCCATTACTGGATTCTCCAACGCACTGTCTGCTGTAACAGGTATGCTTTAATGTTTTCCCTCATGTATAAACAGAACTGATCCAACATGTGGTATCTGAGCATATGTTGATTAGTCAGTTCTGTTTTGTATCCATAAATCTGGAATAAAACTGGAAAACAGAATTTGAAAACCCTAAATAAATTTCGGATTTTTCATCTGAAACCCCATCTCGGATCTGTTCAAACTATATCGGATCATATGTTTTCATCAAATATTACTGTTCCGAAATCATAATGTTCTAGAATTGATTAAATGATTGATAAATTTTCCAGATTTCGGATATAAGGTTAAGGTTATTTTATTTAGGGTTCATCATGTTCTTAGTTAAAAATTCGAAATTTCCTTTATGTTTTGGAATGTGTTTTGAATTGTGGAATGTTTTCCTAATTTTGATCTTATTTTATCTAATAAGTTTTTTTCGAAATCTGTTAATAAGATAAACAGATTATGATTTTCGAAATTTTATGATAAAATTAGATCAATGTTATATTAGGAAACTCTATCACAATTCTTAATTTTCGAATTTTCAGTTGTTATAACAATAAACAGCAACTGGATCGCACAAGATCAGATCACATAAGAGATGATCTGATCGCATAAGATAATCGCACAAGATCAGATCACATAAGAGATGATCTGATCGCACAAGACAGTCGCACAAGATTTGTACAACTAATTAAGCACATTATACAAGTTAAGACTGCATAATCGCACAAGATTTGTGGATCGCACAAGACTTGTGGATCGCACAAGACTTGTGGATCGCACAAGGCATTATTGATCGCACAAGTTTTGGGCCTTATTGATCGCACAAGTTTTTGGGCCTTACTGATCGCACAAGTTTTGGGCCTTACTGATCGCACAAGTTTTTGGGCTTTACTGATCGCACAAAACTTGGGCATTACTGATCGCACAAGACTCGAAACCTCATTATTTTAAGCTGTTTAATGTGAACTAAAAACTTGGGCATTACTTCGATCCGCGCTAACGGGTGGTTTGCTATTAAATAATTGGTTTTGAAATTACTTGGTTAATTAATCAGAATCAGATAATGTTTTACAAAACCAAAAATAGCTTAACTTGAATGAGTTTTGATGTATCATTTCTGGCCAAAGCTGACTTGATACATCTACTTATCGTTCAAGTATTATGAAAGCTATGTTAAGTATGCATCATAAACATGAATGTCTTAATATCTGGCCAAAGCTGATTTAATTCCTTCATAGATGGCATACTTAACAAGTGCATAACTAAAGTGATTGTCTCAATTTCTAGCCAAAGCTGATTTGTTACAATAATTTTCACATATGCTTAAATGATTACACTTCTGGCCAAAGCTGATTTGTTTTCGTTTAAGTAGAACTTTAAATAAGTCTATTATTTTGATGTTAGTAATAGACATATCACAACCTCTTCACATAATGATCCTTATATTAATGATCCTTAATTAATTTTTTATGATCATTCCGTCTGCCTTATTCTTAGTACCCATAATTTTACTCACTATAATTGTAACATCCCGAAATTTCAAAACTTTATACTAGAATTATAAAGTGTATAATAAACAAGAATAAACTAACTAGGATAAATAACCCAGTTAGTTAGAAGTCTTGTAGTAACACAGGAATGAGTTAAAAAGCCAAAGATATAAACTAAATAAGAGTGGAGGGACCTAGGTTGTCAAAATTGAAACTTAAATTACTAATAATTAGAAAAAAATAAAAACCAAACACTCCATTTTGGAGTTCTGGTCGATCAAGAAACCACAGGGGCGACACCCACACTTTCACAACCCTAAATCCTACTAAACTCTCAAATTGAAGGATCAAATCATGTCGTAATCGAAATCTGAACATAGAATCGTGATCTCCTCGTCAAGGAGGTCATAAGGTATGTCAAATTAGGTTGTTTTGATACAACTCAAATTCTTGCATGTGATTGAAATCGAAGGTTGAGCTTGATATTGTGTTGTAAAACATGAAATTGGAAGTAATGTGAAGTCTAGGGACAAACCCTAGATGATTTCTTGTCAAAATCTTGCATGTTAGTTGTAAGGATCAAAATCACTATAGTGGGTGATTAGTAAGTTAGTAGAACTCGATAAACACTAGGATTAAGACTCTTGTTCTAGTGAAAACTGAAATTGTGAGATAATCTCTGAAATTGTTGATGTTAAAATATGTGTATTTTGTCTAATTAAAGTTAATTTGAGTGATAATTTCAAGTTATGAACTTGGTTTAGATCATGTAGAAATCTGACCCGCAAGGTGTTTGATAAAACGCCTAAATGAGGGTTAAAATATTAAAGATTGCTAAAAACGCAGATTTGCATATGTTATGAATTAATGCGTTAAAGCTTATGAAAGAGTTCTAATCTTGTTATGAATTGAACTCTTTAGGCAAGGAATCCGGAACGTCAAGTGGACACGCCGGAAGTGATACCCGCGGAAAAGGTGTGCTTTAAAGGTACGTGGCTTTAGCCCCGTTAAAATTATGTGTAAATAATTAGTTTTGTTGTGTGGACGGAGTTGTAGTGAAATGGATGCGTTTGATGCGTTGTTGAAGTGGCGAAGTACACTCGACCATCAAACGGGTCAAAATAAAGACTTGGTATTTAGTTTGGCTAGTCAATGAAGTGATGGTTTTCACTAAATAGCCAAACGGGTCAAAATGATGTTCTCAAAAGAATCACGAGAGTAGAGACTTGAAAGTCTTATACCTCGTTAAATAATGAATTGTACCAAACCAATGATTTGGTGATATTAATCTAAGTATAAGAACCCGGAATATGGGTCAAACAATAAATGTTAAATGAAAAAGGGTTGTTTGAAACGGAATGCTTGAATTCCGAAGAAACAAGTATTAGCCCTAAAGGAATCGAAAAGCCATGGAATTGGCGCGAATACACCAAGTATGTGAGTCCGGGTAATTGGGTAATTATGTCTAAAAGGTCTTAAGAATGGAAAAGAGGTGCTATGCACTTACACTAATGGGTTGGATAATGGAAATAAGGAAATTGTGAACCAATTGTCGGTATCTCGGTTTCCACGATGTGAAATTTATATGGTTGAATCCGTAATTTTATTACGGACTCGTAGGAAAAAGAATCGGCTAAAACGGACAAGCGAGTAAAAAGTTATGATCTTTAAAAGTTGGAAACAGTTAAAAGGCATGAATGCAGAGTCCACCGTAATTTACGGTTCCACCGTAATTTACGGTGGAGATCAAGATGTTACGGTGAGAAGCCCCTGTCTTACGGCAGAACCAGGGACATTCCAGGTCCACCGTAACTTACGGTGACACCGTAACTTACGGTTACACCGTAAGTTACGGTGGAACCCAGAAAAATCATATTTTGTTTGTTACCTTGCGTTGTTAGAATTCGTTTATACATAATGCATTAATGTCAAAACTAATGTTTTTAGTATTTGACCCTAGGTATGGATGAGTTTCTCCCGGATGGTGATCAAGCACTTTGTCAAGAACCAAACACGAATTTTGAAGCTTCCGCGTTAACTTAACTTTGTTTTAGACAATGATTTTGATGTAAATGAATTGATAACCATGTCCTAAGGTTTTTAAACTAGTCGGTAGTGACTAGTAGAAGTTACTTTAAACTTTCGTTTTGTACTTAACAGGATCATGTTTGCTATTTCTATTCGAAAACATTTTGTAAATTGGGTTTTTAGTATAAACTCATGTATTATATTAAGTAATCTCATTATCAAAAAAAGGGTGTTACAATAATTTTCTTCTATAAATCTATATCTCATCCACTCTAATTCCTATGCCTAAAACGTTTTGCTTTATTTAAAAGTTTCTATAAGAATTAGCTCTTAAATTAAATTCTTGATTATCTCTTAAGACATGATAATCCTATTGCTCTCTTCTGATAAAGCACTACAGAAGAAAAGTAGAGCATGATGAATAGGACAAATCAAACATGATGTCTCTTATGATAATCAAGAACTCTCTAACATAATTGCTATCACTAAAATTATTCCAGATTAAGTCTTTCCTAAGACTAATCTATTATTATGGAATAATCACAAGAACTCCTAAGATGCATGCCTTCATTTAAAATTTTAAACTATAAAGCTAAGTGGTATATGTGAATACATAATAATGTACAATACCATGACCCATAAAGTTAAGGGCTTACGCATGGAAATAAGTACATTTTCCAGTACATTACATACTAAGATTTTCACTTGTACAATTTGATGCCTTATAAATCAACTATAATACTCAAAAGTACCAAAGTACAATGAGTGTGTTGATAAGCAACATATGTACATAGAAATATATGTTTGAAACTGGAAAATAAGATGTTATTCACTTTACAACCACTAATACTTTAAAAGAGGATTGTTTTAAGGTCCATAGACAAATTACAAGTGCTAATTCCAACTTTAAGGTTCTTCAAGGAAAAATCTCACTGCATAATTATGTCATTAGACTAGACATAAGCAACGAGACTATCCATTATTCTAAAGAACAGTTGGATAAATTAATTAGATAGTCACTTATTATAGATATTTAAGTCTGCTAATTATAATATTCCTATTAACACATGATTAGTTGACTCTAGTTTTAAACGTTTCCTTAACAGAAGTCGACAAATAACTAACACGAGAGTTAGTGACAAAACTAATTGTTAAGGCTATAGGAACCATAATAAGCAATCTTCTAACAACGCTTTTCGACACCTTATATATTCTGAAGATTAATCAGAATATAGTATCATAATTAAGCAATGTTATGAAGATTGTGAGGTTTGCATAGTCAACATAAAGTCATACTTACCTTAAACTCTCATTTTATTTGTTCTAAATATCTGGATTGAAACATTACTAAGATAAAACTAGATGATACCTTACATTTTCACAACTTTTGTCATCATGAAAATGAAAATTTGACAAAAGGAAAATGAGACTTATAAATTTCATCCATTATAACCAAAATTCATGAGAAATCATGACATGGTTGTAGGTCCACCCGGAGGATCGAGTAACCTCTATTCCCTGTTTTCCGACAAACCCGAGAGTGCGGAATCCAAACGGGTAAGTTAAACCAAGTGACGAACACGAACACAAAGATTCAACGATTAACACTCCATTGTATTAACTTGTATGAAACCGTTACAAAGCAATGTTTACAAGATAAACCTATAAACTCTCAGTTGTGTGTGTGTGTTTACAGTGTTCGCTCAAAGAAATCTATTCAGACTTCGTTAGTTGTTTCTGTTCTGTGTCTGTGTTTATATACTAAAGGACTGACGAAATCAGAAAGCCCACGAAATCACATGGACGAAATCCAAGATATGGACGAAATCAGGTGATTTTGTCCTATTTGGTTTTCATCTAAAAGTGTTTTCACCACTTGGGTTATTTCGTCCCACATGTGGCTTTGACGAAATCACTTCTGATTTCGTCATACATGTTGGGCTTCTTCTCATGTTGGGCCAAAGCTTGGGCTTTAGGGACTTGTGCTTCATCATGGACTAAGACAAACAAAACTAACAGACACATAAACAAAAGCTATACTAAATGCATACTGCACACACGCAGTAGAAATTACATCGAACGTTACAAAGTAAATCGCATACCGAGTCAAGACAGGAGGATGTCTTGACTACGGCCTTCACTTCGTAGTCGAGTCGAACCGAGCCGAGCTGTATCCACATAATATGTATAAACAAACTCCCCCTTGGATGCTGCTCGCGAGGTTCGTAATCTCGTTCTCCATCTCTTGATGGTTCATTCATTCTTGTCGTAGGATCTTCAAAGTCTTCATGCGTTGTGAGTAGAAAGTGTATCAACAAACTCCCTTTTTTCATTTAGGAAGTGTATCAATAAACTCCCCCTTTGATTATGCTTGGGAATCTTTTGACTTTAATGCTTGAGATCCTTGAGGTGTTGGTGATTGATCAGCGGCAACTCGATCATCGTTATCATTTGAGTGCCTTCACGTCGTGTCTTCATTCCGAAGCTTGTCATCGAACATGTTCTCCTCGTCTTTAGCATCTGCACATGCAAGAAAGGTAAACACGTAATGAGAACAACTGCTTGGAAAATAGTTAACATAAAAAAATGACACATATGAGACCAATTCTCATTCAACTACCGTCCGATAATTTGTTTAAAAAGTTAACATATTTTTCAATTTAGATTATTAACTTTCAAAACTTGCAAACTCTGACCGTTTATGAAGATTCAGTTGTTTTAGTTTTCAATCAGATTTCAGGTAACGAAGACTTGAGTTCCAACATCGGTTAATCAAAACTAAAGCAGAAATAAAATCTTTTTGACTTTTATAAAGTTTAAATTAAAACACACAATCTTTTTGGCATTTTGAATATTTCAAATGTAAAGACTAAAAGCAGTAAATAAATATATACAGATTTGCAGAAACTAAGAAAAGTAAATATATACAAACATTCTTTTTGCGAGTTTCGAGGGTAAGAGAATCATATCAGTGTACGGTCATGCCAAAACACTCTTGTTGTTCTTTTTGTTAACATCTAGATAAACATCCTATAACGATTATTGGTATTGTTATCCACATAAGCTCAACTTATCATATGTAATCATGGCGAAGGGATACGTTAAGGTATGATTTATACTTACCGACCGGTGTTCATCCACATCACGACACATTCCCGTATCAAGGTATGCACGAGAGTTCATCTTACTGGTGAGTATACCATTTATCATCTGTTTTGACGTATAAAAAGATGTGAGTAACTCACTTATTTTGATTGAAAACAAGCCCTATGTGATAGAATCACTTATTGATGAGGAACTTGATTTTCAGATGCATGAAGGGCACAAGAGCAAGTCCGTGAACAGGTCAGTACTTTCGTACAGCAAAGAGACGAACTTGACTCCCGGATAAATGTGATATATTATCACTTGTTTTGAGGGACATGTGATTGTTGATCACTTATTGAGGTCGTATGCAGTATGTACACGTATGTATGGTATCATGGAAGATCTAGACTTCGTCTCTGTTTTGTTTCGGTAAAAGAAACAACCATGATACCCAGATGATAAACAGCATAAAGACCACATATCTCAGAACCTCGGCAATCTCTCAAACGAAATTTTGGTACTAAGACCATATGCCAATGAATGGTTCCCACCTAGTCTTCAGTCGATTTAGGATTTATATCACCCTGCACACTTTAAGATGATTGTGAGCCTACCGATACATCTTATATAGAGCTGCTTATCGTTTTTCATTTTGCATTTCAGTTTAAAAAGGTTTCAACAGACCACTGATGTACTATCATTTTCTCTTTTGCTCGCCAGGAAACTCATTTTTGTTTTTCTATTGTTTTTGAGTTTTGAAATTTTTCGATGTTTTTGAATTTTCAAATTTTGGAATTACTCCCCCTAAAAATCAACAAACTTACAATAATTTAAAAACACAAAGATATTTACAAAAAATGATTTTCCGATGTGGATTACTCTTGCTTGACCTTAATGCCGTTTACCAATAATAAAAAGTCAAATCTTGATTTATCAAATGCTTTGGTAAAAAGGTCGGCACGTTGGTCATCAGTGTGGACGTATGCAACATCGATTAGCCTTTTATCAAAGCAATCACGTATGAAGTGATACTTAATTTCGATGTGCTTAGTCTTTGAATGCTGCACAGGATTTTTAGTGATAGATAAGGCAGCAGAATTATCGACATAAATAGGAGTAGTTAGGAATTCAAAACCGTAATCGCGCATTTGCTGTTGTATCCACAGGACTTGGGAGCAACAACTTGAGGCAGCAATGTATTCAGCTTCACAAGTTGATGTAGTGACGCAAGTCTGCTTCTTGCACTGCCACGTTACGAGGCGAGTTCCTAAAAACTGGCATCCAGCAGTTGTGGATTTGCCATCGATTTTGCATCCGCCAAAATCAGAATCACTGAAAGCGACTAATTCAAAGTTATCATCCTTAGGGTACCATAGACCGGTGTCTGGGCAACCCTTCAAATAACGAAAAATCCTTTTTACAGCTGCAAGATGTGAGGCCTTCGGGTTCACTTGATATCTGGCTAGCAGGCATGTTGGATACATTATATCTGGTCTTGATGCTGTGAGGTACATAAGGGATCCAATCATCGCGCGGTAGTATGAAGAGCTAACGAGTTCACCCTTCAAGTCTGGATTGATTCCGTGATTTTGCTGCAGTGGGGTACCAATGGGCGATGTGTCGGACATCTGGAATCGGCTCAAGATGTCTTATACATACTTAGTCTGATGGATGAAAATCCCAGACTTCGTTTGTTGCACTTGCAAGCCCAAAAAGAAAGTCATCTCTCCCATAGCGCTCATCTCGAATTTATCCTGCATTACACGCTCGAAATCCCTACACATAACATTGTTAGTAGAACCAAATATAATATCATCCACATATACCTGAACCAGTAGAAGATCTCCATCTTGTTCTTTTATGAAGATAGTGCAATCGATAAGACCTCTGCGAAAACCCTTCTCCAGCAGATAATTAGATAAGGTTGCATACCAAGCTCGCGGTGCTTGATGTAGACCATAAAGAGCTTTGTTCAGCAACCAAACCCGATCGGGATGGATTGGATCTTCAAAACCTGGAGGCTGTTCAACATACACTTCTTCTTCCACTAGACCATGTAAGAATGCACTTTTGACGTCCATCTGGTAAGCTTTGAATCCTTTGAATGAGGCATAAGCCAGAAAGATCCGAATTGCTTCCAGACGTGCAACAGGTGCATACACTTCGTTGTAGTCTATACCTTCAATCTGACGAAAACCTTGAACGACCAATCTTGCTTTGTTGCGAATAACGATTCCACGGTCGTCCTTTTTGCATTTATACACCTAACGGGTACCAATCTTCTTATAACCAGCAGCTTTCTCTACGAGCTTCCAGACACCAAGTTTCTGAAATTGTTGCAGTTCTTCCTGCATAGCTTCAACCCAAGAGTTATCTTTCAAAGCGCCTTTCCAAGTTCTTGGCTCTTCCTGTGAGACATAACACGCGAAAGACCAATCATTCTGTTGACCAGATTCTCGAATCGCTGTATACAAGCCTGCGTTGTTGTTGTTTCGCAACATGTTTCTTGTTTGTATGCCACTTTGTACATTGCCTATGATGTTTTGTTGAGGATGGGTATTATGTATTCTAGTTTCTGGGTTATCTGGGACAGGAACATTAATACCCAGATTGTTGAGATTGAGATCAATAACCAATTCAATACCCGGAACTGCCGAAGAGGATGATGCAGTAGCTTCAGCTGTTTTAGGGGCGTCCACTGGAGGTGTAGCCTCTGAAGTACCATGAACAGCTGATGTAGGAGCTTCTTGATCTGCATCTAGAAATTCTTCA
Organism: Helianthus tuberosus; assembly: GCA_030545235.1. Classification (NCBI taxonomy): domain Eukaryota; kingdom Viridiplantae; phylum Streptophyta; class Magnoliopsida; order Asterales; family Asteraceae; genus Helianthus; species Helianthus tuberosus. The sequence continues at coordinate 32,269,477 of CM060422.1, forward strand.
TCCTCTGAAGATTCGTTCAGTTCGGTTGCATCATGAAAATCCTCATTGTCGAGAGCATTATTGTTCACTGAAGATGGTTCTTGATTGACAATAATTGGATGGACCAACGGTGATTCTGTTGCGTTGTCACTCTCGAAAAACATCCTTGCCGCAACAGTTTCTTCAACTGCTTCAACATTGATCGAATTGAAAAAGTCATCATACTCAAACATCCATGGTTGACCAGGACATCTGACTGGCAGTGTGTGCCTTTGTACTCTGACCTCAGACCATTCTTCAACCCTTTTAGTCTGTAGATTCCAGACTCTTAAGTTAGGGGTGGCATAACCAAGAAAGTGACCTTCAATAGCTTTTGCCCCAAACTTTCCATTAGGATCGATCATTGTGCAAGGAGCTCCAAACGGTTCAAGATATGACAAATCTGGTTTCCGTTTGTGAAGAAGCTCGAAGCAGGTCTTGTTGTGTCTTTTGACTGTAAGGACTCGATTCATTGTGTAACATACGGAGGCCACAGCTTCACTCCAGAATGGAATGGGCAACTGCGACTCTACCAACATAGTCCTAGCAGTCTCGATCAATGTACGGTTCTTACGTTCAGCGACGCCGTTCTGTTGAGGAGTATAAGCCGCACTAAATTCGTGAAGAATACCTTTTGATGTGCAAAACTCCGCCATGGCTTGATTTTTAAATTCAGTACCATTGTCGCTGCGTATCCGTCTAACCTTCAACTTATACAAATTCTCAATCTGAATGATCAAGTTTTTGATAATACCGAAAGTTGCACTCTTGTGTGCCATGAACGCCACCGAAGAAAATCTTGAATAATCATCCATTATCACGAGGCAGTATTGATCATTCCTGATGCTTTTGTGCTTGACAGGACCAAACAAATCCATGTGCAAATGTTCAAGAGGAAGTGCCACCGTGTTGATCTTCTTTGTCAGATGTCGTTTCTTCGTTTGCTCTCCTTTTTGGCATGAAACACAGACGTCTTGAAGATGGAAATTTTTAAGAAGAACACCATTCACTAATTCATTCGTCACCAAATGATTCATTTTGCGTAAGTGAATGTGACTCATACGTCTGTGCCAAGAGATTGAGTCTTTTTCCGTGGCTTTTGTAATGAAACAAGTTGCTTGTGCAGTCGTTGTAATAGCTTGGCTCATATCAAGGACATACAAATCGTTTATCCTTGGAGCAGATAAGAGAATCCATTCTTTTGGAATCTTGAAGCCGGGTTTCAGTACGTAACATCCATTTGCATCAAAGTGTACTGAAAACTGTTTATCACAGATTTGTGAAACGCTGAGAAGATTGTGATCAAGCTGTTGTACAAAGTTGATCTTGTCAAAACTTACAACCCCGTTGGATACCATTCCTTATCCAGTAATATATCTGCCTTTATCTCTAGCAAAAGCAACATAACCTCCTCTAATAGATTTAACGTCGTAGAGAAGCTTCATGTCGCCGGTCATGTGCCTGGATGTCCCACTATCAACAATCCAATGACTGCTGAAAGTTCCTCCTGGAACACCCTGCACATGTACTCACATGATTAGTTGGAGATGGGGACCCAAGCCTTTGTGGTCTTGGGTCTTCCATTTTCATCAACGTAAGTTACTTGAATTTCTCGATGTTGTGGAAATTGTGATGTTCCCCCTGATTCAATAACCGTTTTTGGTTTCCAGGTCTGTTTTGTTTTACCAGTGTTATTCTTTAAAATCTTAACTTCATCATTGTCTAAAGTTTTTGAATTGTCTGGTTTGACAGAAATAGATGTTTTGTTAACCACATCGGTTTTAATCGCCTTTTCAATTTTCTTGACCTGTTGGCGTTTCTGTTTCTTTTCCCTTTCTTTTACAAGACGGGGATCTGGTTTTGATGAAACAGATCGCTTGCGGTCAATTTGGTCACGGGGATCATCAACTTTGGCTTTTTGTTTATGAAGATATGGACAATTTCGAATAATATGTCCAAATGTGCCACATGAAAAACATGATCTACGTTCTACAAACCCCGTAGTATCATGTGATTGTCTTGTCGATGAACTTTGTGATCCCGAGGTACTAGGTTTTGAAGTGATTTGTTCATTTCTTTTCAAAATTTTCGCTTGATTAACAAAATCTAAGTTAGATTTGTTTTCAAATGTATCAATTTTATCCGTTCCCTTCGATTTCACAAAGTTCACTTTCTTGTCCTTTTTCTTGGTCTGTTTCTTTTGCCATTGAGTCGTTGAGTTACTTTTAGGTTTGGTGTGATTTTGCTGCTTTTTCACTGTTGGTAATTTCTGATTGCCACATTGTTTTCTAACTTCAGCCTTTGGGATAGGAGGACACTGTGTTACCACAACGTGTGATCCTGTCTTTCCCAAAAACTTACTTGTTGAATCCTCAAAAATTTTACTTATTAAAGATTGATTAACATTCTTAATAGGAAAATCTTTGTCAGAGTAGATTTTATCATCACCAACAAGAGTGTACAACAAATTCACACTCTCAGACTCTTGTGAGGAAGTAGACGTGGACTCGGTCAGAACAGTCGTAGCAGGTTTTGCGGGAGGATCACATAGAATATGATTCTCGAGAGGTATGTCCTCTTCTTTGATTACCGCATCTGACTGTGCTGAGTCAGTATCATTAGATTCATCATCTGAAGAATCAGTATCCTCAACAATGACTGGAGGATCCTGATTCAGTTCAGCAGAAGCCACACTTGTATCGACTGACACATCCGAATCTGATGGTACTTTCGGTTTGTATCCAAGTCCCGTCGCAAACTCATCAAAGTTTAAAGGAACCGATGGCGAAAAATGAGTTCTATATTCTTCATCAGGCATTGCGTCATAATTGTGTTTAACCGGTGGTGGACATTTCTTATAGCCAATGCAAGCGACATCCTTTTTCTCTTTCTGAACATTAATGATGTGATCCAGCACATAGCTAGAGCTTAAATAGCTGTCTAACTTGAGCCGGATCGCCTCACTTTCAGTTTTAACACAAGCCATTTCTTTTTGCATTATCTCGAGCCTATTGATGTAACAGTTTATGGTTGTTTGTTTTCTTGAAACCATTTTCGTCAGCTCGGATTTGTTTTCCCTTAATGTTTCAATCATTGTTTTATATTCATTTTCATGATTTTCATAAAACATGTTGGCTTCTGTGCATTTTGAGAGATCCACTATCAGCTTTTGATTGTGGATGAATGTCACATCATATTTGCTTTGCAAAGCTTCATGTTTGCTTTGCAAATCACACCACTTATCATCTAAAGCATCATGTTTGCTTTGCAAGTCAGACAATTCAGCATTTAAAGCATCATGTTTGCTTTGCAACTCAGACATATTAGCATCTAAATCAGCACATTTATCACTTAAGCTAGCACAATTATCAAAATTAACGACAGTTGGTTCATCGACACATACCTGGCTTGATGAACTGTCGACATTAGCCATAAAGGCTGAATGGAGAGAAGAAGAAGAAGAAGCAGCTTGATCCACCAGAATAGATCTTCTATCATTCCTTACTGCAGCTTTTCCTAACAATTCATCGATATCTGCATCGATTCTCCCACTAGATACATCATCAGAAAAATCTTCGCCTGAGGTTGAGGTTTCCTCATCTGAACTCCTTGAAAAACCAGAACTCTCTTCATCTGAAGATTCACCACCACTGGCGGAAGATTCTCCACCACTGGCGTGATTCAAATCCTTAGCAGCTTCAGCAAAATAAGCTGCTCCTCCCTGATCACCAATGCCTAATTGCATTGACCAGTCACAACCTTCATCTATTTGCACCACAAGAGCTTGATTGGTGTTCGATGGTCCTGCTTGATTGTTTACAGGAACCAAGGTGCGCTCGTTGTTCCTGGTTTGATTCTGATTCGCCTGGTTGCCTTGACCTCTGAAAGGATTCTGGTTCCCATGCTGAGCTGGCTTTGTGCATTCACGCTTGAAATGACCACGTTCACCACAGTTAAAGCACTTAACAGACTGCTTGTCGAATCCATACTTGGTATCTTTCTTGCTTTCCAAGCTGGTTCGACCCGTCCTTTCCATGAAGTCCTTTGCCCGCCTTACAGCACTGGCGAAAGCCCACTTGATGTCCATCATTTCCATCTCCTCTTTATCTATCTGCTGGTAATCTTCTTGAGTCAGATTGATGTTCCCGATCTGACCTGCTATCAACCCACAATACGCGCTAACCAGAGTGTTTAGAATCTCCATATGATCCTTAGCTACTTCAACACTCACTTTTGAAAAGTTTGAAGTGTCTAGCCGTACTGTATTTGATGGCTGACCAGCTGATGATTTGCTACCATAACAGGCTTGTTGTTGCACAGGTAGTGGATTCCCGTACAAATCTGTGGTTGGTTGAACAACCGTTGGTCTTGAGGAAGCTGGAAGTGGATTTCCATACAGATCTGTTGGTCCTGTAGATAGAACAGGTAATGGATTTCCGAACATATCAGTTGCTACTAGAGATCGTTGGCTTGGCTGTTGTGGAGCTGGTTGTAGTGGATTTCCATACAAGTCTGTGGTTGGAGCTGGCTTAACAGGAACTTGTATAGGATTGCCATACAAATCTGTGCTTGTGACAAACGCCGTTTGAAGTGGAGCATGTGAAACAGGTCTTGCTGAAGTGCTAGAAGTTCCATAATACATATCAGGATTTTGTTGTACTGGAACCTTTTTCGCCTTTAGAGTTTCTTCCTGATCTTTATTCTCCAACATCTGAACGAAATCATGGATTGAGGTTGTAGCCAATGTGCCATTGTACTTTAAAATTTCCTAGAAACCCTTCCATTGAAGTGGCAATGCATCGGCCAACTTTGTGACAACCTCTACAGGAGTTGTTACTACCCCATAATGATTCAACTCAGTCAACAAGTGATAAAATCGACTTGTCAAATCTTTCAACGATTCTCTTTCCATACATGTGAAACCATCAAACTCCTTCTTGAGTAAATCATGTCGTAATTTGCGTGATGCCTCGTTTCCTTCACCTCTCGTCTTCAATGCGTCCCATAACTTCTTTGTTGTCTTGAAGCTTACGAACTAATGATAGATTTCTTTGTTTAACGCTTGAGTTAGAATAGAAAAAGCCTTCTTTTCTAAATCATAAATCTTCTTATTATCTTGCGAAATATCTGCATATGACACGGCTGTTGAAGCGGCAACATCAAGTGCTTGATCGAAGTCTGTAATGAATCGTAACCACAACTCCGTGTTTTGACCAAGAATATACGTATGAAATCTTTCTTCCCATCCCAGATATTCATTCATGTGCATAAGCTTCGGTGGACGATTATTGCTTCAGGTTTCATTTTCGCTCAAAAGTATACTTTGAATACTTTGATTTTGATTTGAAACAAACGCCCATTGAGTTGACGAAATTTGAGGTGACGACGATTGTGCAGGAGGTTCGGCCCATGAAGGAGATAATCTCGTGCTCCTATACTTATTTTCCGTATTAGACGGAGTACCCCACCAATCCGGATTCATTTTGGATGTCTATTGATGAAAAACCTGTTTACACACTTCAAACAGACAGTTAACAATGAAATAAAAATCTCCTGTTAAAAAAAATCTCCTGTATGAAATAATGAAGTGATTTCGTTGAATGATGTTTGATGAAATCAGACTTGGATTTCGGCAAAGACAAGATGAAAACAAGTAAAAGGGATTTCGGCCCAGATAAGAAGGAGTGTTTTCGGCAACAAGAGACAAGGCCGAAATCGTTGATATGGTGACTTTGGTAAAGAAGAACTGATTTGGGCTTTTTGGTGATAGCTGATTTGGGCCAGAAGTGTTTTTGGCCCAGAAGAGTGATTTCGGCTAGGTAAGGATTTCGGCCAGGGGCTGTTTTCGACCAGTTAGAGATTTCGACCAAGATGGATTTCGTTGATAAGTGTATATAAGGGATTTCGGCCAAAGCTTGATATAGTTAACTGGTTGTTTTCGTTGACTGGAGAGTTGTATGGTGATTTCGGCGCAGGGAGTGTTTTCGGCCAAGATCAATACAAGTAGATGTGATTTCGTTGACTACTATAACCAGACAACAAGATATTTTCCAACCTTATCTCCTGACACAAAGACCTCTTTTTCAAACCACCATACTTTCCTGATTTCGAAGCTCCTTATTTTCTACCTTTCATCATGACCCTTGTACACATTTGTCAAACAATTGATAAAATATGCAACAACAATAATTCATGCACAACTTTAAAGATCAAAATCAAATAATTTATGAAGAACGATAAGAACTCTTTAAAGATCCTAAAGAACAGTGATGAACACGATGGGTTTTCCGGTCACCGGAAAAATTATCGAATACGATTTTTCAACAATGTTTTAAAAATAACCTTATCCTTACATGTATAACAAAGATTTAACAAGGTTTTTAATAAAACAAATAGCAAAAACACAAGATTTTCAAGGTTTTGTGAAAAGTTTTTCCAGAAAAATGATTTTCAATCAAGAATGCAAACTGAAAAACACTTTTAAAATCTATCAAAACACAAGAAAATCGACTTGGTTTAAACAAGGAATCGAGCCAAACGCTCTGATACCAATTGTAGGTCCACCCGGAGGATCGAGTAACCTCTATTCCCTGTTTTCCGACAAACCCGAGAGTGCAGAATCCAAACGGGTAAGTTAAACCAAGTGACGAACACGAACACAAAGATTCAACGATTAACACTCCATTGTATTAACTCGTATGAAACCGTTACAAAGAAATGTTTACAAGATAAACCTATAAACTCTCAGTTGTGTGTGTGTGTTTACAGTGTTCGCTCAAAGAAATCTATTCAGACTTCGTTAGTTGTTTATGTTCTGTGTCTGTGTTTATATACTAAAGGACTGACGAAATCAGAAAGCCCACGAAATAACATGGACAAAATCCAAGATATGGACGAAATCAGGTGATTTCGTCCTATTTGGTTTTCATCTAAAAGTGTTTTCACCACTTGGGTGATTTCGTCCCACATATGGCTTTGATGAAATCACTTCTGATTTCGTCATACATGTTGGGCTTCTTCTCATGTTGGGCCAAAGCTTGGGCTTTAGGGACTTGTGATTCATCATGGAATAAGACAAACAAAACTAACAGACACATAAACAAAAGCTATACTAAATGCATACTGCACACACGCAGTAGCAATTACATCGAACATTACAAAGTAAATCGCATACCGAGTCAAGACAGGAGGATGTCTTGACTACGGCCTTCACTTCGTAGTCGAGTCGAACCGAGCCGAGCCGTATCCACATAATATGTATCAACAATGGTTAATGAGGATGATTTTTTTTTCATTTAATCTCATTCTAAGTGACTTTAAATCATGACGTTATAGCCCTAAATATTACTTGGCTTAAGGAATAAGTATGGGTCCATCATAAGTCATTCATTGACATTCATGGAACTTATTCCAAATGGAATATTCAGACATAATTCATTTATCATTTAAAAGACTATCAACTTGTATCTAAATTTTGTCGCATATGGCCCACGGTCTTAGAAGAAATCTATTCATATACATACTTTATAAGATTTCTATTAAATATGTCCCTAAAGTTTCTTATGATATCTGGACATTAAAGAAATCAAATAAAGTCTAACGTATATATGATAGGTTCCCACGTCACGTACCTCATTGAAACTTCTCTTGTAGCATTTCTAGAGATATTAAAGATCAGTGGGAGCATTAAGTGTCTTAATAATAACTTGCAATAGTTGCAAGAGGTGGGGGAGTGAAAACTTCATATTACCTAAATTTGCACATCTTGTACAAGACACCACTCCATCACGACACTGTTCCATCAAAACTTGTCTCCTTAAAATCTAATGCTACTCTTACAAAAGTTTCATTGTTGCTTAATTGTGGGCACACTTAGATTTCTTACCTAAACTAACATAATCCTCAACAAGAGAAATCACAACAACTAACGTCATTAACTTGTTTCTCTATTAGAATTTGTTGGTCGTTATATATTGACCCTAAGCATGCTGAGTTCCTAAAGTTTTCTAAGGTCAGTGGGAGCAGTCAAGGTCCTTATTATGACTTGCAAGGAATACAAGAGGCGGGGGGAAGAGTGTCATTAAATTTCACTCCAAATTTAACTCCGATTACACCTCTTGTATACCATACTGCACCAACTCTTACAAACTTAGAATGAAAATGATAGTAACCTAACCAAGAGCTAATCCATAAAACTGAAACTTCTAATGAACCCAATAATCAACTCAAGAGGTCATCTAGGTTTAAATGCCTATTAACTTTGATGATTACATAACCTCCCTAACTGAAGTTGAAATGGATTTTGGAAATGTTTACTGATCCTATCTCTTCAAATTAAGCCATTAGTGTCAATCAATCTTCTAAATGGAATAAAACAGTTTTCTAGTAAAACTGATTTTATGTGTTCGTATAACGTTTGAGATTTGATTGAATTACCTAAGAGTGTTCATAACTAAACCAAATCCTGATACAAACGTTAAGACACTAAGAAACATGATTGATTGTCAAAGGTTATACTTAGGAAGAGATAAATTATCAAAGTTTTCTTTGAGGATCATCACTGTTCTAGTAGCTTATAATAGTTTAAGGCTACATTAGATGAACATTAAAAACAATTTTCCCTAACAAACTGGCTGACACATTTACATGTTCATAAAACAACCTGAAAGTTCTAAACTGAAGGTTAAGGAACGCTTTGTTTGTAAGTCAATAAAATCCATGTATGGGTTAATGCAAACATTATAATGTGATGAAATCTTAACGTAATTATTTTCATCAACAATCAAGTGGATTAATGTGCCTACCTCAAGATGAGTGGGAGCAACTAAAATAAACTTGTCTATATAGATGACATTCTTTTGACAAGTATATGTTACATAAGTCAAAGCATTGTTAACACAAACTTTGATATAATAAATCTCAGAGATATCTCTTACGTGATTGATATCATAACATACTGAGATAGACCCAATGGGATATTAGTTCCGTTCCATAAGTTTAACATTAAATGAGTCCTACTCCTTACATATGTAACAATCAATACTGCTCTCCTTCAGAGGATAATATGGTAAATGAGATTATTTTTTACGCTTCATTAATTGGAAGCCTTAGTAAGTTTAAGTCTATACTCGTTTAGATATTACTCATATTGCAACACACTAGATATGTCTAGATTAATGTGAAACATCTAATGGAGTGTTACAATATCTTTAAAAGAAACGAGTGGCTACAATTTAAAGAAGAAGTGAGAATTAAAACCGGTTGATTACTCTAACTTTGTGATATTCAAAGATGACAAAATGTAATTTTGGGTATATCCTTATGTCAGCAGACAAAACTTATTTCATGGAGGAGTCATAATGGACTTATATCAACAACCTAAGTTATAACGACATAATATAGTCACTAAATGTTGTTGGAAATTTATCAGTGAACTCATAAGTTTATTAACTCCATATAATTAATGTTTTGAAGACTTAGTGTGATAAAGTCAGCTACCATGACTCCTTGAACAATAACAGTTCAAGAGGTGCTGCATTAAGTTTCGATACGCAATTAATTATTCGTTTATGAACGAATTGAGGAAACTAAGTTTTGTATCGAATACATTCATGATATGCTTAAGGATCCTATAACTGAAGGGCTATTACCCATAAGTCTTATTAAGAGAGCTCATAGACGGGTATTAATTAATGGCCGTGCGCAACTGCATATCGTACTATGAATGACTAAGTATTAGTTAATTTTCCTCATCAGTTTGATTTTGTATGTCTCTAAGAATATGTCAAGTCGACATAATGGCATATAGACAAATAAAGTTACAAATCAAACAAAGGGCTTATGCGTATTTTGATCATGACGATTAGGTTTTAAATTAAGGCTATAGTATGATTAATGGGGGTCCCGAGTCGCATAATGATTCAACGGCTGTATTTCTCTGCTATAGTACTTGTTTAAGGCTAAAGTGAGTGTTAACTCCTGATCAGGCTTATCTAATACTCATAGTAAATGATTACTCGGCTAAGTGGGAGAATGTAAGATTAAATATATTATGTATTAATATTTAATCTATAGCCATTATAATCATTTACATAATATAGATCAAAATATATGATAACCTATTAAATAATTAGTTGGTAATTGTTGATGGACCATATTACCCTTATTAACTAATTAGGTTTCCTCCTGGGTGCTTATAAAAGGAGAATTATGTGGAGGTTAAGGGGTTACTCAGTTACACAATTAGACACACCCCATTAGTCATAACATCATCATCGACCTCCTCTCCGCCGATACCCCTTTTCGGTTTTCTAAGTCCCCATCATCAGTCAGCACCCTAAGGAGGAACCAGATCACGATGACAAGCATGTCGAACTCCATTACTGGATTCTCCAACGCACTGTCTGCTGTAACAGGTATGCTTTAATGTTTTCCCTCATGTATAAACATAACTGATCCAACACATTTTACACCAAGGAGTACAAAATAAGTCCATTATTCAGGTTTAAATCCGGGACGTCCCCTCTAAGAGACAAGTGTCTCTACCAAGTGAGCTAGATCCATATTGACCCACATCGGTTCTTAACATAAGAGATTTTTTATTTATAGAAAATACGTCTCAAATATCATCATCACGTTTTAAACTTAATGTTAGTGCATGATAGGAGAACTCCACAGTTAAACAAATTTTGGTTGACCGAATTCCACATCTAATATGATGAAACAATTATATAATTGTGAATAGTTTATACATGTACTGGCCGTCTCATGCTTTTTAGAGGCCTAAAGCGTATTATAAAATTGGAGCACGTTTCGTTAAATAAAATTTGATTTTAGTTCTATGATATCTAGTCATGTATGTATGTGTGCATAATTATTAACCACAAATCCAACCATTAATCAGGGATGAGTAAATGGTATCGTTACCGAATGTACTGTACGGAACAATTTTTCGGGATCGGTACTTTCGATTCCGTACGGTGCCGGTATTTTAGGTTGATTTACCTTCAGATATCGTACCTTACCGAGCACTTTCGGTATCGGGATCCATTTTTGACGATTTCGAGATCGGTACTTTCGGTACTGCTACTGATCTCATCCCTACAACTAATGATTGTAATGCTCAAATTACCAACATTTAGTTTTTTTTAAGAATTTGGGAGTCCTAAGAAAATAAGCATTCTAAACCCTTACTTTATTTCACTTCCCTTTGAGCCACCCTATAGAGTAGTTGTGCAAAAAACGGTGTTCGGTTTTTTTTTTATATAAACAAGCACTTGGTACATTAATTAATCTTTGGGAAAATCACTAAAGTAGCCACTTTGACCAAAGACATTATCAAAATAGCCATGAATTTTGTTAAATTACCACTTAAGCGGAGTGTGACACGTGGCTAAATGGCGCAGGAGAAAGGTTTTGCAGCTTGATAATGGCGCAAGAGAGCGTGGCACGGCACAGAGAATGGCGCAAGGGGGTGTTTGGCGTAAGGCAAGGTTGAGGAAAACGAAGAGTCAGTGGCGTAGGATAAGTATACATGTTGCGCCATATGGCGCAGAAGAGTGGTCAATGACCATTTTGGTAATTTAGAAAAGTCAAAGTTTAAATTGTTAACTAAGGTGGTTAACAAGGTTAATGTGGTTGTTTCCAGTTAATCCTATTGAAAGATAAACATAAAAATCAGGAGGATTTTTGCCAGGATATGGATCTTGCTTGACGGCCAGATAAGTGTAAGGTGGTTGCATCGTACCAACTACCAACCAAATTGGTTTTCTAATGGGCCTACCTCGTAATTTTGATGCGACCCATGATGCTTCTTATTTAATTATACGCACTATTAAGAAATTTTGTATTTTCTTAATGTTGTTTAAACTATGCTCTCCAGTTTTTAATTTTAATTTAAAGCAAATTTTGTATTTTCTTAATGTTGTTTTTTTGAAGGGAAAGAAAATGGAAGTTTTATCATGTAAATTTTAATATTTATATAAAACCTTCCTCCCATTTATGGAAAAGTGGTTGGAACTTTCTTCATTATAAAGATGTCTATGAATATATATATCTTTCTAGGGTAGGGCTATATAGAAAACCCTTATGTTTTTAAAAAACCCTAGAAAACCCAACCTCCCGACATTTTTTTTTGAAAAAAATAACACATGTAATATACATGTTTTTAAGAGTTTTGGGCCAAAAAAAACAAAAAAGCGCCGAAGGGATGTTTTAAAAAAAAATAAACAAGTTTCGGCATTTTTTGCCTAACACATGTTAGTAACGAAAGTTGCTGAAATTTGTTTATTTTTTTTAAAAATAATCCTTTGGCGCTTTTTTGTTTTTTTTTTTTTTTGGCCCAAAACTCTTAAAAACATGTATATTACATGTGTTATTTTAAAAAAAAAAATGTCGGGAGGTTGGGTTTTCTAGGGTTTTTTAAAAACATAAGGGTTTTTAAAAAAATGTCGGGAGGTTGGGTTTTCTAATCAACTATATGATAAAAATGACTATGTACGTGAATCTTATTAATTTATTAAAAAATGCATCATCCAACTTATTAAACTTAATTAATTAATGGCTTGTAAAACCGTAACAAAAATATAATACTGTTAGTTTTTCTTTTCTTCTAAAAGGTGATGCATGATTTCTCCCTTTTCTGAATTTACTAAGAATGTGAACATAATAAAATGAATCATTTTTTTTTTGGTTTTTTATTGTTTATGTAGCATTATTTTTCGCGAGAGAACACGTTTAATATAATTAAATATCATTAGTTCAGTAACACCTATGATACAACATGCTTAACACGATTAAAAATGATAAGACATAATTAACAAGATAAACAATTAAAACATAACAAGATAAACAATTAAAACATAACAAGAGTCCCTTTGATAATGCTTGCAATATCCGACCCCTCTTATTAACAGATATTGTTCGTTGTACCCATAAAACGTTAACGGCTATGTTTTTCGTTGCCAAAGTGAAGACTTCCAAGAAGATCACCCTCTAGATTGCTTTCACTTAGACATAAATAACTGTGGAGTTTCCTCAACAATCGATGTGCTCAAAACACATCATTAATATTTAAAGTGTGAAGTCCTTATCGCTAAATATTTATTTTATCAACTAAACAACACAGACAAGTGTGGATTTCAAATATATCACATTTTTTTATATATTTATGTCACATTTTATATATTTCAAGTTAAAATTGTTATCATTATTTAGAGGCTGTGTATGCAAATATAGCTATCTATCACTACTAAAAAACTGACCATTTCCGACCAAGGTTTTAGTCGGAAAATGGTCGGAAAACGGCGTTTCCGACCAGTTTCCTACAAAAATACGTTTGTAGGAAAAAGCCTTGTAGGAAAATTTTTCCGACCAGTTTCCGACTAAATTTCCGACTGCCGGTTTCCGACAAAGTTCCGACTACAATTTTCCGACAAACTTCCGACCACAGTTTTCCGACCAATTTCCGACTGCCGGTTTCCGACAAAGTTCCGACTACAGTTTTCCGACCAATTTCCGACTGCCGGTTTCCTACTATTTTCCGACCAAAATGTTCCGACAACTTTCCGACCACATTTTTCCGACCAATTTCCGACTACAATTTTCCTACTATTTTCCGACCAAAATGTTCCGACAGCTTTCCGACCACATTTTTCCGACCAATTTCCGACTACAATTTTCCTACAGCTTCCGACCACAGTTTTCCGACCAATTTCCGACTAAAATACTTTTTAATAAAAAAAAATTATAAAAAAACTAAAAAATCCAGAATTTTCTACTAAAAATGCAGAAAAAAAAAACCAATAAAAATCCTAAATACGACACGCTTATAGAACTGAAAGTTCATCCACAAAATACAAAACGGTTGTCAAATTGTAGGTTCAACAACAAAATATCCCACGGTTTTTAAATTACAAGTTTAACCGCAAAAGACAACAAACAAAACTAAACTATGGTGGAGGATTGCTAGGATTACCAAACTGCTTCAATATCGAATCATGGGATATGCTTCCGAGAAACTTTCTATCATGAGAGAAAGCTGAAACAAGAACAGAACACAGATTAGAAGCAAGATTGTACCAAGCTACCGGAGTTTAGGCGTTAATTTAAAAAAAAAACAATTCCATTGATGAAGAACATTCACTGCAGAAACCTAGCTATAATAATCATTTATATAGAAGCTATTTTCATATTGTCTCATTGAATAGCAATGCTGGCAAGTTGGATAATGGGTCAAAAAAGATCAAAACAGGTGAGGTTTTTCTTTTTTTAATTTCATAAATAATTGAGGTTTTAAATATAATACAGAAACTATTATCAAAGTAATGACACTTTAAAAAAGAAAAGCATTTTATATGAACATGCATATCCATACTGTCACGGCCCCCGACCCGGTTTGACCCGTTTCAGGAGCCGCGGGACAGAAATACTGCGGTATTGATTTAATTGAGTTTAACAGCGGAAACAGGATCGTTTAAAGCTAAAACTTTTACCCGATTATTTTATTTCACAATTCGGGATAAAACCCCGATAATTTACAATAGTATGGTTTTTCTAGGAAATCGTTATGTTACAAAACTTATTTCTTTATTTTATAATGAGCCACTATCTTAAGCTTGAAATGCTCCCCAGCACTTTTCCTGAATTACAACAGATCACCTGAAACATGTTTGAAAAAGGTTTTGTCAGCGGGAAATACTGAGTGAATCATTCTATTTACTAAAATGACACATTTGTTATAATATACAGTATTAAGAGCGATTACAGTGTTTCTGATATCAAGCCAACTACCCACGGTACTTGTCACTAGACCCATTGGCCCATTCGTCCAATGGTGACTGTGACTATGGTCATATCCCCCATTGGCTGCCCCAATGGTGACGATTATCAAGTAATGTATACAAAACCCCACATACCGGCTGTAACTTGGTGATTACAAAGACTTAATCCCCGTAATTATAACTTTGAAAATAAACAAAATTTTGTAAATAGATTTGATAAAAAGAGAATGACTCACATTGCTGATTTAATACGGATAGAGTCTAATCTATGAATTAGCCTTGTTAACCTAATATAAATAACAATGCACACAAAACTGGGTTAGTAATCAATCCAGCAATTACGATAATTTACGAGATCAAATTCTCACAATGAATGTCAAAATGCAATACTTTGTCCATCGAATTAACGATGATCCGTTGAATTAACAACGAATGACAAGGTATAATACTTTACCCATCGAATTAACGATGATCCGTTGATTTAACAACGAACGATAAAGTATAATACTTTACCTATCGAATTAACGACAATCCGTCAAATTAATGACGAACGATAAAGTATAACCCTAATGTGGGCGGCATTTAAACATGCATTGGATATCTTGATCGTCTGATAAATGAATCGTAGCATCGATTATGCTAATACCCGGTATTGTGGCAGAATTTCGAGACCCGTGTGTGTTGGTATAGTAATTCGAACGTAACTCAGTGAATTTTGCGAATTTGTACGTCGTTTCTGTACCAGAATTCAAGTCCCAAACCCCACTATTTATAGGTGAAATTTTACCCTCAGGCGGCCCGCGTGAGAATACGCTTAACCTGAGGCGGGCCGCGTGAGACCTATATTTTAGCTATAGGTTGCCACGGTTGGCACTAGCTTGGCTGAGTTGACAGTTTTCGATAATTCCTTGTTGCCAACGTTTAAAATGGATAATCGTCCATAGGGTTTAACCCCCCCTGAGTTTTAGGGGCCCTAATCCTGATTCTGAAAATTATGAAAATTTCAGGGTTTGTTCAGAATTACTTGGGTGTCTCAATTAGGGTTTCCTTTTGGACTAATTAATTTAATAATTATGACTTTTGATGAGAGTTGTTACATTCTCCCCACCTTACGAAAAATCTCGTCCTCGAGATTTACTAGAATAAATGAGGATACTTTTTCTTCATTTCTGATTCCAGTTCCCAAGTGTACTCAGCTCCTCTCTTTGAATCCCATCTAACTTTGACTAGAACTAGTCGTTTGTGCTTGAGAAACTTGATCTTTCGATCCTCAATTTGAAGAGGTCTCTCAACGAATTTCAACTTTTCGTTTACCTCTATATCTCGAAGAGGTACTACCAGTGATTCATCTGATAAGCATTTCTTGAGATTGGATACATGAAATACATCATGTACTCCAGATAATTCTTCTGGTAATTGTAAACGATAAGCTACTGGTCCTATACGTTGGATCACTGGAAATGGTCCTACATATCTTGGACTTAGCTTTCCTTTCTTTCCAAATCTGACTACCCCTTTCCAAGGAGAAACTTTCAACAGTACCCTGTCTCCAACTTGGAATTCTAACGGCTTACTTCTATTATCTGCATAACTTTTCTGACGATCTCGAGCCGTCTTCAATCTTTCCTTGATTTGAGTAATCTTATCAGTTGTTTCTTGCACTATTTCAGGACCTGATAATTGACTTTCTCCTATTTCTGCCCAACAAACTGGAGTTCTGCACTTTCTTCCATATAGTGCTTCAAATGGAGCAGTTTCAATGCTTGAGTGATAACTATTGTTATAGGAGAATTCAATTAAAGGTAAGTGATCATCCCAACTTCCACCAAAATCTATTACACATGCTCGGAGCATGTCTTCTAGAGTTTGGATTGTCCTTTCACTTTGTCCATCTGTTTGTGGATGATATGCAGTGCTCAAATTTAGTCGAGTTCCCATAGCTTGCTGAAAACTTTTCCAAAAATGGGAAGTAAAACGACTATCTCTATCCGAAACAATGGAGAGTGGAACTCCATGTAAGGATACAACTTCATCTACATACAATTTAGCCAGTCTTTCCATGCTAAAGGTTTCTTTCATAGGTAGAAAGTGAGCTGATTTGGTTAATCGATCCACAATTACCCAAATCGCATCATTACCTTTTCTGGTTTTGGGTAACTTAGTAACAAAATCCATTGTTATAAGTTCCCATTTCCATACTGGCATTTCTAATTGTTGTAGTAATCCTGAAGGTTTCTGATGTTCTGCCTTAACTTATGAACAAGTAAGACATTTAGAAACATAGCTGGCTATGTCCTTTTTCATTCCTATCCACCAGAAGTTCTTCCTTAAATCTTGGTACATCTTATTGTTTCCTGGATGCATTGTATACCTAGATTTATGAGCTTCTTCTAAAATCTTAGGTCTTAAGTCTCCCTGCTTAGGTACCCAAATTCTACTTTTATGGAATCTCCAAATTCCATCTGCTCCTTGTTCTAATTCCTTGATCCGTCCTTTCATTCCTTCAGCATCATCCTTGATTGCTGTAGTTTGAACATTCTTCAATTGTTCCATTAAATCTATTTGTAGATTTAATCTGAGAGCACGAACCCTTCGTTGTTTCTCATAATACTTACGACTTAAGGCATCTGCAACTACATTCGCCTTTCCTTCGTGATACTGAATATCACAGTCGTAATCACTTAGGATTTCCATCCATCTCCTTTGCCTCATGTTTAACTCTTTTTGCCCAAAGATATATTTTAAACTCTTATGATCTGTATAGATAGTAAACTTACTTCCGTACAGATAATGTCTCCAAATCTTAAGGGCAAAAATTACAGCTCCTAATTCTAAATCATGAGTCGTATAGTTTTCTTCGTGCTTTTTCAATTGCCTTGATGCGTACGCAATTACCTTTTTGCGTTGCATAAGCACACATCCATATCCTAATTTTGAAGCATCACAATATACTTCAAAATCTTCAGTTCCTTCTGGTAAAGCTAAGATTGGTGCATGGGTTAGTTTCTGCTTCAAAATCCTAAAGGCTTCTTCCTGTTTAGGTCCCCATTCAAACTTAGTGGCTTTACAGGTTAACTTAGTTAATGGTACGGCTATTTTGGAAAAATCCTTAATAAACCGTCTATAATACCCAGCTAAACCTATAAAACTTCTAATTTCCATTGCTGTTTGTGGAACCTTCCATTTGGTAATTGCCTCTATCTTAGCAGGATCTACATGAATACCTTCATGATTCACCATGTGTCCTAAAAATTGCACTTCCTTTAGCCAAAATTTACACTTCGAGAATTTGGCGTACAACTTTTCTTTTCTTAACAAAGTTAAGAGTGCATGAAGATGTTCACAATGCTCTGTCTGACTTTTGGAATAAATAAGTATATCGTCTATGAAAACAATTACAAATTTATCCAAGTACGGTTTACAGATCCTATTCATCATGTCCATGAATGCTGCAGGTGCATTCGTTAACCCAAAGGGCATGACTGTAAACTCGTAATGACCATACCTAGTTCTGAAAGCAGTTTTAGGTATGTCTTCTTCTTGTACCTTCAATTGATGATATCCAGAGCGTAAGTCTATCTTAGAAAAATATCTAGCCCCCTGAAGTTGATCAAAAAGATCATCAATCCTAGGTAATGGATATCGATTCTTAATTGTAACCTTATTCAATTCCCTATAATCGATACACATCCTCATTAAACCATCCTTTTTCTTCACAAACAACACTGGCGCTCCCCAAGGGGATGAGCTAGGTTGTATGAATCCTTTACTTAGTAATTCATCTAATTGCTTTTTCAATTCTAACATTTCTGTGGGTGCTAACCGATAAGGTGCCTTGGCTATCGGTGTAGTTCCTGGAATTAGATGAATCCTAAATTCTACTTCCCTATCTGGAGGTAATCCTGGTAAATCTTCTGGAAATATATCAGAGTATTCCGATACTACTGGTATTTCCTTAAGATCTTTTCCCTTAGTGCTAATGATTACCGAAATCATATACACTATTCCTTGTTTTCGTTCATAATTAGCAATTTTCATTACTGATATGAACTTCATGGGCTTACGTGGTTTATCTCCTGTAATCCTAATCACTTCTCCAGTAGGTGATTGAATTTCTATGGAATTCTGATCACAAAGGATTCTAGCATGGTTGGCTACTAACCAATCCATTCCTAATACAACATCAAATTCAGCTAAATTCATCGGCAATAGTCTTGCAGAGAATTTATGTCCTAAAAGTTCTATGTTTCCTTCTTGCAACACTTTATCTATTTTAACAGAATTTCCATCTGCTGTTTCAACTGTAAAAATCTGCCTAGTATTGGTTAAAGGTAAACTAAGAGCTTGACAGAATGAAGTATTTATAAAACTTTGGTTTGCACCAGAGTCAAATAATACTTTTGCATATACGTTGTGAACTAAGAACGTACCCGCTATCACATCCGGAATAAGTTCTGCTTCTTGAGTGGTCAGCTGAAATGCCCTGGCATTCTTCTTAGTAGTTCCTTCGGTCGTCTTAAGTTTGTTATCTACTAGTTTGACCAATTTAGGACATTCTGTTTTATAATGCCCCGCTTCTCCACAGTTAAAACAAATTACTGTTTTCTTTTTACAATTTTCTTCACGATGTCCTATAGCTTTGCAAAAATTGCAAGTAATATCGCATCTTCCAAAATGCTTCTTTTTGCATTTCCTGCAGAATGACGGAGCTGGAGATTGCCCTGTTCCTTTTCTTTTGAAGCTGTTATTATTACCCACACGAAATCCTTGGGTAATTTTCTGAGCTAATGCCTTTTTCCTATCTTCATCTCTTGTGCGCACCAATTCATCAGTCAGAGTGTTGGCTAATTCTACCGCATCATCAATAGTGCGAGGTCTCGCAGCTTTAACAATATTGCGGATTTCGCTAATTAGCCCCCAAATATAGCGAGAAATGAGTACCGGTTCTGGCGAAGCCAATGTTGGTACCACTCTTGCATATTCAAAGAATGTCGAGGTATACCCACGACAATCCACACTCATCATCCGATGATTTAGAAATTTATTCGCCATTTGTTCCTTCTCATACTCAGGACAGAATTTTCTTTCTACCAAACCCTTAAATTCTTCCCAAGTCATAGCATAAGCTATTGCTCTTCCTTTTGATTGTATCACAGTATTCCACCACTCGAGTGCTCCTTCTTTGAACAGATTGGATGAATACATGACCTGATCATCTTTACCACATTTACTTATTGCAATGACTGCTTCGGTTTTCTCTAACCAACGCAGTGATGCAGTTGCTCCTTCATTACCTGCAAATTCAGTGGGTTTACAAGCAAGGAATTCTTTGAAAGTGCAACCAGGCGTTGCAGTTTTCATTTTCTTGGGTAATGGAGCTTGATGTGGTTCCTTATTATGATTATCATGCTTATTGCCTCCATTTACACTATTACTGAAGTTATCTTCAGTAATTTGTTTGCTAGGAACAATTTGTTGCGGTTCGATCGGATTCTTTATAGCAGCAACGAATGTTGGAATAGCATTGGCTATCCCTTGAGCAACAATGTTTTCGATATCTTGCCGAGTCATATATTGATCTCTTGAATGTTGTTCAGAATGATTAACTTCATTAATAGGTTCATTATCACTGTTTGCCATCTGATAATGTATATATATAAATTTTATTAGTAACTGACAAACACACTTAGGTTTCAAATTTTATTTATCACACAGAGTTTCTAGATTGTGAGAGTAGGGTGCTAAACTTTAAAGATTTATATTTTCTGCTACGGTGGCTAGCATATATAAATTAGCCCATTTCTCATCTAGTTTATCTTCCCAAGGTGATTTATCAATTAATTCCTGGGTTTCCCGTTTAATCTTCTTTTGTCGAATTTGCTCTTTACTTTTCTTAATAATCATTTCCCTCCTTTTAGGAGAAAGTGATTCCTCGTATTGTGCCTTCCGCACAAATATTCCTTCTTCAGGAATTTCAGCCTGATTCGAGGATTTAGTTCGGGATGAACTTCCCTTCTCATTAAATGATTTATCTAATTTAAGATAGATGCTTGACAGCTTTTTCTTACCCATACTGTAACTAACAAATAATCAAATAATCAGTTAATAATACAAATAATCACATAATAGTAATCAGGAAAAATTTAAGTATTTCTAAATACTTAATTAGCTTAACCCAGTGGCTCTGATACCACCTTTTTCTGTCACGGCCCCCGACCCGGTTTGACCCGTTTCAGGAGCCGCGGGACAGAAATACTGCGGTATTGATTTAATTGAGTTTAACAGCGGAAACATGATCGTTTAAAGCTAAAACTTTTACCCGATTATTTTATTTCACAATTCGGGATAAAACCCCGATAATTTACAATAGTATGGTTTTTCTAGGAAATCGTTATGTTACAAAACTTATTTCTTTATTTTATAATGAGCCACTATCTTAAGCTTGAAATGCTCCCCAGCACTTTTCCTGAATTACAACAGATCACCTGAAACATGTTTGAAAAAGGTTTTGTCAGCGGGAAATACTGAGTGAATCATTCTATTTACTAAAATGACACATTTGTTATAATATACAGTATTAAGAGCGATTACAATGTTTCTGATATCAGGCCAACTACCCACGGTACTTGTCACTAGACCCATTGGCCCATTCGTCCAATGGTGACTGTGACTATGGTCATATCCCCCATTGGCTGCCCCAATGGTGACGATTATCAAGTAATGTATACAAAACCCCACATACCGGCTGTAACTTGGTGATTACAAAGACTTAATCCCCGTAATTATAACTTTGAAAATAAACAAAATTTTGTAAATAGATTTGATAAAAAGAGAATGACTCACATTGCTGATTTAATACGGATAGAGTCTAATCTATGAATTAGCCTTGTTAACCTAATATAAATAACAATGCACACAAAACTGGGTTAGTAATCAATCCAGCAATTACGATAATTTACGAGATCAAATTCTCACAATGAATGTCAAAATGCAATACTTTGCCCATCGAATTAACGATGATCCGTTGAATTAACAACGAATGACAAGGTATAATACTTTACCCATCGAATTAACGATGATCCGTTGATTT
This sequence comes from Helianthus tuberosus, assembly GCA_030545235.1. NCBI lineage: Eukaryota > Viridiplantae > Streptophyta > Magnoliopsida > Asterales > Asteraceae > Helianthus > Helianthus tuberosus. Next base: position 32,291,365 of record CM060422.1, read on the forward strand.
AACAACGAACGATAAAGTATAATACTTTACCTATCGAATTAACGACAATCCGTCAAATTAATGACGAACGATAAAGTATAACCCTAATGTGGGCGGCATTTAAACATGCATTGGATATCTTGATCGTCTGATAAATGAATCGTAGCATCGATTATGCTAATACCCGGTATTGTGGCAGAATTTCGAGACCCGTGTGTGTTGGTATAGTAATTCGAACGTAACTCAGTGAATTTTGCGAATTTGTACGTCGTTTCTGTACCAGAATTCAAGTCCCAAACCCCACTATTTATAGGTGAAATTTTACCCTCAGGCGGCCCGCGTGAGAATACGCTTAACCTGAGGCGGGCCGCGTGAGACCTATATTTTAGCTATAGGTTGCCACGGTTGGCACTAGCTTGGCTGAGTTGACAGTTTTCGATAATTCCTTGTTGCCAACGTTTAAAATGGATAATCGTCCATAGGGTTTAACCCCCCCTGAGTTTTAGGGGCCCTAATCCTGATTCTGAAAATTATGAAAATTTCAGGGTTTGTTCAGAATTACTTGGGTGTCTCAATTAGGGTTTCCTTTGGACTAATTAATTTAATAATTATGACTTTTGATGAGAGTTGTTACACATACTACAAATGAAACTTACCAAGACGCTCAACAGGATACTCCGAGTGCTCTGCAATTGGCTGAGAATTACTCTGTTGGGTAATATACCTACCAAACTAAACACATTGCAAAAAAAAAGGTTTAAAACTCATGAAAAACCTGAATTAAACAAGATAATTACAAAATCCTTCTCACCTGATGAGACCATTTTCAGTTCCAGCAATAACCCTCTCTTCGTCAAGCTAAAGCATATGGCAAACAGCAAATCATTATTATGAACTAAAACCCAAATGAAGATAACGTGTGCCACTTATCAATTTTGATAGGCTGGTCTCAACTTTTAACCCAAAATAACTGACCTTTAGCAGGGCGTTCACAGGGTTTGGAGTGAGAGCCGTAAAGCGATCACTGAAAATATAAATAGATTAAGCAACATTTGCCACAAAACCAATTATATGTTGCACTGACGAGAAACCTCAAATTTCCAGAAAAAAATATCCATTAGCATTAAGCATTACCTGCAATCCTTGAAAAATCCCCAAGAGTATAATAACATAGGTCCACTTTCAGTCCCACAAATAACTTTTCGCCCGTTCTGAGTATTTAAATCAAAGAACACAAATTACTTTCAAATTCAGAAAGCAATATGATGTCAAACATGCACTTAACAGATAACAATTAACCTCGCTCTATTATACTCTTCTATTAACACCCTATTCCAAGATATAGACCACATGGAGAAACATTTCCAAGATTTAGAGATCATTTGCCCTTTTCTAAAGAGAGGCAAAGTCGTAAATATATCTTTGATGAACTTATTTACAGTGATGCTTATTCAAAATTAAATTTATTTCTAACTGTTGGTGTGAGTATTGCAAATTTTACATCATATACATACCTTCATTATCACTATTGACAACGGCTCATCTTCAGAAAATTCTGATTGTGTTTGGACCTGTGAAAATAAGTAAAGATTAAATGTATGAACATACAAGTGTAGAAAAGAAAAGTTATTGTATCATAAATCATGTTAAGCACATACCTTGTTACTTCGCAGATTACTAACAGATAGAGTGCCGTCTCCACTTGATAAGATTAAAAAAACGATATCATAATTTAGTATGTCTACCAATAGAAGCTTAACCAAAAACCAAGAATAAAGAGCGAAATGTACCTTGTTCCTAAAAGTTTCATGGAATCGGGTTCAAAGGTCATATCAGTAATGTAATCTTCATGAATTTGAAATGAATTGCAGCAGGACTGTTGTCTGGTATCCCATACCTACAAAGAGAAATGTAGCAGCTATATCAATCTCCAGTATGGATCTATGGCCAAACATCAACATCTGGTAGATTATTTCAAATCTAGACCTCTAAATGCATCGGTTAAAAGAATAGATCTATACAAGATATAGAAGTCGACTAAAACTGATATGAGCAAAGTCATGAACAGAGATTTGATTGAGACAAAGATAACAAGTAAGAAACCTTTATGCACCCTTCGTCACCTCCAGAAGCAATCATTGTTTCTGTGAGATTAACCAGGCGGTTGACAGCTTTCCTGCAACACACGTGATCATTGTACGCTAAAGATCAAAGCTTAATAATAACCAAAACATCCTCAAATCTATTGTAGAAAACAAGGACACCTACTCATGGGAGTTTTCAAGACGCGCAACTGGAGATCATGTTTCGATATCAGTGGCCAGAAAGGAACAGTCTGGAGAACCCGTGAGGATCACTGATAATAAGAATAAACAAACAATAAACAACATTAAGCTCTTCATTGGAATGAAAGAAGTCAGTATTCAATCAGTTTTGCATAGTATATAAACAATGATGTTCATTACCACGTCCTTCGTTGATGAATCTAACAGCTCTACAAGATTCACTGTGAGCACGAACCTTCAAGACCCTAAAATAACCCAGATTTAACATAATAAGAAGATGAATATAAGAGTTAGTTATGATTTATCATAAACAAAAGAGAAAAATTGGTCAACGAAAACGTTGGGGTCGGGTATCGAACCCGCGACCATGTGATTAACAACAACAACAGTAAGCACTAGACTAATGTCCAGCTTTGTGTTTTAATTGGATTAGTGATTCATTTATGTACTACTCAACATAAACCTTTCAAAGGTCAAAAATTAGGATATTGCTTGTTCTTGTTATTCTCCTGTTATAGTTCTAACTTGTGATGTTATAGTTGGTTTCATTTTTATTTATACAAACAAAATTATTCATCTTTTCTAAAAAAAAAAAGCATTTCGTAACTGTTAGTTGTGAACTCCCATATTTTGTGGTTTGAACATTAATAAAGTGTTGGAATACAGTATGTATCGACAAAATCAGAAGGACAAGAAAATTTATACCGCAACAGTGGCGACTCGAGTACAACGCAACTCCGGCGAAACGAGAACCGACGCCCGAAACCTGACCGAGTTAACCCGAACAATTATAACCCGAGACTGAACCGAGAGCAAAACTGAATCGGAGCTAAGCTGAGCCAAGATCCGAACCAAACTGATGTCGAAACACGAACCAGACTCGACCCGACCCCCACCCGGAGCTCGCCTGACTTCACCCGAGTGAACGGAAACCCGGAACCATGTACCGGAATCCGCGTCTGAGCTGATACGAGAGCCGAACCACCAAATCAAAACTGAGATTAAGTTTGAAGCTAGAATATAACCTGAACCGCACCGGAAATACCCGCCGCCGCTCTTCTTCCTTCTCTATTCTCTCTCTTCGTTTCATCTCTCTCTCTCCGTTTCATCTCTCTCTCTCTTCGTTTCTGTCTCTCCAAGGATCCTTACCGGACCACCGAGGTGTGGTGGCTGGCCCAACGCATGCCGCCAGCTCTGTCGGCCGGAGCTCCTCTGTGTTCGCCGGAGTCCGGCTCCCGTCTGTTGGCCACGAACGAGAGGAAGAGGAAAGGGGGTACAAGGTGAGTGCAGGGGTCTGGTGTCGGCTGAATTATAATGTGAGGGTAGGGTTTTTTTTATTAAAGGAGAAGGGGATTAAGGTTTAAGCCAAATGACAGCTTTAGTCCCTGGGGTTTAATTTAGTTAGGTTAACTTATGTTATTTTTCTTAAAAAGAACACTAACTCTACAATTAACTAACTAAGTTAGTTTGCATTTACTAACTTTAAAAGTTAACGAGACTAACTAGTTTATTATAAAAAAAATAAACTTTTAAATAGTAAATTCAATTAATTTAATTAAACAAACCATGAATAAATAACCATTTTTATAACGGATTAGATTAAAGATGAAGATTTTTCGACGATTATAACGAAACGACTAATACAAGGATCCAAAGTTTCCAAAAATAGGAATATGAATAATGGTTTCTAAATGTGGAAAGTTGTGAAAACGCGGAGCGTTACCCTATCGGGACCAATTAATTAAAACAGGCTAAGTATGTGTATATATATGTATGTGTGTATGTATGCGTGTGTGTACACTTGGACAAACACATACTCATACATACATATATATATATAGAAGGTTCATGCGAGAACCACCCTTATTGCGAGAACCGCGAGAACCAATGTGAACACAAAATAAAATCTAAAAAAAATCAAAAAAGCACTCAAAAATTTTTTTTATTTTTTTTAATATTTTTTTAATAAAAATCGCTATATTTCGTTAAAAAAAAAAAAAAAAAAAAAACTTTTTTTTTTCGAGTAACAGTTATCCATGCACATGTGCATATGTATCATTACTTCAACAAATTCAGTAATACGTTATTAGGAATAGACAATTGAACTTTAATTTACAATACCATTAGTAATACACTACTTTTTACATTACCAATATTCAAAATGCACATGTGCATAATTAGGTATAACCATGATATAACGTGTTTTGTTACAAAAAGTTTGTGATTTTGAATGGAGAAGTAGGCTCATATACATGTTTTTTGGTTAGTTGTATCTAGTGGTTGATGGTTTGGTTATAGTTGTCAATTTTTTATGTAATATGTTGATTGGATGGTATAAATGGTGTTTACATACATGTATTAAAGTGAAAATATTGTTAATGGTATTGTATTATGGATGGTAGGAGGTAATGGTATTGTATTATGGATGGTAGAAGGTAATGGTAGTGTATTATGGATGGTATGATAGATGAAAAAGGAAAGTGTATTCAAAGTGGTGTACCAAAACACCTTATTTAATGTTGATACATATAAAATGCACATGTGCATTTCTAATATTGCTATGTAAAAAGTAGTGTATTACATATGGTAGTGTAAATAAAGTGCAATTGTCTAATATGTGTAATGAATTACGGACTTTGTCAAAGAAATGACAAAAAATGCACATGTGCATGCTTGTGTATTATGGATGGAATGATAGATGAAAGAGAAAGTAGTGTACCAAAACACCTTATTTCCTGTTAATACATATAAATGCACATGTGCATTTCTAACATTGTTAACGTAAAAAGTAGTGTATTACACGTGGTAGTGTAAATGAAAGTGCAATTGACTATTATTTGTAATGAATTACGGAATTTGACAAAGAAATTATACATATGCACATGTGCATGGATAACTGTTACTCGAATTTTTTTTTTTTTTTTTTTTTTGAAATTTTTTTTTTATTTTTTTTATTAACAAAATATTGCGATTTTTTTAAAAAAAATAGTAAAAAAATAAAAAAAAAAAATTTTGGGTGTTTTTTAGATTTTTTTAGGAATTACTGTTTGTGTTCACACTGGTTCTCGCGGTTCTCGCAATAAGGGGTGGTTCCTAACTGATCTTTGTCCTATATATATATATACATACACACATACATATACATATAGAGACAAGAAATACGTTTATATATATAGATATACACCTCAGTATAATTAAATATGAAAAGAATAATTGTTTTTTAGTCGGTACATACACGTATAAACATGTACAATGCGTATAAGTTGGTAAAGTAAAAGTATTTCATGTATAATTAATGTGTACAAAAGATGGAATGGAAAAACGATGTTTAAAGGTTGAAAAAATGAAAAAAACAAAAATTTTAGTCGGAAATTTGTCGGAAATTTCCGACCATTTTCCGACCAATAAAGGTTTTAGTCGGAAAATGGTCGGAAATTTCCGACAACTTTCCGACCAATAAAGGTTTTAGTCGGAAAATGGTCGGAAATTTCCGACCATTTTCCGACTAAAATTTTCGTTTTTTTCATTTTTTCAACATTTAAACATCGTTTTTTCGTTCCATCTTTTGTACACATTAATTATACATGAAATACTTTTACTTTACCAACTTATACGCGTTGTACATGTTTATACGTGTATGTACCCTATCGGGATCTATTAATTAAAACAGGCTAAGTATGTGTATATATATGTATGTGTGTATGTATGCGTGTGTGTACACTTGGACAAACACATGCTCATACATATATATATATATATATACACATACACACATACATATACATATAGAGACAAGAAATACGTTTATATATATAGATATACACCTCGGTATAATTAAATATGAAAAGAATAATTGTTTTTTAGTCGGTACATACACGTATAAACATGTACAATGCGTATAAGATGGTTAAGTAAAAGTATTTCATGTATAATTAATGTGTACAAAAGATGGAATGGAAAAACGATGTTTAAAGGTTGAAAAAATGAAAAAAACAAAAATTTTAGTCGGAAATTTGTCGGAAATTTCCGACCATTTTCCGACCAATAAAGGTTTTAGTCGGAAAATGGTCGGAAATTTCCGACAACTTTCCGACCAATAAAGGTTTTAGTCGGAAAATGGTCGGAAATTTCCGACCATTTTCCGACTAAAATTTTCGTTTTTTTCATTTTTTCAACATTTAAACATCGTTTTTTCGTTCCATCTTTTGTACACATTAATTATACATGAAATACTTTTACTTTACCAACTTATACGCGTTGTACATGTTTATACGTGTATGTACCCTATCGGGATCTATTAATTAAAACAGGCTAAGTATGTGTATATATATGTATGTGTGTATGTATGCGTGTGTGTACACTTGGACAAACACATGCTCATACATATATATATATATATATATATATATATATATACACATACACACATACATATACATATAGAGACAAGAAATACGTTGATATATATAGATATACACCTCGGTATAATTAAATATGAAAAGAATAATTGTTTTTTAGTCGGTACATACACGTATAAACATGTACAATGCGTATAAGTTGGTTAAGTAAAAGTATTTCATGTATAATTAATGTGTACAAAAGATGGAATGGAAAAACGATGTTTAAAGGTTGAAAAAATGAAAAAAACAAAAATTTTAGTCGGAAATTTGTCGGAAATTTCCGACCATTTTCCGACCAATAAAGGTTTTAGTCGGAAAATGGTCGGAAATTTCCGACAACTTTCCGACCAATAAAGGTTTTAGTCGGAAAATGGTCGGAAATTTCCGACCATTTTCCGACTAAAATTTTCATTTTTTTCATTTTTTCAACATTTAAACATCGTTTTTTCGTTCCATCTTTTGTACACATTAATTATACATGAAATACTTTTACTTTACCAACTTATACGCGTTGTACATTTTTATACGTGTATGTACCCTATCGGGACCTATTAATTAAAACAGGCTAAGTATGTGTATATATATGTATGTGTGTATGTATGCGTGTGTGTACACTTGGACAAACACATACTCATACATATACATATAGAGACAAGAAATACGTTTATATATATAGATATACACCTCGGTATAATTAAATATGAAAAGAATAATTGTTTTTTAGTCGGTACATACACGTATAAACATGTACAATGCGTATAAGTTGGTAAAGTAAAAGTATTTCATGTATAATTAATGTGTACAAAAGATGGAATGGAAAAACGATGTTTAAAGGTTGAAAAAATGAAAAAAATAAAAATTTTAGTCGGAAATTTGTCGGAAATTTCCGACCATTTTCCGACCATTTTTTTATCTTTTTTTTTGTCGGTAAATTGTAGGAAAATAGTCGGTAAAACCAGATTAGTTTTTTAGTCGGAACTTAGTCGGAAATTTTCCGACCAATTTTTTTCTCTTTTTTTTGGTCGGTAAATTGTAGGAAAATAGTCGGTAAAACCTGATTATTTTTTTAGTTGGTATTTTGTCGGAAAATGGTCGGAATTTTCCGACGAAATTGGTTTTGTCGGAAATTTTGGTAGGAAACCCCCCTATTTTCTAGTAGTGTATAAAATTATTATAAGTTTTTTTAATTGAATTATGTTTTAAAATATGATTAGTAAACGTAATAATTTATTCACTTTTTTTTTCACATGCAGACTTAGTTAATGTATCTTTTAAAAATCTTATATGTTTGCAACAAGTTAACCACTACAAGAATAATAGTCATTAGCGACACATGAGATGTCGCCGCTGATGATCATGATCCGGTTTGCATGTCCTCTCTGCGACATCATCTGGCCGTCAAAAGCTAGATCTAAGCCCGCCAACACTTCCCACCAGTCACCTTGCCTTTCATTCTCGCATTTAGTACTCTCTACGATATCGTCTCCTCCTACCACTAACCATCATCAGCCATCGTCACAAACCTAACCCCCAACCTCCATCCACAGCCTCCAGTGCTACATCACCATCGCGCATCAACTGGACCACTCCGCCACCGTCGCACAACCTCCGACCATCTACAAGTACGACCACCTCCACCTACAGATCAAACCCCCAATTTTAGTTAGTTTTTTTTTTTTTTAAATTTGTTTAATTGTTAATGAGTTTTGGTAAATGGTAGTTTTGACAAACCCCCAATTCTAACTTGTTTGCTTGATTTTGTATATATGTGTTAATGTATATGGTTGTGTGTATGGTTGTGTTTCTGTGTATGTATGTATGTATGTATGTATATGTTTGTGTGTATATAGATATGTATGGATGTATGGGTTTGTCTATTTATTTGTATGTATGTGTATATGAGTGTGTTTGTGTGTATATGTATATGTATGGATGTATGGGTTTGTCTGTTTGTTTGTATGTATGTGTATATGAGTGTGTTTGTGTGTATATGTATATGTATGGATGTATGGGTTTGTTTGTTTGTATGTATGCATGTATATGTATGTGTGTATGGGTGTGTTTGTGTTAATGTATGTATATGTATGTTTGTATAGGTGTTTTTGTGTGTATGTGTATGTATGTGGGCGTGTTTGTGTTTATGTAGGTATATATATGGGTGTGTTTGTGGATATATATGAATATGTATGTATATATGTATATGTATGGGGGTGTTTGTGTGTATGTATGTATATGTGTGGGTGTGTTTGTGTGTGTGTGTATGTATGTATGTATGTATGTTGTAATTTCTATTTGTAACTTTTAAGGAAATGATTTCACTTTGGATTGTGCTAGTGTAGATGCTGGCTGATGTCATGAGTCGAGGCCATGGAAGAGATGGTGCCGAGGATCCACCACCTACCTATGGTGGCGGGCGAAGTCGTCATGAGATGGACCATAAGTCTTATTTTCGTCGGACCAATAAAGGTTTTAGTCGGAAAATGGTCGGAAATTTCCGACCATTTTCCGACTAAAATTTTCGTTTTTTTCATTTTTTCAACATTTAAACATCGTTTTTTCGTTCCATCTTTTGTACACATTAATTATACATGAAATACTTTTACTTTACCAACTTATACGCGTTGTACATGTTTATACGTGTATGTACCCTATCGGGATCTATTAATTAAAACAGGCTAAGTATGTGTATATATATGTATGTGTGTATGTATGCGTGTGTGTACACTTGGACAAACACATGCTCATACATATATATATATATATATATATATATATATATATATACACATACACACATACATATACATATAGAGACAAGAAATACGTTTATATATATAGATATACACCTCGGTATAATTAAATATGAAAAGAATAATTGTTTTTTAGTCGGTACATACACGTATAAACATGTACAATGCGTATAAGATGGTTAAGTAAAAGTATTTCATGTATAATTAATGTGTACAAAAGATGGAATGGAAAAACGATGTTTAAAGGTTGAAAAAATGAAAAAAACAAAAATTTTAGTCGGAAATTTGTCGGAAATTTCCGACCATTTTCCGACCAATAAAGGTTTTAGTCGGAAAATGGTCGGAAATTTCCGACAACTTTCCGACCAATAAAGGTTTTAGTCGGAAAATGGTCGGAAATTTCCGACCATTTTCCGACTAAAATTTTCGTTTTTTTCATTTTTTCAACATTTAAACATCGTTTTTTCGTTCCATCTTTTGTACACATTAATTATACATGAAATACTTTTACTTTACCAACTTATACGCGTTGTACATGTTTATACGTGTATGTACCCTATCGGGACCTATTAATTAAAACAGGCTAAGTATGTGTATATATATGTATGTGTGTATGTATGCGTGTGTGTACACTTGGACAAACACATACTCATATATATATATATATATATATATATATACATACACACATACATATACATATAGAGACAAGAAATACGTTTATATATATAGATATACACCTCGGTATAATTAAATATGAAAAGAATAATTGTTTTTTAGTCGGTACATACACGTATAAACATGTACAATGCGTATAAGTTGGTAAAGTAAAAGTATTTCATGTATAATTAATGTGTACAAAAGATGGAATGGAAAAACGATGTTTAAAGGTTGAAAAAATGAAAAAAATAAAAATTTTAGTCGGAAATTTGTCGGAAATTTCCGACCATTTTCCGACCAATTTTTTTATCTTTTTTTTTTGTCGGTAAATTGTAGGAAAATAGTCGGTAAAACCAGATTAGTTTTTTAGTCGGAACTTAGTCGGAAATTTTCCGACCATTTTCCGACCAATTTTTTTCTCTTTTTTTTTTGGTCGGTAAATTGTAGGAAAATAGTCGGTAAAACCAGATTATTTTTTTAGTTGGTATTTTGTCGGAAAATGGTCGGAATTTTCCGACGAAATTGGTTTTGTCGGAAATTTTGGTAGGAAACCCCCCTATTTTCTAGTAGTGTATAAAATTATTATAAGTTTTTTTAATTGAATTATGTTTTAAAATATGATTAGTAAACGTAATAATTTTTTCACTTTTTTTTCTCATGCAGACTTAGTTAATGTATCTTTTAAAAATCTAATATGTTTGCAACAAGTTAACCACTACAAGAATAATAGTCATTAGCGACACATGAGATGTCGCCGCTGATGATCATGATCCGGTTTGCATGTCCTCTCTGCGACATCATCTGGCCGTCAAAAGCTAGATCTAAGCCCGCCAACACTTCCCACCAGTCACCGTGCCTTTCATTCTCGCATTTAGTACTCTCTACGATATCGTCTCCTCCTACCACTAACCATTATCAGCCATCGTCACAAACCTAACCCCCAACCTCCACCCACAGCCTCCAGTGCTACATCACCATCGCGCATCAACTGGACCACTCCGCCACCGTCGCACAACCTCCGACCATCTACAAGTACGACCACCTCCACCTACATCTCAAACCCCCAATTTTAGTTAGTTTTTTTTTAAATTTGTTTAATTGTTAATGAGTTTTGGTAAATGGTAGTTTTGACAAACCCCCAATTCTAACTTGTTTGCTTGATTTTGTATATATGTGTTAATGTATATGGTTGTGTGTATGGTTGTGTTTCTGTGTATGTATGTATGTATGTATGTATGTATGTATATGTTTGTGTGTATGAGTGTGTTTGTGTGTATATAGATATGTATGGATGTATGGGTTTGTCTATTTATTTGTATGTATGTGTATATGAGTGTGTTTGTGTGTATATGTATATGTATGGATGTATGGGTTTGTCTGTTTGTTTGTATGTATGTGTATATGAGTGTGTTTGTGTGTATATGTATATGTATGGATGTATGGGTTTGTTTGTTTGTATGTATGCATGTATATGTATGTGTGTATGGGTGTGTTTGTGTTAATGTATGTATATGTATGTTTGTATAGGTGTTTTTGTGTGTATGTGTATGTATGTGGGCGTGTTTGTGTTTATGTAGGTATATATATGGGTGTGTTTGTGGATATATATGAATATGTATGTATATATGTATATGTATGGGGGTGTTTGTGTGTATGTATGTATATGTGTGGGTGTGTTTGTGTGTGTGTGTATGTATGTATGTATGTTGTAATTTCTATTTGTAACTTTTAAGGAAATGATTTCACTTTGGATTGTGCTAGTGTAGATGATGGCTGATGTCATGAGTCGAGGCCATGGAAGAGATGGTGCCGAGGATCCACCACCTACCTATGGTGGCGGGCGAAGTCGTCATGAGATGGACCATAAGTCTTATTATAATTAGTTTGTTTATTCATTTATTCAAGTTATTATGACTAATAATTTTTAATTACAATTGCAGTTGTTCAATGCAAAAATACAAGAGGGAAGGCTAAAACCCTGAAACTCTCACAATAAGTGTCTAAAATGAGGGGTGACTCTTCCTTTTGTTAGACAAGCTACATTTACCCCATTTGGTGCGTATAATGATTTATTCACACACGAAGTGGTAATTTATGTGTGGCTGACCATCTAATTCGATAATAATTTTTGGAAATATCTTTCCCCTGCCGAGAAGAATGCCTTGTATGAGCATCTCAAGGTAAATGGTTTATTTAAGTATATTCTACAAGATTTTGAGGGCCAAACTCAATGCTCAGGTGAAGATAGTCAACATATACACGTGTGATTTAGTTTACGAAGATTTTTCAATGCCAAGAACCTCGATCAGAGAGTAAAAAAGGCGTGAGGTTCACAATGGTGTAAAACTAAAATGGGATATTTCGGGCCAGGATTCGAGTTACAGGAACAAGGGCCAAACCAACCACTAAAGAATGGAATCTTCGAGCGAAAACACTTGAGAACCTCCTGGAAGCAGCTTTTCTTGCCACCAGACCATTCTCCATCAATTAGGAATCTGATGGCGTCACTAAAAACATTCCTTAAATTGTAGCCATTTTTTGAGTGTCTATTTTTTAGTGTCTAATCCGCATATATATCACCATTGCTCTTGATTTTCTTGACTGTATATCTCTTAAATGTCAACATATACACGTGTGATTTAGTTTAAGAAGATTTTTCAATGCCGAGAACCTCGATCAGAGAGTAAAAAAGGCGCGAGGTTCACAATGGTGTAAAACTAAAATGGGATATACCGGGCTAGGAATCGAGTTACAGGAACAAGGGCCAAACCAACCACCCAAGAATGGAATCGTCGAGCGAAAACACTTGACAACCTCCTGGAAGCAGCTTTTCTTGCCAACAGACATTTCTCCATCAATTAGGAATCTGATGCCGTCACTAAATACATTCTTTAAATTGTAGCAATTTTTTAGTGTTTATTTTTTGGTGTCTAATCCGCATATATATCACCATTGCTATTGATTTTCTTGATAGTATATCTCTTAAATGTCAACATATACACGTGTGATTTAGTTTACGAAGATTTTTCAATGCCGAGAATCTAGATCAGAGAGTAAAAAAGGCATAACGTTCACAATGGTGTAAAACTAAAATGGGATATACCGGGCTACAATACGAGTTACAGGAACAAGGGCCAAACCAACCACCCAAGAATGGAATCGTCGAGCGAAAACGATTGACAACCTCCTGGAAGCATCTTTTATTGCCACTAAACCTTTCTCCATCAATTAGGAATCTGATGCCGTCACTAAACACATTCCTTAAATTGTAGCCATTTTTTGAGTGTTTATTTTTTGGTGTCTAATCCGCATATATATCGCCATTGCTCTTGATTTTCTTGAATGTATATCCTTTAAGTGTCAACATATACACGTGTGATTTAGTTTACGAAATTTTTTCAATGCCGAGAACCTCGATCAGAGATTAAAAGAGGTGTGAGATTCACAATGGTGTAAAACTAAAATGGGATATACCGGGCAAGGATTCGAGTTACAGGAACAAGGGCCAAACCAACCACCCAAGAATGGAATCATCGAGCGAAAACACTTTACAACCTCCTGGAAGCATGTATTCTTGCCACCAGACCTTTCTCCATCAACTAGGAATCTGATGCCGTCACTAAACACATTCCTTAAATTGTAGCCATTTTTTGAGTGTTTATTTTTTGGTGTCTAATACGCATATATATCACCATTGCTCTTGATTTTCTTGACTGTATATCTCTTAAATGTCAACATATACACGCGTGATTTAGTTTACGAAGATTTTTTAATGCCGAGAACCTCGATCACAGAGTAAAAAAGACGTAAGGTTCACAATGGTGTAAAACTAAACGGGATATACCAGGCTAGGATTCGAGTTACAGGAACAAGGGACTAACCAACCACCCAAGAATGGAATCGCCGAGCGAAAACACTTGACAACCTCCTAGAAGCAGCTTTTCTTGCCACCAGACCTTTCTCCATCAATTAGGAATCTGATGCCGTCACTAAACACATTCCTTAAATTGTAGCTATTTTTTGAGTATTTATTTTTTGGTGTCTAATCCGCATATACATCACCATTGCTCTTGATTTTCTTGACTGTATATCTCTTAAATCTCAACATATACGCGTTTGATTTAGTTTTCGAAGATTTCTCAATGCCGTGAACCTCGATCTGAGAGTAAAAAAGGCGTGAGGTTCACAATGGTGTAAAACTAAAATAGGATATACCGGGCTAGGATTCGAGTTACAGTAACAAGGGCCAAACCAACCACCCAATAATGGAATCGTCGAGCGAAAACACTTGACAACCTCCTGGAAGCAGCTTTTCTTGCGAAAAGACCTTTCTCCATCAATTAGGAATCTGATGCCATCACTAAACACATTCCTTAAATTGTAGCCATTTTTTGAGTGTATATCTCTTAAATGTCAACATATACACGTGTGATTTAGTTTACGAAGATTTTTCAATGCCGAGAACCTCCTGGAAGCAGCTTTTCTTGCCACCAGACCTTTCTTCATCAATTATGAATCTGATGCCATCACTAAACACATTCCTTAAATTGTAGCCATTTTTTTAGTGTTTATTTTTTGGTGTCTAATCCGCATATATATCACCATTGCTCTTGATTTTCTTGACTGTATATCTCTTAAATGTCAAAATATACACGTGTGATTTAGTTTACGATGATTTTTAATGCCGAGAACCTCGATCAGAGAGTAAAAAAGGCGTAAGGTTCACAATGGTGTAAAACTAAAATGGGATGTACCGGGCTAGGATTCGAGTTACAGGAACAAGGGCTAAACAAACCTCTCAAAAATGGAATCGTCGAGCGAAAACATTTGACAACCTCCTGGAAGCAGCTTTTCTTGCCACTAGACCTTTCTCCATCAATTAGGAATCTGATGCCGTCACAAATCACATTCCATAAATTGTAGCCATTTTTTTAGTGTTTATTTTGTGGTGTCTAATCCACATATATATCACCATTGCTCTTGATTTTCTTGACTGTAAATCCTTTAAATGTCAACATATACACGTGTGATTTAGCTTACGAAGATTTACATTTAAGAGATATACAGTCAAGAAAATCAAGAGCAATGGTGATATATATACGGATTAGTCACCAAAAAATAAACACTCAAAAAATGGCTACAATTTAATGAATGTGTTTAGTGACGGCATCAGATTCCTAATTGATGGAGAAAGGTCTGGTGGCAAGAAAAGCTGCTTCCAAGAGGTTGTCAAGTGTTTTCGCTCGACGATTCCATTCTTGGGTGTTTCGTTTGTCCCATGTTCCTGTAACTCGAATCCTAGCCCGTTATATCCCATTTTAGTTTTACACCATTGTGAACCTTACGCCTTTTTTAGTCTCTGATCGAGGTTGTCGGCATTGTAAACTCTTCGTAAACTAAATCACACGTGTATATGTTGACATTTAAGAGATATACAGTCAAGAAAATCAAGAGCAATGGTGATATATATGCGGATTAGACACCAAAGAATAAACACTCAAAAAATAGCTACAATTTAAGGAATGCGTTTAGTGACGGCATCAGATTCCTAATTGATGAAGAAATGTCTGGTGGCAAGAAAAGCTGCTTCCAGGAGGTTGTCAAATGTTTTCGCTCGACGATTCCATTCTTGGGTGGTTGGATTTGGTCCTTGTTCCTGTAACTCGAATCCGAGCCCGGCATATCCCATTTTAGTTTTACACCATTGTGAACCTTACGCCTTTTTTAGTCTCTGATCGAGGTTCTCCGCATTGAAAAATCTTCGTAAACTAAATCACACGTATATATGTAGACATTTAAGAGATATACAGTCAAAAATATCAAGGGCAATGGTGATATATATGCGGATTAGACACCAAAAAATAAACACTAAAAAAATGGCTACAATTTAAGGAATGTGTTTAGTGACGGCATCAGATTCCTAATTGATGGAGAAAGGTCTGGTGGCAAGAAAAACTTATTCCAGGAGGTTGTCAAGTGTTTTCGCTCGATGATTCCATTCTTGGGTGGTTGGTTTAGCCCTTGCTCCTGTAACTCGAATCCTAGCCCGGTATATCTCAATTTAGTTTTACACCATTGTAAACCTTATGCCTTTTTAACTCGCTGATCGAGGTTCTCGACATTGAAAAATCTTCGTAAACTAAATCACATTTGTATATGTTAACATTTAAGAAATATACAATCAAGAAACTCAAGAGCAATGGTAATTTATATGCGGATTTGACACCAAAAAATAAACACTTAAAAAATGGCTACAAATTAAGGAATGTGTTTTTTGATGGATAAAGGTCTGTTGGCAAGAAAAGCTGCTTCCAGGAGGTTGTCAAGCGTTTTCTCTCGACGATTCAATTCTTGGGTGGTTGGTTTGGCCCATGTTCCTGTAACTCGAATCCTAGCCCGGTATTTCCCATTTTAGTTTTACACCATTGTGAACCTTAGGCCTTTTTTACTCTCTGATCGAGGTTCTCATTTTAGTTTTACACCATTGTGAACCTTAGGCCTTTTTTACTCTCTGATCGAGGTTCTCGACATCGAAAAATCTTCGTAAACTAAATCACACGTGTATATGTTGACATTTAAGAGATATACAGTTAAGAGAATCAAGAGCAATGGTGATATATATGCGGATTAGACACCAAATAATAAACACTCAAAAAATGGCTACAATTTAAGGAATGTGTTTAGTGACGGCATCAGATTCCTAATTGACGGAGAAAGGTCTGGTGGCAAGAAAAGCTTATTCCAAGAGGTTGTCAAGTGTTTTCGCCCGACAATTCCATTCTTGGGTGGTTGGTTTGGCCCTTGTTCCTGTAACTCGAATCCTAGCTCGGTATATCCCATTTTAGTTTTACACTTTTGTGAACCTTACGCCTTTTTTACTCTCTGATTGAGGTTCTCGGCATTGAAAAATCTTCGTAAACTAAATCACTCGTGTATATGTTAACATTTAAGAGATATACAGTCGAGAAAATCGAGAGCAATGGTGATATATATATGTTGATTAGACACCAAAAAATAAACACTCAAACAATGGCTACAATTTAAGGAATGTGTTTAGTGACGGCATAAGATTTCTAATTGATGGAGAAAGGCCTGGTGGCAAGAAAAGCTGCTTCGAGGAGGTTGTTAAGTGTTTTCGCTCGACGATTTCATTCTTGGGTGGTTAGTTTGGCCCTTGTTCCTGTAACTCGAATCCTAGCCGGGTATATCCCATTTTAGTTTTACACCATTGTGAACCTTACGCCTTTTTTACTCTCTGATCGAGGTTCTTGGCATTGAAAAATCTTTGTAAACTAAATCACACGTGTATATGTTGACATTTAAGAGATATACAGTCAAGAAAATCAAGAGCAATGGTGATATATATGCGGATTAGACACTAAAAAATGGCTACAACTTAAGGAATGTGTTTAGTGATGGCATCAGATTCCTGATTGATGGATAAAGTTCTGGTGGCAAGAAAAGCTGCTTCCAGAAGGTTGTCAAGTGTTTTCGCTCGACGATTCCATTCTTGGGTTGTTGGTTTGGCCCTTGTTCCTGTAACTCGAATCCCAGCCCGGTATATCTCATTTTAGTTTTACACTGTTGTGAACCTTACGCCTTTTTTACTCTCTGATCGAGGTTCTCGGCATTGAAAAATCTTCGTAAACTAAATCACACGTGTATATGTTGACATTTAAGAGATATACAGTCAAGAAATCAAGAGCAATGGTGATATATGTGCGGATTAGACACCAAAAAATAAACACTCAAAAAATGGCCACAATTTAAGGAATGTGTTTAGTGACGGCATCAGATTCCTAATTGATGGAGAAAGGTCTGGTGGCAAGAAAAGCATATTCCAGGATGTTGTCAAGTGTTTTCGCTATATGATTCCATTCTTGGGTGGTTGGTTTGGCCCTTGCTCCTGTAACTCGAATCCTAGCCCGGTATATCTCATTTTAGTTTTACACCATTGTGAACCTTATGCCATTTTTAGTTTCCGATCGTGGTTCTCGACATTGAAAAATCATCGTAAACTTAATCACACGTGTATATGTTGACATTTAAGAAATATACAGTCAAGAAACTCAAGAGAAATGGTGATTTATATGCGGATTTGACACCAAAAAATAAACACTCAAAAAATGGCTACAATTTAAGGAATGTGTTTAGTGATAGCATCAGAATCCTGATAGATGGATAAAGGTCTGGTGGCAAGAAAAGCTGCTTCCAGGAGGTTGTCAAGTGTTTTCGCTTAACGATTCCATTCTTGGGTAGTTGGTTTGGCCCATGTTCCTGTAACTCGAATCCTAGCCCGGTATTTCCCATTTTAGTTTTACACAATTGTGAACCTTAGGCCTTTTTTACTCTCTGATCAAGGTTCTCGACATAAAAAAATCTTCGTAAACTAAATCACACGTGTATATGTTGACATTTAAGAGATATACAGTTAAGAGAAACAAGAGCAATGGTGATATATATGCGGATTAGACACCAAATAATAAACACTCAAAAAATGGCTATAATTTAAGGAATGTGTTTTCGTGACGGCATCAGATTCCTAATTGACGGAGAAAGGTCTGGTGGCAAGAAAAGTTTATTCCAAGAGGTTGTCAAGTGTTTTCGCCCGACAATTCCATTCTTGGGTGGTTGGTTTGGCCCTTGTTCCTGTAACTCAAATCCTAACCCGGTATATCCCATTTTAGTTTTACACTTTTGTGAACCTTACGCCGTTTTTACTCTCTGATCGAGGTTCTCGGCATTGAAAAATCTTCGTAAACTAAATCACACGTGTATATGTTAACATTTAAGAGATATACAGTCGAGAAAATCGAGACCAATGGTGATATATATACGTATTAGACACCAAAAAATAAACACTCAAAAAATGGCTACAATTTAAGGAATGTGTTTAGTGACGGCATCAGATTCCTAATTGATTGAGAAAAGTCTGGTGGCAAGAAAAGGTGCTTCCAGTAGGTTGTCAAGTGTTTTCGCTCGACGATTCATTCTTGGGTGGTTGGTTTGGCCCTTGTTCCTGTAACTCGAATCCGAGCTGGGTATATCCCATTTTAGTTTTACACCATTGTGAACCTTACGCCTTTTTTACTCTCTGATCGAGGTTCTTGGCATTGAAAAATCTTTGTAAACTAAATCACACGTGTATATGTTGACATTTAAGAGATATACAGTCAAGAAAATCAAGAGCAATGGTGATATATATGCGGATTAGACACTAAAAAATGGCTACAATTTAAGGAATGTGTTTAGTGATGGCATCAGATTCCTGATTGATGGAGAAAGTTCTGGTTGCAAGAAAAGCTGCTTCCAGAAGGTTGTTAAGTGTTTTCGCCCGACAATTCCATTCTTGGGTGGTTGGTTTGGCCCTTGTTCCTGTAACTCGAATCCTAACCCGGTATATCCCATTTTAGTTTTACACTTTTGTGAACCTTACGCCGTTTTTACTCTCTGATCGAGGTTCTCGGCATTGAAAAATCTTCGTAAACTAAATCACACGTGTATATGTTAACATTTAAGAGATATACAGTCGAGAAAATCGAGAGCAATGGTGATATATATACGTATTAGACACCAAAAAATAAACACTCAAAAAATGGCTACAATTTAAGGAATGTGTTTAGTGACGGCATCAGATTCCTAATTGATGGGAAAAGTCTGGTGGCAAGAAAAGGTGCTTCCAGTAGGTTGTCAAGTGTTTTCGCTCGACGATTCATTCTTGGGTGGTTGGTTTGGCCCTTGTTCCTGTAACTCGAATCCGAGCCGGGTATATCCCATTTTAGTTTTACACCATTGTGAACCTTACGCCTTTTTTACTCTCTGATCGAGGTTCTTGGCATTGAAAAATCTTTGTAAACTAAATCACACGTGTATATGTTGACGTTTAAGAGATATACAGTCAAGAAAATAAAGAGCAATGGTGATATATATGCGGATTAGACACTAAAAAATGGCTACAATTTAAGAAATGTGTTTAGTGACGGCATCAGATTCCTAATTGATGGAGAAAGGTTTGGTGGCAAGAAAAGCATATTCCAGGATGTTGTCAAGTGTTTTCGCTCTATGATTCCATTCTTGGATGGTTGGTTTGGCCCTTGTTCCTGTAACTCGAATCCTAGCCCGGTATATCTCATTTTAGTTTTACACCATTGTGAACCTTATGCCTTTTTTAGTTTCTGATCGAGGTTCTCGACATTGAAAAATCTTCGTAAACTAAATCACACGTGTATATGTTGACATTTAAGAGATATACAGTCAAGAAAATCAAGAGCAATGGTGATATATATGCGGATTAGACACCAAAAAATAAACACTAAAAAAATGGCTACAATTTAAGAAATGTGTCTAGTTACGGCATCAGATTCCTGATAGATGGATAAAGGTCTGGTGGCAAGAAAAGCTGCTTCCAGGAGGTTGTCAAGTGTTTTCGCTCGACGATTCCATTCTTGGGTGGTTGGTTTGGCGATTGTTCTTGTAACTCCAATCCTAGCCCGGTATATCCCATTTTAGTTTTACATCATTGTGAACGTTACGCTTTTTTTACTCTCTGATTGAGGTACTCGGCATTGAAAAATCTTCGTAAACTAAATCACACGTGTATATGTTGACATTTAAGAGATATACAGTCAAGAAAATCAAGAGCAATAGTGATATATATACGGATTAGACACCAAAAAATAAATATTCAAAAAATGGCACCAATTTAAGGAATGTGTTTAGTGACGGCATCAGATTCCTAATTGATGGAGAAAGGTTTGGTGGCAAGAAAAGCTGCTTCCATGAGGTTGTGAAGTAATTTCACTCGACGATTCCATTCTTGGGTGGTTGGTTTGGCCGTTGTTGATGTAACACGAATCTTAGAACTGTATATCCCATTTTAGTTTTACACCATTGTGAATCTTACGCCTTTTTTACTCTCTGATCGAGGTTCTCGGCGTTGAAAAATCTTCGTAAACTAAATTACACGTGCATATGTTGACATTTAAGAGATATACAGTTAAGAAAATCAAGAGCAATGATGATATATGTGCGGATTAGACACCAAAAAATAAACACTCAAAAAATGGCTGCAATTTAAGGAATGTGTTTAGTGACGGCATCAGATTACTAATTGATGGAGAAAGGTCTGGTGGCAAGAAAAGCTGCTTCCAGGAGGTTGTCAAGTGTTTTCGCTCGACGATTCCATTCTTGGGTGGTTGGTTTGGCCTTGTTCCTGTAACTCGAATCCTAGTCCGGTATATCCCATTTTATTTTTACACCATTGTGAACCTTACGCCTTTTTTACTCTTTGATCGAGGTTCTTGGCATTGAAAAATCTTCGTAAACTAAATCACATGTGTATATGTTGACATTTAAGAGATATACAGTTAAGAAAATCAAGAGCAATGGTGATATATGTGCGGATTAGACACCAAAAAATAAACACTCAAAAATGGCAACAATTTAAGGAATGTGTTTAGTGACGGCATCAGATTACAAATTGATGGAGAAAGGTCTGGTGGAAAGAAAAGCTGCTTCCAGGAGGTTGTCATGTGTTTTCGCTCGATGATTCTATTCTTGGGTGATTGGTTTGGCCCATGTTCCTGTAACTCGAATCATAGCCCGGTATATCCCATTTTAGTTTTACACAATTGTGAAACTTACGCCTTTTTTACTCTCTGATCTAGGTTCTCGGCATTGAGAAATCTTCGTAAACTAAATCACAGGTGTATATGTTGACATTTAAGAGATATACAGTCAAGAAAATCAAGAGCAATGGTGATATATATGCGGATTAGACACCAAAAAATTAACATTCAAAAAATGGATACAATTTAAGGAATGTGTTTAGTGACGGCATCAGATTACTAATTGATGAAGAAAGGTCTGGGGGCAAGAAAAGCTGCTTCCAGGAGGTTGTCAAGTGTTTTCGCTCGACGATTCCATTCTTTGGTGGTTGGTTTGGCCTTTGTTCCTGAAACTCGAATCCTAGCACGGTATATCCCATTTTATTTTTACACCATTGTGAACCTTACGCCTTTTTTACTCTCTGATCGAGGTTCTCAGCATTGAAAAATCTTCGTAAACTAAATCACACGTGTATATGTTGACATTTAAGAGATATACAGTCAAGAAAATCAAGAGCAATGGTGATATACATGCGGATTAGACACCAAAAAATAAACACTCAAAAAACGGCTACAATTTAAGGAATGTGATTATTGACGGCATCAGATTTCTAATTGATGGAGAATTGTCTGGTGGCAAAAAAAGCTGCTTCCAGGAGGTTGTCAAGTGTTTTCGCTCGACGATTCCATTCTTGGGTGGTTGGTTTGGCCCTTGTTCCTGTAACTCGAATCCTATCCGGGTATATCTCATTTTAGTTTTACATCATTATGAACCTTACGCCTTTTTTACTCTCTGATCGAGGTTCTCGGCATTGAAAAAACTTCGTAAACTAAATCACACGTGTATATGTTGACATTTAAGAGATATACAGTCAAGAAAATCAAGATCAATGGTGATATATATACGTATTAGACACCAAAAAATAAACACTCAAAAAATGGCTACAATTTAAGGAATGTGTTTAGTGACGGCATCAGATTCCTAATTGATGGAGAAAGGTCTGGTGGAAAGAAAAGCTGCTTCCAGGAGTTTGTCAAGTGTTTTCGCTCGACGATTCCATTCTTGGGTGGTTGGTTTGGCCCTTGTTCCTGTAACTCGAATCCTAGCCCAGTATATCCTATTTTAGTTTTACACCATTGTGAACCTTACGTCTTTTTTACTCACTGATCGAGGTTCTCGGAATTGAAAAATCTTCGTAAACTAAATCACACATGTATATATTGACATTTAAGAGATATACAGTCTAGAAAATCAAGAGTAATGGTGATATATATGCAGATTAGACACCAAAAAATAAACACTCAAAAAATGGCTACAATTTAAGGAATGTGTTTAGTGACGGCATCAGATTCCTAATTGGTGGAGAATGGTCTGGTGGCAAGAAAAGCTGCTTCCAGGAGGTTGTCAAGTGTTTTTGCTTGACGATTCCAATCTTAGGTGGTTGGTTTGGCCCTTGTTCATGTAACTCGAATCCTAGCCCGGTATATACCATTTTAGTTTTACACCATTGTGAACCTTACGCCTTTTTTACTCTCTGATCGAGATTCTCGGCATTGAAAAATCTTCGTAAACTAAATCACACGTGTATATTGACATTTAAGAGATATACAGTCAAGAAAATCAAGAGCAATAGTGATATATATACGGATTAGACACCAAAAAATAAACATTCAAAAAACGGCTACAATTTAAGTAATGTGTTTCGTGACGGCATCAGATTCCTAATTGATGGAGAAAGGTCTTGTGGCAAGAAAAGCTGCTTCCAGGAGGTTGCGAAGTAATTTCGCTCGACGATTCCATTCTTAGGTGGTTGGTTTGGCCCTTGTTCATGTAACTCGAATCCTAGCCCGGTATATCCCATTTTAGTTTTACACCATTGTGAACCTTACGCCTTTTTTTACTCTCTGATCGAGGTTCCCGGCATTGAAAAATCATCGTAAACTAAATCACACGTGTATATGTTGACATTTAAGAGATATACAGTCAAGAAAATCAAGAGCAATGGTGATATATGTGCGGATTAGACACCAAAAAATAAACACTAAAAAATGGCTACTGTTTAAGGAATGTGATTATTGACGGCATCAGATTTCTAATTGATGGAGAATTGTCTGGTGGCAAAAAAAGCTGCTTCCAGGAGGTTGTCAAGTGTTTTCGCTCGACGATTCCATTCTTGGGTGGTTGGTTTGGCCCTTGTTCCTGTAACTCGAATCCTATCCGGGTATATCTCATTTTAGTTTTACATCATTATGAACCTTACGCCTTTTTTACTCTCTGATCGAGGTTCTCGGCATTGAAAAAACTTCGTAAACTAAATCACGCGTGTATATGTTGACATTTAAGAGATATACAGTCAACAAAATCAAGAGCAATGGTTATATATGTGCGGATTAGACACCAAAAAATAAACATTCAAAAAATTGATACAATTTAAGGAATGTGTTTAGTGACGGCATCAGATTCCTAATTGATGGAGAAAGGTCTGGTGGCAAGAAAAGTTTATTACAGGAGGGTGTCAAGTGTTTTTGCTCGACGATTCCATTCTTTGTTGGTTGGTTTGGACTTTGTTCCTGAAACTCGAATCCTAGCCCGGTATATCCCATTGTGAACCTTACGCTTTTTTTACTCTCTTATCGAGGTTCTCGACATTGAAAAATCTTTGTAAACTAAATCACACGTGTATATGTTGATATTTAAGAGATATACAGTCAAGAAAATCAAGAGCAATGGTGATATATATGCGGATTAGACACCAAAAAATAAACACCTAAAAATGGCTACAATTCAAGGAATGTGTTTATTGACGACATCTGATTCCTAATTGATGGAGAAATGTCTGATAGCAAGAAAAGCTGCTTCCAGGAGGTTGTCAAGTGCTTTCGCTCGACGATTACATTCTTGGGTTGTTGGTTTGGCCCTTGTTCCTGTAACTCGAATCCTAGCCCGGTATAGCCCATTTTAGTTTTACACCATTGTGAACCTTACGCCATTTTTACTCTATGATAGAGGTTCTCGGCATTGAAAAATCTTCGTAAACTAAATCACACGTGTATATGTTAACATTTAAGAGATATACAGTCAAGAAAATCAAGAGCAATGGTGATATATATGCGGATTAGACACCAAAAAATAAAAATTTAAACAATGGCTACAATTTAAGTAATGTGTTTAGTGACGGCATCAGATTTCTAATTGATGGAGAAAGGTCAGGTGGCAAGAAAAGCTACTTCCAGAAGGTTGTCAAGTGTTTTCGCTCGACGATTCCATTCTTGGGCGGTTGGTTTGGCCCTTGTTCCTGTAACTCAAATCCTAGCCCGGTATATCCCATTTTAGTTTTACACCATTGTGAACCTTACGGCTTTTTTACTCTCTGATCGAGGTTCTCGGCATTGAAAAATCTTCGTAAACTAAATCAGACGTGTATATGCTGACATTTAAAAGATATATAGTCAAGAAAATCAAGAGCAATGATGATATATATGCGGATTAGACACCAAAAAATAAACACCCAAAAAATGGCTACAATTTAAGGAATGTGTTTAGTAATGGCATCGGATTCCTGATTGATGGAGAAAGGTCTGGTGGCAAGAAAAGCTGCTTCCAGGAGGTTGTCAAGTGTTTTCGCTGAACGATTCCATTCTTGGGTGGTTGGTTTGGCCCTTGTTCCTGTTACTCGAATCCAAGCCCAGTATTTACCATTTTAGTTTTACACCATTGTGAACCTTACGCCTTTTTTACTCTCTGATCGAGGTTCTCGGCATTGAAAATCTTCGTAAACTAAATCACACGTGTATATGTTGACATTTAAGAGATATACAGTCAAGATAATCTAGAGTGATGGTGATATATATGCGGATTACAAAAAAAACAAATACTCAAAAAATGGCTACAATTTCAGGAATGAGTTTAGTGACGGCATCAGATTGCTAATTGATAGAGAAAGGTGTGGTGGCAAGAAAAGCTTATTCCAGGAGGTTGTCAAGTGTTTTCGCTCGATGATTCCTTTCTTGGGTGGTTGGTTTGGCCCTTGTTCCTGTAACTCGAATCCTATCCTGGTATATCTCATTTTAGTTTTAGACCATTGTGAACCTTATGCCTTTTTTACTCTCTGGTCGAGGTTCTGAACATTGAAAAATCTTCATAAACTAAATCACACATGTATATGTTGACATTTAAGAGATATACAGTCAAGAAAATCAAGAGCAATGGTGATTTATATGCGGATTAGACACCAAAAAATAAACACTCAAAAAAGGGCTAAAATTTAAGGAATGTGTTTAGTGACGGCATCTGATTCCTAATTGATGGAGAAAGGTCTGGTGGAAAGAAAAGCTGCTTCCAGGAGGTTGTCAAGTGTTTTCGCTCGATGATTCCATTCCTGGGTGGTTGGTTTGGCCCTTGTTCGTGTAACTCGAATCCTAGCTTGGTATATCTCTTTTTAGTTTTACACCATTGTGAACCTTACACCTTTTTTACTCTCTGAACTAAATCACACGTGTATATGTTGACATTTAAGAGATATACAGTCTAGAAAATCAAGAGCAATGGTGATATATATGCGGATTAGACACCAAAAAATAAACACTAAAAAATGGCTACAATTTAAGGAATGTGTTTAGTGATTACATCAGATTCCTAATTAATGGGGAAAGGTCTGGTGGCAAGACAAGATGCTTCCAGGAGGTTGTTAAGTGTTTTCGCTCGACGATTCCATTCTTGGGTGGTTGGTTTGGCCCTTGTTCCTTAACTCGAATTCTAGCCCGGTATATTCCATTTTAGTTTTACACCAATGTGAACCTTACGCCTTTTTTACTCTCTGATCGAGGTTCTCGGCATTGAAAAATTTTTGTAAACTAAATCACACATGTATATGTTGACATTTAAGAGATATACATTCAAGAAAATCAAGAGAAATTGTGATATATATATATATATATATATATTTATATATGCGGATTAGACACCAAAAAATAAACACTCAAAAATGGCTACAATTTAAGGAATGTGTTTAGTGACGGCATCAGATTCCTAGTTGATGGAGAAAGGTCTGGTGGCAAGAAAATGTGCTTCCAAGAGGTTGTCAAGTGTTTTCGCTCTTGATTAAGCACAACCTGTCCAGACGGAACACTCCTCTGACTCGATGAGTGATGAGAATCGTCTTTATGAGATACATGCGTTTGGGTAGGTGGTTTTGTATTAGGTACAAACTGGGCCTTGGTGCGTGTAGCACTTGATTCATTATACTGTCTGTCAAGAGCTCGAGTAACGGCATTATCTATTAATGTATGCAGTTCTGCTCCAGCTATATTAACTCTGGTAGTATCATTATTCTCCCTCGGGTGGCTGTTAACCTCATCTGACCCAGCCATGTAGCTTGATTGCTACATAAATATTGCCAATGATTTATTCAGAAGTCTATTATGGAATTGTCATTTATGGCAATTCATTAACCATGGAAATTTTAAGCCATATTGGTTAATATAATTTATTTAAATTTTTATTATATTTTATCCCAGTTATAAACTATTAAGGATAATAGGGTGGCATACAAAAGGCCTAGTCACAAGGATAATTTTAAATTATGAGCCATGACCTTATAGGATCGAGGCATTAAGGCTTGAACATAGTTCATCACCTTTTCTTGACAGTGAGTCAAAGACTACAATTGTCTTTTGTCTTTTAGGACAGTAGATATAGCCCGTAGGCATTTCATCACTAAGGGATGTTTATGATATGATCATCTTATCTGATTATCTGAGCCATGATTTC
The DNA here is from genome assembly GCA_030545235.1 of Helianthus tuberosus. NCBI lineage: Eukaryota > Viridiplantae > Streptophyta > Magnoliopsida > Asterales > Asteraceae > Helianthus > Helianthus tuberosus. The sequence goes on from CM060422.1 coordinate 32,318,815, forward strand.
TAAATCACTAGGCTAGATAAGAAATTGGAAGAATCCAATATAAGGATGACTTGTGTGATTTTATCGAAGTACATTTGCCAGGAGTGCTAACATGTTTTCAGATGTTAACAAGGGTTTAAATCTTAAAAAGGTTTTACCATTTTGACCATGTCTAAATGACATATAGGCTAGGTTATTCCTTAAAGATTTTATTTCAATATTCAAGGCAGATCAATTACAAAAGGAATGATATTTTGATTTATTTTATATGTTATATTCATACATATAAGGACAAATGAAACTTTTAAATTAAAACATTCCATTAAATGGAAAAAGTACATAGATGCCCTAAACGAGGCTTTTAAACAAGAAAATTTGTCCACATAGGAACTAAAAGATAAATATGTCCTTATAAAATGAAATGCAACAAAAAGAGTTTCTTCTTCACTTTATTTCTAGAAATTTTCTCCTTGGTTCTCTGTGTGAGGTACGAATACTGAAGGTATTGGTGTGTAGTCGAAATCTTCTATATTAGGAATCTTTGCAAAAGTGAAATCCAAGGATTCTATGGTTAATGAATAATGTGAATTATGAATAAGGTCAGGACAGGTATAATCCAAGTTTGGGATTCCAAGACATGGAGGTAAGAAATATGAGTCCTTTGGGTCCATAGGTATTATCTTTGGAGCGGGAGCTTCAGGGACAGCTGGTATGAACTCCTCCGATGTTGGCTTCTCATTTGAAGTTTCAAAAGTCTTGGGTACAAAATTTGAAATCTGGTTAATGGGTTCAAAAGGTCCTTTCTCCATACTGGTCGTATGCTAATTCAAGCTGTGGTATGAAGCTTAGCATTCTTATACTTCGGGTCTGGAGAGCTTCCACCAATGGCAGCTTCGCTCAGCGACACGATCCTGAGATGCATAAATATCGATAACAATGTTTACATATAACAGGGATGAGACCATTCCTAGTTCAAGTCGAGACTCGGAAGTCGAGGATTGTGCTACTGTGTCATTGAGATTAAACACAAAAAGGATAGTGTTTAATTCACTCAATGTTGGCTCTGATACCAACCTGTCACACCCCGATATTTCCACGTATTACCGGTGGGCCCGGTGGGGAGTATCGTGACGTAGCTGATATCATCATAGTCAATTAATCACAGTTCAATGCACAACGGAAGTCTAAAGTAATAATAATACAAACCGATTCAAAAGTATAATAAAACATTACACAACGGTTGTATATGGATCCACAGGCGGATCTTAAAACACAAATATAAACACTGTTCAACAGACTTTAGACGTTTAAAACTTGCAAGATTCCTTATTAACGCCCTGAGCTCCCAGCCAATTACGTACAGTACCTGTCACTTAATCTTTTGGAAAATATGTCAATTTACACTAGTAAATACAATTAACTGACTCTTTTGAAAACATTTATGAAAATTGATTTAAATGCACAAGGCACAAATATCCTTTTATAACTTGGGACAATTATATAAAAATAATCTTGCATACAGATTTATATGTTCGTTATACATTCAGGGCCCGATATAGAAACCGAGTCAAGATTAACAGACACACCACAAGTATAGGCCCACAAGAGAGTGACATACCGTTTTTTCCTACGCAACTGTCAGGTGTATGCCTACACCCCGTGCTTAAGACGTGGCCATTTCTTAATAAATGATGCCAAGGATATCCGGGACATGGTCATTAACCCCCAAAGGCTTTGTTTTAAACAAGACAGATTAAAACGGGTTACCTCAATAATTTAACCACTAATCGATTAAACATTCAATACCCGACCAAGCGGTATTATTATAATACCGTATCCCAAGCCCGTATAGGGAAAATAAGTTAAAAGTATTTACCTGAGCTAAAATGTAATTTTATTCTCAGCCGTATATTTAAATCAGCAAGCACAAGTACCTCTACTGGGGCTCTCAATCTGGAACAATGGTTTTATTAACCTATTAGATTCCTAACGGGTCTTATTTAAGTTGTAACTTAAACCGGTTAGTTTTAAGGAAAGGTTTACGGTTCGAAATCGCAAGATTAAGAGAAGACCGGATTAGAATGTGATTTAGACCCGACAAGTATGGATACTTGTATAATATGGGTAAACTAAACACATTCTGAATTTTGAAGTGAAAATGATAAGGTTTGACCCGTTTCGGTTAATTCATGTAAACTAGTTACATAAACCGTACCCAACGCGTAAAATGCATAACGGGTAACCAAATGAGTCATGAACATGTTTCACAAGTTAATATGCCTTAAATATGTTGTGATACCAGTAGGATACATTCCATTATGCCCAAAACGGATTTAAAATCAATTTAAGCCCAGTAGGGGTATTTTGGTCATTTTATAGTTTATAAAAGAGGTTAAATAGCAACATGAGATTCTAGTCTAAAATAATCAGTATAAATATTTGTTTTAATAAGTTATATTAGTAAGATATCATATATACGTGAAATTTATCATTTATGGCCAAACTATGCACCGTAGTGGCATTTTGGTCATTTCACATATGTTAAAAGAGCCAATTTTGGAAATCTGAGTTCAAAACTTTTAATTACTGTTTAAGTATAAAAATTTATTCATAACATCAGTAGGTATCACGCTTTAGGTGCCTAATATGGTTTTAAACCATACTATGCGCCTAAATCGCATAAAAGTCGGTATTTGACGATATTCGGTTTAAATAGGGAAATCTGAGATTTTGACCAGACTTTATAGTTTAAAATAACTTATTTATTATATAAAATCAATAGAAAAAGGTTTGACATGTAAAGGATGTATAAAACTCATTTTATTAGCAAAAAAGGCGTTATCGTCAATTACCGAGCCTATGAGAGAACTCTATGTTATGATCATCTTAAAATTTAATAAAAATTTCCAAAAATCCCAAAATATTATATTACATTAGTAGGTAAAAGGTTTAATGTAAAAATTTGAGTTTAAATAGGATTTATATCAAATATGCCGTTTAATTAATAAAAAGGCCTTTATTTACGATATTGAGCATAACTCTCATTTTAGACCATAAACCGATGTCAAACTTTTAGGACATACTTAAATATCAGTAATAAAGGTTTTTGTCCTCTCACATTTTCAAAAATCTCGTTTTAATATCAAAAGGGCATTATAGTCAACATTTAAGCATTTAACGGAAACATGCAATGAACTAGGATTTCTATGGAACCATGTTGTATAACCTTGGACGGTTATACTAAAATATAATATGGTCCTAAAGGAATCCTAAGGCATAACTAAACTAAGCTAAATTGGGTCAGAACTGAAAGTCAAAGCAAAAGTCTACATTTGCGACTTTCGGTTCCGAACCGAGCCTAAACTTAGAATTGTCGGGTTGAACATGCCTAGACATGTTCAATTAAATTACCAAGTTAATAAAGTGAAAAAACTGATTTTGTTGCCTTTACATCATTAGTTACGAATTTCATTTAAAAACCGACTCGTTTGACCTTTATTTCAATTACTTTGACCCGACAATTAACTAAGCAAACGTGGTAATTAGGAGGAGCCTTTTTGAGGGTTTAATACCTACCTAATTACGATCATGTAGCCATGTTCATTGCGAACAATGGCTTGACTGTTTAAAAGTCAAAGCGTTTATCGCAAATGCTTGACTTTTTGGCTTTTAAGCCAAATAAAAACAACTAGCCATAAGAGGGCACTTACAAGGGGTCCAAGCAAGGATGAATTTGATCTAGAATACTCAGGTATGAAGCATAAAGCTTCAACTTAGAGCAATTTAGATCAAGTGTGAGAAATGAGAGCAAAACTAGTGGGTATTTATAGGATTTCAAGAACCGTTAGGATCGTTCCTCGATACTTGAGCTTTGATCTGGACCTTACACATAAGGCACATGGTTTTGGAATATTAGGGGTGTCCAAAGCCATCACACGGTATTGAGAAAAGTTACACTTAGGCCCCTGAAATTCAACCTGGTTGCAAAAATGAAGTTTCTGCCCAGATGAGGCCATGGTGTCTCGCCACGGCAAAACCCTATAGTGGTGGCGCAGCGCCACCACCTACCAGGGACCAGAAACTTTTCTAAAATGTCAGGTTGGTCCCTGCAACACCTTTGAGCCATTTTCGATGCATTTAAACCCCGTTAACCCCATTTAAAGGATCTAAAATGAAGTTAAAGTATAGGGAACATGAAATATGCTCAAAAACAACTCAGATGTCGGTTCCTTTGGCCATACGGTTGCGTTGTTCGGTTAATTACGACGAAATACGAACGGATGTGAAAAACGATCCAAATTACACGACGAATGGAATTTTATCATGCCAATCACTAAAAAAATATTTTAATGATTACAAAAATTTTTGGATGTCCGGATATATTCAGAACGTAAGATATGCGCGAAAATGCAAACTTATGCAATTTTTGACGCTTTTAGTCCCTGTTGATCAAATAAGTTTATTTTTGCGCACCAAACACCTCTAAGCCTATTTCTAAGCTATGTAAAGGATATGTAGGGCATGTTTAACTTATGATCATATTCTGTAAGGTTCGATATCATACGAATCGACAGACTTTTGCAGTTTGACGCAAATAGTCATTCTAATGCGCAAACTTGCGTATATCATCGTTTAATAGCATTGAAGCCTTATCTAATTCATATTAGGCATTCTTGAGAGTATTATTAAACATCACGATGCTTTGGGTTCGTAAAAAGGTCATCCAGAGGTATAATTAAACATATTGACACTTTTACTCCCTTAAACTTGCAAAGTTGCGCGTATCGTCACTTAAAGACATAAAAACCTTAGACGGCCAATAATTGGCATTCCCGAGAGTATAATCAAATATCATGAAGCTCCTGGTTTGTTTAAAAGGTCACTCTGAGGTAAGAATTAACATGCTGACGCTTTTAACCCCTCGTCACGCAAACTTTCAATTAATTATGCAAACGGCTATTCTCGATCAACAAGCGGCTCATTTGTGAATATGAATACCGTAAGAGGTTATTCAGAAACTTATTTTAACCATGCTAACACTTCCAGTCCTTCCATAATCAAATTTTTTTATTTTTCACAAAATTAGTCCTTCATAGTCAACGATTGACCTTATTAGGGTTTTGTACACGTGTAAACGTATCATTGAATGTGATTTTACGAGGTGTTACATCCTCAACCCCTTAAAAGAAATCTCAACCTTGAGATTTGCTCAAATGATGGAAGTACTTTCTGTCTTATAATGGACTTAATCTTCCATAGCATATCTGGGGCCTCTCCAGGCACCCAAGATGTCCTTTATAATAGGTACATGTATCCTTTTGGAGCTTCTAATCTTGTCGATCCTCAATCGATGCTGATTCACCACAAACTATAAGTTTTTATTAATCCGCCTATCATTATGTGACAATGCTCTTGACCTATTGTCTAGCCATAACTTTAAATCACAAGTGTGGAACACATTGCGAGCTCCACCAAGCTCCTTAAATAGGTTTTAGTTTATAAGCTACTTGAGGTTGATATATTCGATTTCCTCTAGTGATTCTATATATCCAGAGCTTAACTAGCCTGATAAATTAGAAATTCAGCACACCTTTCAAGGGTGATACCTTCTGTTGAATATTATTCCTTAACAAGAACTTAAGAGGTTTGCGACGTTCATTTATTATTGAATTTCCGCCGATTACTGGTAGCCTCCAGAAGATCATAAATTTATATGATCTTATCCGTCATTTTCCAGGTAACTTTCAGATCCTGATAATTCGAACTTACCATCTTCTGTCCAACAACAGATGTTTAACATCTCATCAATACAAGGTTTCCAAAGGAGCAGCCTTGATACTTATATATCAACTATTATAGAAAAGCTTATTTAAGGTGAGATGGTTATTCCAACCATTGCTTAAAATTAATCTTAAGGAATAGCTAATCCTTACGGTTAGTCGAACAAATCGACGATCCTGGGCAGCTGATGGCGATTCTTAATTGTTGCCTAAATAGGGTTGCGGTAATCAATGCATAAGCAAAATGAACCGTCTTTCTTAATTAATAATACTGAATTCTCTGAATATTGAATTAGGCTTTATGAACCTTTATCTTAAAACTCACTTAATCAGGGTTTCGATTCTTCCAATAATGATGGTACTAATCGTCATGGAGATTTCACAATAATGCAGCCCTATGCGGGATGTATATCTTAACTCTACTTGTCTTCAGAGGTAAACGGGGAACTTCTTTGAAGAAAATATTCAAGACACAAGGAGATTACATAGATTTTCCAAATCTCAGGCTCCAGTTCATCTATCATTGTCTGTGTCAGATAAGTGACACATTTACTTTAAGAGTCCACAGATTTCTTAAACAGAGACACTTACTTGGACATTTCCCTTCAGGATATCTTCTTTGAATACCATTAGCTGTCTTTAGTACCATGTGACCATTGGAATATCTCAGTGGTTCCATGCATTAAACCTCCATACTGATCAGGCATGGAAGCAATCTATGGAACATATTAAGATACACCAATCCTCATATGGCGCTTTTATCATACAATCTGGTATTCGCAGTTGATAGAAATCAATGAGATAACAAACTAACATATACTGACGTACTCCATCTGGAGAGAGTACTCTAGCATTTTACGAATGAAGATTTCCGACAGGAACAGAAGAAATGGTTCCTATGTTTTCCGTCTGTAAGTTTTACCTTACACTTAATCTCTGGGGTTCTTATGGAAGATTTTAAAAGTTTGCTATACTTACAATTTATGAAGGATTTATTGGTACCTGAATCAAAACAGAACTCTTAGCATTTATATCACTGATAAATGATAAGGAAGGTACCTGGTGTCGTTATTGATATGAACTACCTCTGGCATCCATCAGGAGAGTTTAAGCGTCTTCATTCTTAGGCTTTATATCCTTAGCCGCACTTCCCTTGACATATTTAGGGCATGTAGTCTTGATGTGGCCTTTCTCGTTACAGCCGAAGCAGACTACATCCTTTATGTCCTTGCAATCCAATGTTTTATGCTCACTTGATTTGCAGATCCCACAAGCCCCAGGCTACGATTGGGATTTTGATTCGAACCTGCACCTCCCTAGATGGCCCTTCTTGTAGGTCTTGCATACAGGTTTCTTATTGGACTCTTGCTTACCCTTTTTCTTAGAACTCTGGGAGTTATCTTCCTTCCTTTTCCTTTTTAGTTCATCCTTTGCATTCGAGGCATGAACAAGATCCTTCTTGTGAGTAAGGAAGTGTGGTTTTAAATGAGATTTGGAGCAAGTCGCATTGGGCTCCTTGAACTTTTTCATGACCTTTCTCATAGCTTTTCCAACAGTTGCGTCAATCATAGCTTGGAGAACATCTTTGTCAATTTTGAGGTTCACAATTGTAGCATCATTAGCATGCGTCGCAACATCAATGGCGCGATTGACGGTTGTCTTATCCGAGTTCGTCATATTCGAGACTTGGTCCCTAACACCAATTGAAACAATTACTTAGTTGCACTATAACAGCTATTCATCATCCTGATGACCTAACATATACTAACCATGGTATCATTAAACCATACAGGCTAATATAGTACGAACATTCCTAATGAATGCTATTTAAATATATATATCAATTATATTTAGCCTAGGCCATAAAAAGACCATTAATGGCGTTTAAGGTTTGGATCTAGACCATCACCTTTTTGATAGGGGATCAAAATGTCGCATTTGTCTTGATCATATTGGTGATTTTGGATAGCTTGAAAGCTTGCCACAAGGATATTGGAAAAGAGTGATTCCTAATGGATATAAAGCATTCATCTAAAATTGTTGAAGCAATCTCTAAAGTATCACCGGCCAATTCTACCTCATGTTTTATGTCTGGAGTCCTAACAGGCGGATACAACAGTTTACAACATTTATTGTCCACAATAGACTTATCTGCGCCAGTATCAAACAATTCCCACATAAACATCATTGATAAGGAATGTACCTGTTATCACATTGTCATTCTGAATGGCTTCCTGAGCATTCATTTGAAAGACCCGAGCATTGTTCTTCTTAGCCTCTTCAGGCTTCTTCTGAATCTTAGGGCAGTTAGTCTTGATATGCCCCTTCTCGTTGCAACCATAACAGGTTGCATCTTTCAATTTCTTGCAATCCAAGGTTTTATGTTCCTTAGACTTGCAGATCCCACAAGGTAGAAGCTGAGATTTAAATCTGCATTTCCCGAGGTGGTATTTCCTACAGGTTTTGCACCTGGTCTTTTCACCCGACTGATGGTTGTCCTTCTTAAACCCGAAACTCTTCTTATGATCAGAGTTCCCCTTTTTCTTCTTATCGGAGCGATGAGAATTCTCATCCTCCCGTTTTCGCTTTCCATCATCAGAAGCTTTGGTAGCATTGTTTCTGACCACATCAAGTGTGAGAGATAGTGACAGATCTACCACTGACCTGAATGTGGTAGGTCTCGATGCTTTCACACTTGCCTTGATTTCTAGAGCTAGACCCCCAATAAAACGAGCTATACGCTTCGGTTCCGGTGTGATCAAGTAAGAAAGCAATCGAGACATGGTATTGAAACTTGTAAGATATGCCTGACAATCTAAGCTCTTCATGACCAATGTCAAGAAATCAGTCTCGATTTTCTCAACTTCATGTTGAGGACATAAATTTTCTTTGATAAGAGCAACGAACTGATCCTAAGTCAAGTTGTACAACAGGATCTTCCCTGTAGCTCGGATTAGTAACCTCCACCGAGCTAGAGTTTCTCCTTTAAAAGACTGTGAAACAAACTTCACAATGTCTTGCTCTGCACATCCACTAATATCAACAACGGTGTCCATCTCATCAAGCCACGTCATGCAATCGATGGCTCCCTTTTCTCCTGTGAAGTCTCTGGGCTTGCAGGAGACAAAATATTTATATGAATGGGTTTTAACACGTGGCTCTTGATTAAGCACAACCTGTCCAGATGGAACACTCCTCTGATTCGATGAGTGATAGGAATTATCTTTATGTGATACATGCGTTTGGGAAGGTGGTTTTGTATGAGGTACAGACTGGGCCTTAGTGCGTGTACCACTTGATTCATTATACTGTCTGTCAAGAGCTCAAGTAACGGCATTATCTATTAATGCCTGCAGTTCTGCTCCAGCTATATTAACTCTGGTAGTATCATTATTCTCCCTCGGGTGGCTGTTAACCTCATCTGACCCAGCCATGTAGCTTGATTGCTACATAAATATTGCCAATGATTTATTCAGAAGTTTATTATGGAATTGTCATTTATGGCAATTCATTAACCATGGAAATTTTAAGCCATATTGGTTAATATAATTTATTTAAATTTTTATTATATTTTATCCCAGTTATAAACTATTAAGGATAATAGGGTGGCATACAAAAGGTCTAGTCACAAGGACAATTTTAAATTATGAGCCATGATCTTATAGGATCGAGGCATTAAGGCTTGAACATAGTTCATCACCTTTTCTTGACAGAGAGTCAAAGACTACAATTGTCTTTTGTCTTTTAGGACAGTAGATATAGCCCGTAGGCATTTCATCACTAAGGGATGTTTATGATATGATCATCTTATCTGATGATTTGAGCCATGATTTCTAAATCACTAGGCTAGATAAGAAATTGGAAGAATCCAATAAAAGGATGACTTGTGTGATTTTATCGAATCACATTTGCTAGGAGTGCTAACATGTTTTCAGATGTTAACAAGGGTTTAAATCTTAAAAAGGTTTTACCATCTAGACCATGTCTAAATGACATATAGGCTAGGTTATACCTTCAAGATTTTCTTTCAATATTCAAGGCAGATCAATTACAAAAGGAATGATATTTTGATTTATTATATGTTATATTCATACATATAAGGACAAATGAAACTTTTAAATTAAAACATTCCATTAAAAGGAAAAAGTACATAGATGCCCTAAACGGGGCTTTTAAACAAGAAAATTTGTCCACATAGGTTTGACCCGTTTCGGTTAATTCATGTAAACTAGTTACATAAACCATACCGAACGCGTAAAATGCATAACAGGTAACCAAATGAGTCATGAACATGTTTCACAAGTTAATATGCCTTAAATATGTTGTGATATCTGTAGGATACCTTCCATTATGCCCAAAACGGATTTAAAATCAATTTAAGCCCGTAGGGGTATTTTGGTCATTTTATAGTTTATAAAAGAGGTTAAATAGCAACATGAGGTTCTGGTCTAAAAGAATCAGTAGAAATGTTTATTTTAATAAGTTATGTTAGTAAGATATCATATATACGTGAAATTTATCATTTATGGCCAAACTATGCACCGTAGGGGCATTTTGGTCATTTCACATATGTTAAAAGAGCCAATTTTGGAAATCTGAGTTCAAAACTTTTAATTACTGTTTAAGTATAAAAATTTATTCATAACATCAGTAGGTATCAAGCTTTAGGTGCCTAATATGGTTTTAAACCATACTACGCGCCTAAATCGCATAAAAGTCGGTATTTGACGATATTAGGTTTAAATAGGGAAATCTGAGATTTTGACCAGCCTTTATAGTTTAAAATAACTTATTTATTATATAAAATCAATAGAAAAAGGTTTGACATGTAAAGGATGTATAAAACTCATTTTATTAGCAAAAATGGCGTTATCGTCAATTACCGAGCCTATGCGAGAACTCTATGTTATGATCATCTTAAAATTTAATAAAAATTTCCAAAAATCCCAAAATATTATATTACATCAGTAGGTAAAGGTTTAATGTCAAAATTTGAGTTTAAATAGGATTTATATCAAATATGCCGTTTAATTAATAAAAAGGCCTTTATTTACGATATTGAGCATAACTCTCATTTTAGACCATAAACCGATGTCAAACTTTTAGGACATACTTAAATATCAGTAATAAAGGTTTTTGTCCTCTCACATTTTCAAAAATCTCATTTTAATATCAAAAGGGCATTATGGTCAACATTTAAGCATTTAACGAAAACATGCAATGAACTAGGATTTCTATGGAACCATATTGTATAACCTTGGAGGGTTATACTAACATATAATAGGGTCCTAAAGGAATCCTAAGGCATAACTAAACTAAGCTAAATCGGGTCAGAACTGAAAGTCAAAGCAAAAGTCTACTTTTGCGACTTTCGGTTCCGAACCGAGCCTAAACTTAGAATTGTCGGGTTGAACATGCCTAGACATGTTCAATTAATATTTACCAAGTTATTAAAGTGACAAAACTGATTTTATTGCCTTTACATCATTAGTTACGAATTTCATTTAAAAACCGACTCGTTTGACCTTTACTTCAATTACTTTAACCCGACAATTAACTAAGCAAACGTGGTAATTAGGAGGTGCCCTTTTGAGGGTTTAATACCTACCTAATTACGATCACGTAGCCATGTTCGCTGCGAACAATGGCTTGACCGTTTAAAAGTCAAAGCGTTTATCGCAAATGCTTGACTTTTCGGCTTTTAAGCCAAATAAAAATAACTAGCCATAAGAGGGCACTTACAAGGGGTCCAAGCAAGGATGAATTTGATCTAGAATACTCAGGTACAAAGCATAAATCTTCAACTTAGAGCAATTTAGATCAAGTGTGAGAAATGAGAGCAAAACTAGTGGGTATTTATAGGATTTCAAGAACCGTTAGGATCGTTCCTTGATAGTTGAGCTTCGATCTGGACCTTACACATAAGGCACATGGTTTTGGAATACTAGGGGTGTCCAAAACCATCACACGGTATTAAGAAATGTTACATTTAGTCCCCTGAAATTCAACCTGGGTGCAAAAATGAAGTTTCTGCCCAGATGAGGCCGTGGCGTCGCACCACAGCAAAACCCTATAGTGGTGGCGCAGCGCCACCACCTACCAGGGACCAGAAACTTCGCTAAAATGTCAGGTTTGGTCCCTGCAACACATTTGAGCCATTTTCGATGCGTTTAAACCCCGTTAACCCCATTTCAAGGCTCTAAAATGAAGTTAAAGTATAGGGAGCATGAAATATGCTCAAAAACATCTCAGATATCAGTTCGTCTGGCCGTACGGTTGCGTTGTTCGATTAATTACGACGAAACACGAACGGATGCGAAAAACGATCCAAATTACACGACGAATGGAATTTTATCATGCCAATCACTAAACCAAAATATTTTAATGATTACAAAAATTTTCGGATGTACGGATATATTCAGAACGTAAGAAATGCTCGAAAATGCAAACTTATGCACTTTTTGACGCTTTTAGTCCCTGTTGATCAAATAAGTTTATTTTTGCGCACCAAACACCTCTAAGCCTATTTATAAGCTACGTAAAGGATATTTTGGGCATGTTTAACTTATGATCATATTCCAGAAAGTTCGATATCATACGAATCGACAGAGTTTTGCAGTTTGACGCAAATAGTCCTTCTAATGCGCAAACTTGCGCATATCATCGTTTAAAAGCATTGAAGCCTTATCTAATTCATATTAGGCATTCTTGAGAGTAGTATTAAACATCACGATGCTTCGGGTTCGTAAAAAGGTCATTCAGGGGTATAATTAAACATATTGACACTTTTACCCCCTTAAACTTGCAAAGTTGCGTGTATCGTCACTAAAAGGCATAAAAACCTTAGACGGCCAATAATTGGCATTCCCGAGAGTATAATCAAATATCATGAAGCTCCAGGTTTGTTTAAAAGGTCACCCAGAGGTAAGAATTAACATGCTGACGCTTTTAAACCCTCGTCGCACAAACTTTTTATTAACTATGCAAACGGCTATTCTCGATCAACAAGCAGCTCATTTGTGAATATGAATACCATAAGAGGTTATTCAGAAACTTATTTTAAGCATGCTAACACTTCCAGTCCTTCCATAATCAATTTTTTTGATTTTTCACAAAATTAGTCCTTCATAGTAAACGATTGACCTTATTAGGGTTTTGTACACGTGTCAACGTATCATTGGATGTGATTTTACTAGGTGTTACATCACACCAAAAAATAAACACTCAAAAAATGGCTACAATTTAAGGAATGTGTTTAGTGACGGCATCAGATTACTAATTGATGGAGAAAGGTCTGGTGGCAAGTAAAGCTACCTCCAGGAGGTTGTCAAGTGTTTTCGCTCGATGATTCCATTCTTGGGTGGTTGGTTTGGCCCTTGTTCCTGTAACTCGAATCCTAGCCTGGTATATCCCATTTTAGTTTTACACCATTGTGATCCTTACGCATTTTTTACTCTCTGATCGAGGTTCTCGGCATTTAAAAATATTCGTAAACTAAATCACACGTATATATGATGACATTTAAGAGATATACAGTCAAGAAAATCAAGACCAATGGTGATATATATGCGGATTAGACACCAAAAAATAAACACTCAAAAATGGCTACAATTTAAGGAATGCGTTTAGTGACGGCATCAGATTCCTATTTGATGGAGAAAGGTCTGGTGGCAAGAAAAGATGCTTCCAGGAGGTTCGAGGTTGTCAAGTGTTTTCGCTCGACGATTCCATTCTTGGGTGGTTGGTTTGGCCCTTGTTCCTTTAACTCGAATCCTAGCCCGTTATATCCCATTTTAGTTTTACACCATTGTGATCCTTACGCCTTTTTTACTCTCAGATCGAGGTTCTTGGCATTGAAAAATATTCGTAAACTAAATCACACGTGTATATGTTGACATTTAAGAGATATAGAGTCAAGAAAATCAAGAGCAATGGTGATATATATGCGGATTAGACACCAAAAAATAAACACTCAAAAAGTGGCTACAAATTAAGGAATGTGTTTAGTGACGGCATCAGATTCCTAATTGATGGAGAAAGGTCTGGTGGAAAGAAAAGCTGCTTCGAGGAAGTTGTCAAGTGTTTTCACTCGACGATTCCATTCCTTGGAGGTTGGTTTGGCCCTTGTTCCTGTAACTCGATTCCTTTCCCGGTATATCCCATTTTAGTTTTTACACCATTGTGAACCTTACGCCTTTTTTACTCTCTGATCGAGGTTCTCGGCATTGAAAAATCTTCGTAAACTAAATCACACGTGTATATGTTTTCATTTAAGAGTTATCCAGTGAAGAAAATCAAGAGCAACGTTGATATATATGCGGATTAGACACCATATAATAAACACTCAAAAAATGGCTACATTTTAAGGAATGTGTTTAGTGACGACATCAGAATCCTAATTGATGGAGAAAGGTCTGGTGGCAAGAAAAGCTGCTTCCAGGAGGTTTTCAAGTGTTTTCGCTCGACAATTCCATTCTTGGGTGGTTGGTTTGGCCCTTGTTCCTCTAACTCGAATCCTAGTCCGGTATATCCCATTTTAGTTTTACACCATTGTGAACCTTACGCATTTTTTACTCTCTGATCGAGGTTCTCGGCATTGAAAAATCTTCGTAAACTAAATAACACGTGTATATGTTGACATTTAAGAGATATACAGTTAAAAATCAATAGGAATGGTGATATATATGCGGACTAGACACCAAAAAATAAACACTCAAAAAATGGCTAATATTTAAGGAATGTGTTTAGTGACGGCATCAGATTCCTAATTAATGTAGAAAGGTCCGGTGGTAAGAAAAGCTGCTTCCAGGAGGTTGTCAAGTGTTTTCGCTCGACGATTCCATTCTTGGGTGGTTGGTTTGGCCCTTGTTCCTGTTACTCGAATCCTAGCCCGGTATATCCCATTTTAGTTTTACACCATTGTGAACCTTACGCCTTTTTTACTTTCTGATCGAGGTTCTCGGCATTGAAAAATCTTCGTAAACTAAATCACACGTGTATAAGTGGACATGTAAGAGATATGCAATGAAGAAAATAAGGAGCAATGGTGATATATATGCAGATTAGAGACCAAAAAATAAACACTCATAAAATGGAAACAATTTAAGGAATGTGTTTAGTGACGACATCAGATTCCTAATTAATGGAGAAAGGTCTGGTGGCAAGAAAAGCTGTTTCCAGGAGGTTGTCAAGTGTTTTCGCTCGACGATTCCATTCTGGGGTGGTTGGTTTGGCCCTTGTTCTTGTAACTCGAATCCTAGACCGTTATATCCCATTTTAGTTTTACGCCATTGTGAACCCTACGCCTTCTTTACTCTCTGATCGAGGTTCTCTGCATTGAAAAATCTTCGTAAACTAAATCACACGTGTATATGTTTTTATTTAAGAGATATACAGTCAAGAAAATCAAGAGCAATTGTGATATATATGCGGATTAGACACCATATAATAAACACTCAAAAAATGGCTACATTTTAAGGAATGTGTTTAGTGACGACATCAGAATCCTAATTGATGGAGAAAGGTCTGGTGGCAAGAAAAGCTACTTCCAGGAGATTGTCAAGTGTTTTCGCTCGATGATTCCATTCTTGGGTGGTTGGTTTGGCCCTTGTTCCTGCAACTCGAATCCTAGTCCGGTGTATCCCATTTTAGTTTTACACCATTGTGAACCTTACTCCTTTTTTTACTCTCTGATCGAAGTTCTCGGCATTCAAAAATCTTCGTAAACTAAATCACACATGTATATGTTGACATGTAAGAGATATAAACTCAAGAAAATCAAGAGCAATAGTGATATGTGTGTGGATTAGACACCAAAAAATAAACACTCAAAAAATGGATACAATATAAGGAATGTGTTTTGTGATGAGATCAGATTCCTAATTGATGGAGAAAGGTCTGGTGGTAAGAAAAGCTGCTTCCAGGAGGTTGTCAAGTGTTTTTGCTCGACCATTCCATTCTTGGGTGGCTGGTTTGGCCCTTGTTTCTGTAACTCGAATCCTAGTCCGGTATATCCCATTTTAGTTTTACACCATTGTGAACCTTACGCCTTTTTTACTCTCTGATCGAGGTTCTCGGCATTGAAAAATCTTCGTAAACTAAATCACACGTGTATATGTTGACATTTAAGAGATATACAGTCAAGAAAATCAAGAGCAATGGTGATATATATGCGGATTAGACCCCAAAAAAATAAACACTCAAAAAATGGCTTCAATTTAAGGAATGTGTTTAGTGACGGCAATAGATTCCGAATTGATGGAGAAAGGTCTGGTGGTAAGTAAAGCTACTTCCAGGAGGTTGTCAAATGTTTTCGCTCGTCGATTCCATTCTTGGTGGTTGGTTTGGCTCTTGTTCCCGTGACTCGATTCCTAGCCAGGTATATCCCATTTTAGTTTTACACCATTGTGAACCTTACGCCTTTTTTACTCCCTGATCGAGGTTCTCGGCATTGAAAAATCTTCGTAAACTAAATCACACGTGTATATGTTGACATTTAAGAGATATACAGTCAAGAAAATCCAGAGCAATGGTGATATATATGCGGATTAGACACCATAAAATAAACACTCAAAAAATGGCTACAATTTAAGGAATGTGTTTAGTGACGGTATCAGAATCCTAATTGATGGAGAAAGGTCTCGTGGCAAGAAAAGCTTCTTCCATGAGGTTGTCAAGTGTTTTCGCTCGACGATTCCATTCTTGGGTGGTTGGTTTGGCCCTTGTTCCTGTAACTCGAATCCTAGTCCGGTGTATCCCATTTTAGTTTTACACCATTGTGAACCTTACACCTTTTTAACTCTCTGATCGAGGTTCTCGGCATTGAAAAATCTTCGTAAACTAAATCACACGTGGATATGTTGACATTTAAGAGATATACAGTTAAGAAAATCAAGAGCAATGGTGATATATATGCGGATTAGACACCAAAAAATAAACACTCAAAAATGGCTACAATTTAAGGAATGTGTTTAGTGACGGCAGTAGATTCCTAATTGATGGAGAAAGGTCTGGTGGTAAGAAAAGCTATTTCCAGGCGGTTGTCAAGTGTTTTCGCTCGACGATTCCATTCTTGGGTGGTTGGTTTGGCCCTTGTTCCTGTTACTCGAATTCTAGCCCGGTATATCCCATTTTAGTTTTACACCATTGTGAACTTTACGCCTTTTTTACTCTCTGATCGAGGTTCTCGGCATTGAAAAATCTTCGTAAACTAAATCAAACGTGTATATGTTGACATTTAAGAGATATACAGTCAAGAAAATCAAGTGCAATGGTGATATATATGCGGATTAGACACCAAAAAATAAACAATCAAAAAATGGATAAAATTTAATGAGTTAGTTTAGTGACGGCATCATATTCCTAATTAATGTAGAAAGGTCTGGTGGCAAGAAAAGCTGCTTCCAAGAGGTTGTCAAGTGTTTTCGCTCGACGATTCCATTCTTGGGTGGTTGGTTTGGCCCTTGTTCCTGTAACTCGAATCCTAGTCCGATATATCCCATTTTAGTTTTACACCATTGTGAACCTTATGCCTTTTTTACTCTCTGATCGAGGTTCTCGTCATTAAAAAATCTTCGTAAACTAAATCACACGTGTATATGTTGACATTTAATAGATATACTGTAGGATCGAATCGCGACATGAATGAGTCGTTCGGAAAAGTTCTTAGACTATACGCAAGGCGGAAACAAACGTATAGACTCGAAACAGCTTGAATATCACTTTAAAACCTCTTGTATATTGAATTAACATCAATTACAGTCACAAGGAATACCGACAGCACCTCGGTATCAAATCTGAATTCTGTTACAAATGAAATGACAACTAGCCTATTTATAGAACTCATGGACTCGCTTGAAGCATACATGTCGGCTTCAAGCGGACCTCTCAAGCGGACTCACCTAATTGGACCATTCAAGCGGACTACAAACAAATTACATAAATCTGATTCAAACAAAATGCCTTGTCTTTTTTATAGTGATGCAATGATGATGTCATCTTTATGATGTCATATGAGGTCATTTTGATGATGTCACATTCTTGTTCAGATCCGCAAAGAAACTGAGACTCGATATAAGACGAAGTCGACAGATATCGAATCGCGACATGAATGAGTCGTTCGGAAAAGTTCTTAGACTATACGCATGGCGGAAACAAACGTATAGACTCGAAACAGCTTGAATATCACTTTAAAACCTCTTGTATATTGAATTAACAACAATTACAGTCACAAGGAATACCGGCAGCACCTCGGTATCAAATCTGAATTCTGTTACAAATGAAATGACAACTAGCCTATTTATAGAACTCATGGACTCTCTTGAAGCATACATGTCGGCTTCAAGCGGACCTCTCAAGCGGACTCACCTAATTGGACCATTCAAGCGGACTACAAACAAATTACATAAATCCGATTCAAACAAAATGCCTTATCTTTTCTATAGTGATGCAATGATGATGTCATCTTTATGATGTCATATGAGGTCATTTTGATGATGTCACATTCTTGTTCAGATCCGCAAAGAAACTGAGACTCGATATAAGATGAAGTCGACAGATGTATGCATTTACAGACTCCCCCTCAGATGTTGACGAGTCTTAAGTGTCGAGTCTTCACAATCTTTAGTCTTTATCAGTCTTTGTGTTTTCTTCTCTCTAACTTTCTTCAACTAATCTTTCAGGATCAAAACTCCTAGCTCTTGCATCTTCAGACTCTCTTTCTCTAACAGACTCCCCCTCAACTTGTATTGGGATCGTAGTCTGACTTTCACAGGTTCAGGTATCGCAACCTGGCTTACCTGCATATTCTCTACCTAAAACATAAGTTTCATAAAAGATAAGGTATATCAAATTTAGAAACTTTACTAATCACATGAAGACACAACCCTGAATACATCATTTTCAAGTATCGAAACAAAATGATTTATCATGTAAGCCACTGATGAACCATTTGAATGAATATCATTTTCATATCAAACATCTTCAAACAAACTTTCCCAAACCTGTTCATCATGTTCAGCACTCGGAATTTTGAAAATCAGCTCTTCAACATCAGTTGTCGAAAATCTTTTTGGATTTTTCAAAAATTAATGCTAAAACACACCGAAAATCTTTTTGGATTTTTGATGTAACAGAAATTAAATGCATTAAATAAATATTTACATACAATATTTTTGTGAGTTTGTGTAAGAGGATCATATCAGTTTTTGAGACAAATCACCAATACCGTTAAGCTTTAAACAATTTAAATTCTAAACGATCCACTTAGATTGTCAGTATACTGATCCACTTAAATTTTCACACAAAGTTCAATTGTTTCGAGATATGAGATTAATGTTTTAGAGACTTAAACTCAATCGCGTGTCCCACCTCAGAATATACTCCCGTATCCAGATCCCAATATTCAGTCTTACAGGTGAGTATACCTAGATGATATCTGTAAGGGGTTAAATTGCGAAACCGTGAGAGCTCAGGTCAGAACTTCCGTTCAGCAGAGAGATGACGACTCGACTTTAGGTGGGTCCCCTTTAGAGGATCTTTTTTACAACAGCATTGATTAGCAATTTTATTGTCTCATCATTTATGCTGAGGGCGGCGCTATTTTTCAAGCAAGCGTAAAGTATTCTCCGGGGACTAGGCCATTGCTTCCACAAAATCAGAAGTCCCGGGATAATACCCCAGATATCACTAAGCATAAAGACCTAGTATCTCAGAAAGAGGGGTCCTTCAAACAAGATTTCGGGGGTTACCCATATATCCGAGAGATGTTACCCACGAATTAAGCAAGTTTGAAATTTAGGTTTATATCTCGTCATAATCTACTAAATGTGCAAAAACTACTGACACATCATCAGTGAGACCGTTTATCACATTTTAACTTTCCATTTCTTTAGCATGCCGTGATCGTCCACTGATGTACTATCATTTCCTCTTTTTCTCAACAAAACTCATTTTGAATTTTATCATGTTTTTGAATTTTCTGAAATTTTTACTCCCCCTAAAATGCAAACACATTTTAGGAAATTTGAAAACAAACTATACAATAATGCGACAACCGATATCGAAATACTTCACTTTGCCATCCTCTTGGCATAAACAATCAGAACTCCCCCTCACAACAAACTATTTTCCCATTGTGATTTCAAAACACTTAAGTTTGTTTTAATCAAATGGTTTTTCCGGAAAATTAGTTTTGTTGATTTTAAGAAACCATTTGTAGGTTAGGGGTTCATCATATTGTTCTCCAAAATACCACTTGTAAGTATGGTCCAATCAAGTTCAACTTAATAACCTTGATTAACCATTTGAAGATGAAAACCTTCTTCAACCACTTGCAGGTTCACTCACCAACCATAATCACTTGTAAATCAAAATATAACAATTTAAAGATACCACCTGTACTTTACCAACTGTACCACTTGTTGAATCATTTTCTAAGAAAAATGCCGATACCTGCTCCACTCTTACCAACCTGGGAGCTCTGGCAAGTCAGGAATTTATGGTGAAAATCCTGTCACCCAAGCCTGACCAGCCTTGGGTGATGTTGGTACACACCTATCCCACCAACATTTTGATTTATAAAAATCTTTTGCACTTTTAACCTTCCCATCAACCATCTTCCCGAAAATATGTTTGACTTTCCCATTGAAAGTCTTTTCAGCATCAAATTCATTTTCTCAAGCAAAGAATTGACCTGAAATTTCAAATCTACCTTTTGATTTCAAATTTTCTTTTGTCAATGGCGGAAAGTTTTCCTCGTTCAACTCATGAACGGAATTAACAACCTTTTTCTCAACACATGACTCCTCTGATTTTATGGAATCAGATTCATTGTCAGAACTTCTTTCAGATTTTATAACCCATTTTTGTTTGTTTAAATCGACTTATCTTTTGTAAAATCATTTTGAAGTTTCACCAACTTCCACAGTCGATTTATCAACACATTTCCTTCTCATTTCAGAGTTAGAAGACACTCCCTGTTTTGAATAATTGGATTCTTGGCAGTTCCAAGCAATATGTCCAGTCTTTTGACACTTGAAACAGGTTCTTCTATCAACTCTTTGAGCAAATTTCCTCACATTCTTCTTTACTTGAGCAAGAAACTCTTGATTTGATTGTTTCCAGAATGGTTTCTTCTGCTCATCCTCAGAACTTCCTCCTGAAACAAATTGTGTTTTTGGTTTATAATTTTTCTCATTTTTATAATTTTCTGAAGAATTAAAACCAAGACCTTGCTTTTTGAAATTACCGTTGTGGTTTGGTTTCTTTCGATAACCTGAACCAGAACTGTAACCCTTTTTCTTGTTCAATCTCTGTTGAACTCTTGAAGTGTACTTTTTAGGTTTTTCATCAAGATTTAAATCTTTTATTTCAGAAATATTAATTTCTGTTAATTTGAAAACCTGTTTGATCATTTCAGTTTTGACACTTCTTATTGGAAATTCCTCATCAGAATATAATTTGTCTGAATCATTCAAAGTATAAGGCACTTTGATTGATCCATAATTCAAATTAGATTTTGATAATAAGAATTCTTTATTGTAAACCCTTTTAACCGGTGAACTCAGACTCTTTTTTGACGAACTCGAACTTTCAGACTTAGACTCTGGTTTTGACTCTTCATCCGTATCCAACACCTGATCGACCACTCTTTTTAATAACTCAGACTCATGATCAGTGTCAGACGATGTGAATGTAACATCAATATTGTCTGGTAATTCATCAATGATTTCAGACTTTAACTTGATGTTGACTGCCTTTTTTAGACGCTCCTCGTTAGGATTCCTGGGAGAATAACTTTCATGGATCGGGGGTGGACATCTGTTATACTTGACACTTGGTTTCTTACCAGTATCAGTATCTTCAGTCTTTTTATCCATGAATGCTTCCAGACCTGCAACAGTTGGATAAACACGATCAATCAAATAATCACAAGTAGTATAACTCAACAGTTATCGTTTAATCCTTTCACTCTCAATCTTTTCGAGTTCCACATTCTGCTTCAGCTTTACACAATCTTCAATGTATGCATTAGTAACACTCTGCTTTGTCATTAATGTTGCACTCATCTTTTCCATTGCATTTTCGATTTCTGAATTTGTCTTTTTCAGACGATCAACTGTGTTGTTCAGCACATCATAAGATTCATTTACATACTTCACATCGGACAATAAATCTTCTTTAATCTTCTCCAATTCAGCAATCTTCTTATCTTTTTTTTCACAAGCTTTGCAAGATTCTGAACACTTCAAACATGGTTTTTCAACTTCAACCACTTTTTCAATTATCTTTTCAACCTCGACGAATTTCTCTACTTCGACCAATTTTTCAACTTCGACTATTTTTTCAACCTCAACAATCTTCTCCACCACTTTCTCCACTTCAACGATTTTCTCTACTACTTTCTCAGTTGCTGGTTCAACATTCGCTTCTCCAGCTTCTGTCTTTGTCTTTTCATCAGCTAGCCTTCTTGCTACTTCCAGCTCTTTCTTCAATTTGGCAATCTTCTTCTGGTACAACATCTCCATTTTATCTGCAAAAAAAAAAAAAATTAAAACTAGTAGGATCAATGCCTTTTCTACCTTTGTTGAGATGTTCTTCCTCATCATCGGTATCCACATCACTTCCAAGATCTGGAAAAATCGGGATTCTTTTATGATTAGTCTCATCTTCACCCTGAATTCTAGCAACAAAACCTGAACCAGTTGGAATGTATTTATCCCAGCTAAATCCTTCAGCAACAAATTCATCATCTTGATCAATGATACCAAAATAAGCTTTTTCTATTTGCATCTTCGATCATTTTTCCATGAGCAATTTTCTGATCTTTTTGTTGAGGCTGTTGATCAATGTGATGAAAAATTGATTTCTGATAATAGTTGTTCTTTTCTTGATTCCCGGTTGCTTCTTGATTTTTGCATTCTCGTTTAAAATGACCTTTTCCTTTGCAACGGAAACAAGTAACTTTCGATTTGTCAAAACCCAGTGGAGAAGTAGACATTCCTCGAAACTCATCTCTGCCAGTAATTTGTTGAAACTTTTCTGCTCTCCTACAAGCACTAGCCAAACACCACTTCACATCCATCAACTCAAGTTCCTCTGCATCAATTTGGTCATAATCTTCTTTTGTACGCATCGGATTTCCAATCTTGCCATCAATCAAACTCTCATAAGATTCCAACATAGTAACGAGTGATGCCATGTGTTGTTTGGCTATTTCTGGAGACAAGTTCTGACCATTTTGAATGTTCAAAGTTACATTGCACTGCAAATTTGTTGAATTCGGTTGTTGAGGACTTGATGTTGTAAAGTTAGGATCAAATCTTGAATACGAGGATGGAGATCCACCACTTTGTGTCACACTACTACCCTTTGTTCCAGATGAACTGTCATCACTAAATCCAGTTTGAATCTTTGGACTAGGGCTGGGGGTAGCCTCAAACTTGTTCCCTCGGTAATACAGACTAACATCTTGTTTGGCATTTGGATTCATCATTATAGCAGTTTTCTGAATATCCAGCTCCTGCTCTTCAATCTTTTGAATGAATTGTGCCAGATTCATACTCTCAGACTTTCTTGTGTGTTTTAAAATCATCAAATAAGTTCCCCACTTTTGTTGTGGTAGTGCTTCAGCTAGTTTATCGACCCACTCATCATCCTCTTTCTCAATGTTAAATCTTTTCATTTCCAAGACAAGATGACAATATCTATCAATGGTATGCTTTGTAGTTTCATGGTCGAAAGCTGAAAACATATCAAACGACTTCTTCAATAACACCTTTTTGTTTTTAATCATATCTGCGCTTCCTTTGAATTTCTGAATCAATGCTTCCCAAATTGACTTAGCTGTATTATCATGTTGAAGCAAAACAAATATATCTTCTTTAATCGCCTGTTGAAGAATATTGATCATCATTTTCTCACTTGTAAATTTCAGTTTGTCACCCTCTGAATAATCACAAATAGCTTTTTCTATTCCACGTTCATTCTTTGGTTTCTCATACTCTTTCAACAATGAACACCATGCATCAAATTTATAAACTTGCACCCAATTCTCAAAACGATTTTTCCATCCCTGAAAATCTTCAATGTACATAAGTTTTGGCGGTTTCTGATGTGTTCCCGTTTCATTCTCACTGTACAATGTTTCAGCAGCTGTAACCGGAGCGACTGGTGTAGCAAACGCATTGTAGAATTCCTCGTCCATGTTTCAGTAATCTGGAGATACTTTGGGAAACACCTGAATGAAAACAAAAACAAATGATCAGTTTAAATGAACTGAATACGTAAAAGTATGTATTAATGAAATCAATCTAAGACTCGTGTCAAATATTCACGGACTAGTTTCAATGTTGATGAAGTGAGATCGCTGAATGAATGGCCCTGTTAAAGAACTGATGTGAATTGAATTTGATGTGGACTGACCCAAACCTTGGGCTGAAGATATATTGAGTTTTGGTATTGATTGGGCCGACAACACTCAAATTGATATCATCAAACTTGACTTTAGTGGACCGGCAATTAACATGCACTTTTTCAATTGGACCGAGACACTTTAAGCAACCCAACTGTGAATGGGCCGATAACTTTGGATAATAAACTCAATCACATGGGCCGAAGTTTTTTAAAGCAATAAATGGATACAGAATTCACGTGGCCGACACTTTCAAGTAACCTTTCAATTTGATTGGACCCTATATGTTCAGCACATGTACTGATAATTGTCACTTGAATTGTTACTTTCTAGACAATCTTTTTATATGCCCATGCACAAAAGTTGATGGCCGACAAAGTCAAGTAACAATTAACTTTGATTGGACCGCTTGGTCTAAATAATACTGAAACTTGGGCTGAATACTGATTCTTGTGCAAAATCTTAAATGAATTTTTCAAACAAATTTGAAGCTTATAATCTGATTGGGCCGAGAACCTTGAATCCCAAAACACTATTCTATTTGACCAACACAATTTTGGAACAAACACTTATCAACTATCCGACAACTACTAGTATCAAAATGATATGATTAGGCCGTCTCACATTAATCACATGCAACTATTTCAATTACCAACACCTTTATCTATTCATATGCAAATCTGAATGAGCCGACACCTTTTTAAATGTTCAATACAAACTGATTGGACCGTGAACTCCACTAAACCGACATTTTCAAATGTGCATGAAATCTGAATGGGCAGCACTTTTTAATCACGTGAACTGAAACTATTTCACACCACTCGATGCATTTTCAAGCGGTTCACACAACACAATGCACTTTCAAGCGGTTCACACAACTAATTTCAAGCGGAACCTCGTTCAAACAGTGTTTTCAAGCGGACAGTCGTTTTCAAGCGAACTCAGTCACAAAAATGTAATTTCAAGCGAGATCATAACGTATTTTCAAGCGGAATACCAGATGACATCAGCATATCGAACAAAATTTCAAGCGGAACTATGAATTTAACCAGTTTCAAGTCGATTTAAGTTCTGAAACTTTCCAGGATTTGTTAAAACATGATTACGCACATTATGTGAGAATTTGAGCCAATTTTAACCGTGAAAAATTATCAATTTTGTGAAAGAAGGTGTAGAAAACAAATATTGTGATGAAAATAGGCTGTTTTGGTATGAACTCCTCGTCCTGAGCTCTGATACCACTTGTAGGATCGAATCGCGACATGAATGAGTCGTTCGGAAAAGTTCTTAGACTATACGCAAGGCGGAAACAAACGTATAGACTCGAAACAACTTGAATATCACTTTAAAACCTCTTGTATATTGAATTAACAACAATTACAGTCACAAGGAATACCGGCAGCACCTCGGTATCAAATCTGAATTCTGTTACAAATGAAATGACAACTAGCCTATTTATAGAACTCATGGACTCGCTTGAAGTATACATGTCGGCTTCAAGCGGACCTCTCAAGCGGACTCACCTAATTGGACCATTCAAGCGGACTACAAACAAATTACATAAATCTGATTCAAACAAAATGCCTTGTCTTTTCTATAGTGATGCAATGATGATGTCATCTTTATGATGTCATATGAGGTCATTTTGATGATGTCACATTCTTGTTCAGATCCGCAAAGAAACTGAGACTCGATATAAGACGAAGTCGACAGATGTATGCACTAACATATGTAGGATCGAATTCGGACCTAAACGGGTCAATTAGAAGAGCTATTTCTGATTTGAACGGCGGAAACAGACAAATCAGATTCAATTCAGCGAGAATTCACTTTAATATGTTGATTCTATTAATCTGAATGACGTTTACAATCAAATCAACACTTCGGCAGCACTTCGTGGCTCACCGGAAGAACACCTCGAACTATCTTACTGATTTCGCTCATATGACCCTATTTATAGGTGTGTAGATTTCGCTTATACATACATGTCCATAAAAGTGAAATCACACACTTGACATATAAGCGAAATTATCACTTTGACAAATAAACGAAATCCGATCTAGTCACATGAACGAAATCACCTATTTGATATAAAAACGAAATCACCTATACGAATATAAACAAAATCAGTAACTTCTCATCATTAATGCTTTTGTCTTCTTGTGATGATGTCATTGATGATGTCACTTTGATGATGTCATCATGACATCATGCTTGAACAACTTTGCAACGAAACCGAGACTCGACATAAGACGAAGACGACAGATGAATGCACCAACAGACTCCCCCTCAGATGTTGACGAGTCTTAAGTGTCTAGTCTTCTCAATCTTCAGTCTTTATCAGTCTTTTTTCTTTCTTAGCATATACCAGGATCTTCTCTTTGGCTCTAATCTCGTCAGACTCCCCCTCTCATCATGATGGGATCGCTGTCTGGAATTAGCTATCACCTAGAGATCACATCCTGACTTAAATTCTGTCCAGCTCAACTCCTGCACACATTTTCTCATCAAAACATAAGTTTTTACTTAAAACAATAAGAAAAACTTATTAGAAATAGTTCCATCAAGTTCAAATTAATGACCCTGATTAACTAATCTCAACTTCTTTCTTAAATCAAAATTTTCAATTCAGTACACACACTCCCAAACCAGTTCATCTTGTTTAGCACTTGGAATTTTAAAAATCAGCTCATCAACATCAATTGTCGAAAATCTTTTTGAATTTTTCAAAATTTATGCTAAAAACAAACTAAAATCTTTTTGGATTTTTTATAACAAAGAAATGCAATAAAGAAATATTTACAAAAAATATTTTTGTGAGCTTGCGTAAGAGGATCATATCAGTTTTTGTGACCAATCACTAGCACCGTTAAGCTTTAAACATTTTAAGCTCTAAACGATTCACATTGATTGACGATATTGTTGTCCACATAAACTCAATCTAAAAACTTTCGAAATGCTTACTGATACGTTAAAGTATATTAATTTCGCACTAAGTTCTTATGGACCCACAATCTCAGCATATCCCCTCATCATGCAATACACTGACTCAAGTAATGCCTTTAAACTTTTATCGACTGTGATTTGTGCGAAAACAAAGCAGAATGTTTAAACATTAACAATCAGGTTGATACTTCCGTATACGCAGAGAAAGTCCAATGTTTAAACAAAATAAGAAAAATAAAACAAGTTGAAGTTGTTTAGGCTTTAACCACCAGGTCGATACTTCCGTATACGCAGAGGTGATCCAAAGCTTAAACGAAACACCAAAGAAAATAAAACAGAACGTTTAGGCAACAACATCCAGGTCGATACTCACGTATACGCAAAGGATGTCCGATGCTTAAACAAAATAAAGAAATAAGACAAGTTTAAATCTTTGCAAAATAAAATGCACAATCACAGCGACTTTTCAGCAAAGTTTGTAAAAGTTCACAAACTTAACCAGTTTTATGTCTTTCGACAATCAGCGATTACTGAGTAGGTACACAGTCAAGAAGGACAAAACTAAGTACTATGCTTTTGACCATGTTTCCCACTAGAACTAGGCTTTTTCATTTAGATTTGTATCGTTATCGCAAATCTACTAGTCTAGCTGAGTCTATCGTCACATCTTTAGTGAAACCATTTATCACTTTTTAGACTTTACATTTCTTTAGCATGCTGTGACAGTCCAACTGATCTACTATCATTTCCTCTTTTTGACAACAAAACTCATTTTTGCATTTTTCAATGTTTTTTACTTTTCAAATTTTCTAATTTTTTAAAATTTTTACTCCCCCTAAAATCAAAATATGTTTCAATTTTGATTTTTTGGGAAAATTTGAAAATGAACTGTACAAAGAAACTTGACAACATGATGAGAATCACTTCAATTCTCCATTCACTTGGCTTAAACAATCAGAACTCCCCCTGACAACAAAACATTTTCCCATAGTGATTTCAAAACACTTAAGTTTGTTTTAATCAAAATGGTTTTTCCGGAAAATTAATTTTGTGTGTCTTTTCACAAATTCGGGGTTTCATCACCTTGTTCTCTTCAACCACTTATAAAAACTAACATTTTTAAGATCAATTCACAAACATCACTTGTAGAAAATCAAGTACAACTTAATGTCCCAGATTTACCACATGTAAGTCGAAATATCACTTTCGTGAATTTCTCAAGAAATGTGCCGATTCATGCTCCACTCTTACCAACCTGGGAGCTCCGGCAAGTCAGGTTTTTCATTTAAACAGATTCACCCAAGCCTGACTGTCCTTGGGTGATTTTGAATTCTTGTTCAACAATGGTGGAAAATTTGCATCATCCATTGTTAAACCTGAATTCTCCATTTTTACCTCAACCAAAGGCTCCTCTGGCTTTGACGAACCAGAATCATTGCCTGCACATGGCTTGTCTGACTTTGACACGTCAGATTCATCGCCTGAAGGTGGCTTGTCTGACTTTAACATGTCAGATTCATCGCCGACCATTTTCTTCTTCTTCTTTTCTTCTTTCGTCCTCAGATTTGTATCCAATGAATTCGTCTTGCTTGACTTTGCCATCGAAGGAGTCGATTCATCAGAACTCTTATTTTTAACAAATGAACCCGAGGACAAAATCCTTTCGAGATACTCCCTCGCTTTCTTCCTTTTCTTCCTCAGTCTGTCTTTTTG
Organism: Helianthus tuberosus; assembly: GCA_030545235.1. Taxonomy (NCBI): domain Eukaryota; kingdom Viridiplantae; phylum Streptophyta; class Magnoliopsida; order Asterales; family Asteraceae; genus Helianthus; species Helianthus tuberosus. The sequence continues at coordinate 32,347,645 of CM060422.1, forward strand.
TCCCTGAGAAAGTTTCACTTTCTTTTCTTGAACTTTAGGTTCTTGAACTTTAGGTTCTTGAACTTTAGGTTCTTGAACCTTCTGTTCTTTGGGCTTGACATTAACTGATTTCTTTGCCATCTTCTGAGAATTAACCCTCAATCTTTCATTTGATCTCCTTGAGCAATCTCTGGCAATGTGACCTCTGATGTTGCAGTTAAAGCATCTCCTCGTCTCATAACTCCAACCTTGGCAGTTAACAGCAATGTGTCCTTGATAACCACATCGGTAACACACTCTGTTATCGTACCAATCACCATTTCAGCCCAAATGCTCAAATCAAAGCACTGTTTGGCTTGGTGATATTCCTTTTTCCTTTTGATTGCTGGATTTGACTTTTGATCACTGTGGTCCGACCTGCACCACTTATTACCAACAATTTTTGAGTTTTCATTTTTTACTTTTTGTGATTTTTGATTGCGATTGGATGATTGATCTGATGAACTTTTATTTTCTTTTTGAACATTTTTCAAAATTTTCTCTTTTTGTTTTTGTTCCACTTTCTTCTTCAAAGGTTTTTGCTTATAGCATTCTCCCTTTTCAGTTGATTGTGGAACAGTTTCTTGAAACTTCAAAAATAAATTCTTTTTCTTCATTTTTTCATTTTCAACATCAGATTTCTCATCGCAATCTTCAACTATGACTTTGTCAAAGTTTGTGACATTGTCACTTATTGGAACTGAATTTAAAGGTTTTGGACAAGGAATAGTTGAAGTATTCACAAACACCTTCAACTTTTGTTCCCATTCCTTGATTTTCTTTTGAGCACACTCAGCTTCCTTTTCAAGTCGAATAATCTTTTCAAGATGAGAATTGATTGCAATTTGTTTTTCAAGATTGTTTTTACCAAACAAATCTCTCTCATCCTCTAAACTTTTTATTTGACTTTGAAAATCTTTCTCAATTTTTACTTTTTCATTTTCCAAATTGTGTATTTGATTTTTCAAAACATTTTCTGATTTTTTAAGATTTTTGTTTTCTAATGACAAACTCTCTACATTCTTCAAGAGTTTGGCATTATCTGTCTCAGATTTTTCACAGTTTAAACATTTTCCAGGAATCTGTTTCTCTTCAGCTTTCGTCTCAACCTTCAAAACTGAAATATTTTCAACCTGTTTCTTCTCCTCATGAACACTTTCATCCTTACTCTCTTCTTCTGATGAATGATCAAAGATAGGTGCGTCTTCTTCAACCTCTTTCTTTAACTCTGGTTCAGGATTCACAGATACAGGTTTTTCAGATTCTTCTTTCTCAACCTTGACCGCTGGAACTTGTTCAACCTGCCTTTTCACACTAGGTTTGATTTGCTTTTCTGTTGTTGCTGCTTTTACTTCTTTCTCAGCTCTGATCTCCTCTTTAACAATAACTGCCTTTTGATTCTTTCTTTTTGCATCTTGTTTTTCTATCAACTTTTCAATTTTATCGGCATAAAATAACTTTCCACTACATTGATCAGATGGAAGTTGTTGTTTAAGATTTTCAAGTTTTTGGATTTCTTCTTCATACTTGTCACCCTCTTCATCAGACGAATGATAAAAAACCGGACCTTTTTCAACAACTTCTTTTGCTGAGACTGTTTCTCCTTCTTGCTTTATCGGAATATACTGTTGAGATTCATAATTCATATACGCCAATAATTCTTCAAAATCCATGTTTCGATGTCAAATGTTCACTTTAAATGTTAATTGGGTCGAAAATATGAATTGGGCCGAGGATGATTTGAATCGCTAATATTCAGCAACACTTTAATTTTGATTATCTTTAAAACAATGTATCCGACACTATCAAGTAACAAATTAATTTGATTAGACCGCTTGGTTGATGTTAAAACTTGAGCCGATGACAAACCCAAATCACATGGGATTTCTAAACATAAGCCGACAACTATATCTTTCACAATTCTTTGATTGTGTCACATCCCTATTTTCCACGTGTCACCGGTGGGCCCGGTGGGGAGTATCGTGACGTAGTTGGTATCATCATAGACAAACAACACAATATATAAATGCACAGCGGAAGCAAAGATAGATTCATTTCAACTTTAATAAAGTGTAATATTAAATATCACAAATAGTTGAAACGGATCCACAGACGGATCAAAATAAAATAAGATATTGTTCAACAGCTTTATTGTCATCCAAGCTTGCGAGACTTATTGTGGACGCTCTAGAAGACAGCCAGCCTAGTACGAGTAGTACCTGCACTTAACCTTTTGGGAAAATACGTCAGTTTACACTGGTAAATACAATTTAACTGACTCATTTTGAAAAGGTTGAAAATTGATTTGAATGCACGTGGCACAAAACCTTTTTATAACTTGGGATAATTATGCAATATAATCTTGTGAACGAATTACATGTTACTTGTGCGTTCAGTAGCCCGGATCTTGTCCGGGTTAAAGATCAATAGACACACCACATTATAGAGTTATACACTGACGGGTGTACGCCTACACCCCGTGCTCAGGTCGTGGCCATCTCGTAAGATGATGCCAAGGATATCCGGGACATGGTCATTAACCCCCCAAAGGCTTTAAGTGAACAAGACTGTTTAAACGAGCCGTTCAAATTATTCAATTAACCACCCAAAGATGTAAGATTTGATGCTCGATCAAGCGGTATTTTATATACCGTAACCCAAGCCCGTATAGGGAAAATAAGTTAAAAGTATTTACCTGAGTAAAGTATAAATCACAACTAGCAAGTGAAGGTAGCTTTTACTGGTTCTCCTTATTCTGGAACAAAGGTTTATAATAACCTATTAGATTTCTAACGGGTCTTTATTTAAGCCTAAGCTTAGACCGGCTAGTTTTAAGGACGATACGGTTCAAACGCGCGATTAAGCGAAGACCGGATAGAATGTGATTTAGACCCGACAAGTTTGAATACTTGTATAATATGGGTATACTAAATACATTCTGGATTTTGAGACAAAGATGATAAGGTTTGACCCGTTTCGGTCAATTTATACAAACTAGTTACATAAACCGAACCGAGCGCGAAAAGGCGTTACGGGTAACCATAAGAGTCATATGCAAGTTCCCTGAGGTAATATGGCTTAAATATATTATAATATCAGTAAGATATCTTCTATTATACCCCAAATGAATTTAAACACAATTTATGCCTTATAAGAGCATTTTGGTCATTTAAAAGATTATAAAAGAGTTAAATTAGAAATCTGAGTTACAGGTCTGGTTCATACAGTAAATATACTTAATTTAACATGTTATAACAGTAGGGTATGACCCATATGTGAAACTTATCATTTAAAACCAAACTATGCACCTTAGGGGTATTTTGGTAATTTCACAAGGGCTTAAAAGGTCAAAATTCGAAACCTGAGTTCAAAAACTTGTACTTACTGTTATTTTATAAAAATATACTAAAAACATCAGTAAGTATCAACCTTATATGTTTAATATGGTTATAGTACATACTATGCGTTAAAAACGCTTAAAAGGCGATTTGGAGCCGTTTCCGGGTTTGTAAAAGAAAGCTGATATTTTTATAATTCCAGAATGCTCAAAATATTTTATTTATCAAATAAAATCAGTAGAAAAAGGTTTGGGGTCAAAAGGATTTATAAAACTCGTTTTATGGCTAAAAAGGGTAAAATCGGTATTAACCGAATTAAACTTAGAGACCTATGTTATGCTCAGCCAAAAAAATCTTTAAAAATCCCAAAATATTATATTATAACAGTGGGTAAAAAGTTTGATATCAAAAAGTGGGTTTAAATAGGTTATATGCTAATTACGCCAATTAATTAACATAAAGCTTCCAAATTACGATAATGAGCATAACTCTTAATCTAGACCTCAAACTGATATCAAATTTTAGGTGCAAGTTTATAAATCAGTAACAAATGTTTCTACTCTTTCACTTTTTCAAAAATCACGTTTTATAGTCAAAAGGGCATAATAGTCAACTTTAAGCTTAAATCGGAAACATGTATATGAATCGGATAGGTGTTGAACCAAGTTGTACATTCTCAAAGAGTTATACATATATGAAACCTGGTCCAAAATAAGCTCTAAAACAGATCTCAAACATGCATGAACGGATCAGAACCGATAGTCAAAGCAAAAGTCAAAATATGCGACTTTCGGGTTCGATCCGGGTTTATACTGAAAATTGTCGAGTTGAACATGTTGAGACATGTTCTTACATTAATTACCATGTAATTTTAATGATCAAACAGGTTGCATGTATCCTACATTGCTAATCATGCTTAAATTTGCAAATAACAATTCTGTTGACTTTTTGAAACAAGCTTTGACTCGACAATTAACATAGTTAGAGTAGGAATCTGAAAGTACCCTTTTAAGGGTTTGTTACCCACATAAATACCAACTTGTAGGTACTTTCAATTCGAGAAATGACTGAGCAAATTTCGTTTAATCTCAAAGTCAAACTGAAATTACGATGGTTTGACTTTTGCTTAAATAACTAAGCTAGAACGAATTAGGGAAGGTTATGAACACTTACAAGAGTCCTAATAAAGCTTAGAGATCACTAGAAGGTTGTCTTGACGTCCAGAGAGCTCCAGAGATGATCTTGTGAATTTTTGAAAATGTAAGTAATGAAAGTTGCAACTTCAAGTTCTTCTTATAACCAATTTGATCTCATTTGGAGATGCGACATTAGTCTAGGGATGTTATGAGAAGTGTCCAAGTGCCCCTAGATGCATGTAAGTCCATTGGTGAGGCTCAGGAATCGGATCCAGCTGTTAACAACCCGCAAACAGACATGAACTGGCAGCTGGTCGCTGCTTTTGTCGCTGGCGACTTGTAGGCGGGCCGCGAGACCCTATACGCGGGCCGCGTACAAGTGGGCGACCAGCCCAACAAGTTTTCAACAATTTACAATTCAGTCCTTGACCTTTGTAACGTGGTTTTGGTTATTTATCTTGCTCATTAGACCCTCAAATCTGATTTTTAAGGACCTTGGGACATTTACAAACATGGTAAAGTCCTTGGTTAACTTTGTGCTCACCCGAAAAGTCACGAAATTCAACGTTAACGCATTTAACCCTTCGTGCACGGTTTTGATCATAACTTTCTCATATGATAACGAAACTTGATGAAATTTTTACCACATATTCTAGTGAGTATTGTTTACCATTACAAAGCTTCGGGTTTGCCAAAAGATCACTCAGTGGTATACGTTCAACATGTTGACACTTTTAGCCCCTGTAGTTTGTAATTCCTCACTTTCTTTCATTTTCCGCTTTGTATGATCCATGATCTAATCGTTTAAGATTATAAACACCATGTAGGGTTATTGTAGGGCCTATTTATCCGTTGTTGACACTTTGGACCCTTGTATTCACACAGTTTCACTGTTTGTCAACTTTAGTCCTTCTAAAGCACTTTTTCACATATTCAAAGCCTATGACACGTGTCAATACATTATTGGACGTAAATTTTCGAGGTGTTACATCCTCACCCCCTTAAAAGAAATCTCGACCTCGAGATTTACTGAAACAAATGAGGGTATTTTTCTTTCATCATGGATTCTACCTCCCATGTGTATTCGGGACCTCTACGGGCATCCCATTTGACTTTGACAATAGGCACATGCTTCCTTCGAAGCTTCTTCACCTGTCGATCCTCAATCGACAATGGTTTCTCCACAAATTTCAAGCTTTCATCTATATGTACATCCGTATGCGGTATGACCAGTGATTCATCAGCGAAACACTTCTTTAGATTACAGATGTGAAAAATATTGTGGATAACACTAAGCTCTTCAGGCAAGTTTAACTTATAAGCAACTGAACCGACACGTTCGATAACCTCGAAAGGTCCTATATATCTTGGGCTTAGCTTGCCTTTCTTACCAAATCGCACCACCCCTTTCCAGGGTGATACTTTAAGCAATACTTTGTCACCTACTTCGAAGTGAAAAGCCTTACGCTTTGGATCCGCATAACTTTTCTGCCTATCCCTGGCAGCTTTCAGGCGATCGCGAATCTGGACAATCTTGTCCGTTGTTTCAAAAACCAAATCTGGTCCTGACAATTGAACGTCTCCTACTTCCGCCCAACAAATAGGTGTTCTGCATTTTCTACCATATAATGCCTCAAAGGGCGCAGCCTTAATACTAATATGGTAGCTATTGTTATAGGAGAACTCGACTAATGGCAGATGCTTATCCCAACTGCCACCTAAATCAATCACACATGCACGAAGCATGTCTTCCAATGTTTGAATGGTACGCTCACTCTGTCCGTCTGTCTGTGGGTGGTAAGCCGTACTAAAATTCAAGCGCGTGCCCAAAGACTGTTGGAAACTTTTCCAAAAATGAGAGGTGTATCTCGTATCTCTATTCGAGATAATTGACAATGGTACGCCATGCAATGCTACAATTTTATCTACGTACAATTGAGCTAACATGTCTGAGCTGTAAGTTTCCTTTATAGGTAGGAAATGTGCTGACTTGGTCAGTCTATCTACTATGACCCATATAGTATCGTTTCCCTTCCTCGGTTTTGGCAACTTGGTGATGAAATCCATCGTCACCATCTCCCACTTCCATGTGGGAATTTTAGGTTGTTGCAACAAACCTGACGGCTTCTGGTGTTCCGCTTTGACTTACGCACAAGTCAAACATTTAGCTACGTAAGCAGCTACAGACTTTTTCAAACCAATCCACCAGTAGTTTGCCTTTAGATCCTGGTACATCTTGTCAGCTCCAGGATGAACAGAATATTTGGAACGGTGGGCTTCCTGGAGGATAACATCCCGAAGTCCTCCATAAACTGGAACCCATATTCGTCCATTCAATCTTAGCATTCCGTCTTTGTCATGGGATAACTGCTCCTCAGTTACTCCCAGTTTTTCTTCAGGATAGTTAGCTTCCAGCACAGCTTCCTTCTGTGCTGCTAGCACCCTTTCGTTCAAACTATTCCTTATTTCAATGCGCTTAGCATTGATTCTTATCGGCTTTACTCTTTCTTTTCTGCTCAAAGCGTCAGCAACTACATTTGCCTTGCCTGGATGGTATTTTATCTCACAATCATAATCATTTAGAGTTTCCATCCATCGTCTTTGTCGCATGTTCAAGTCCTTCTGATTGAACAAATGTTGAAGGCTCTTGTGATCTGAATAGATCACACACTTGGTTCCATATAAGTAATGCCTCCATAGCTTTAATGCAAATACAACGGCACCCAGCTCCAAGTCGTGGGTGGTGTAGTTCTTCTCGTGTATCTTTAACTGTCGTGAAGCGTAGGCAATAACCTTGCCTTTCTGCATGAGTACACAGCCCATACCAGTGTGTGATGCATCACAATACACCACGAATTCTTCTATACCATCGGGCAATGTTAACACTGGTACATTGCTCAACTTTTTCTTCAAAATGTCAAAGGATTCCTGCTGCTTAGGGCCCCAATCAAACTTAACCTTCTTACGTGTCAACGAAGTTAGGGGCGCAGCAATCCTTGAGAAGTTTTCGATAAAACGCCTATAATATCCTGCTAAACCCAGGAAGCTACGAATCTCAGTAGGTGTCTTCGGCTCTTGCCAATTCATAACTGCTTCTACCTTAGCGGGATCCACTTGGATACCATGCTCACTTACCACATGTCCAAGGAATTGGACTTCCCGAAGCCAAAATTCGCACTTTGAAAATTTGGCGTAGAGTTTCTCATGATGTAGAAGTTTGAGAATACAACGAAGGTGTTTCTCGTGGTCAGCTTGGTTCTTCGAGTAAATAAGGATGTCGTCAATAAAGACAATGACGAATTTGTCCAAGTAAGGCTTGCAGACGCGATTCATGAGATCCATGAATACGGCCGGTGCATTAGTGAGCCCAAAAGGCATCACTAGGAACTCGTAATGACCATAACGAGTCCTAAATGCAGTCTTGTGCACATCTTCATCCTTGACCTTCAACTGATGATAGCCTGATCTCAAGTCGATCTTAGAGAAGTAGCTTGCCCCTTGTAACTGATCGAACAGATCGTCGATTCTGGGCAAAGGATACCTATTCTTGATAGTGACTTTATTAAGCTCACGGTAATCGATGCACAGACGCATCGATCCATCCTTCTTCTTGACAAACAAAATCGGCGCTCCCCAAGGAGACGAACTAGGTCTAATAAAACCTTTGGCTAGCAGATCATCTAATTGTGTCCTTAACTCCTTCATCTCCGTTGGTGCTAACCTATAAGGCGCTCTCACTACTGGTGTTGCACCCGGAATGATGTCAATTCGGAATTTCACTTGCCTATTTGGTGGTAAACCAGGTAGTTCTTCGGGAAAAACTTCGGGATATTCTGAAATGACAGGGATGTCTTCAATCTTAGGCTTTGGCTCGTCTATAGTAACTTGTGCCATATAAATGACACAACCCTTCTACAGACATCTGGATGCCTTGAGCATAGACACTTGCTCAGGCAACCCATGCTGGGTATCTCCTTGGATGGTGAGTGACTCACCAGACGGAGTTTTGACTACCACTTGCTTTCTATTGCACACAATCTGGGCTTGGTTATGCGATAACCAATCCATGCCTATCACTATGTCAAAGCCGGCTAGCTTAAAGGGAAGTAAGGACAAAGGAAAAGAGTGATTCCTAATGGATATAACACATCCATCTAAAACAGTTGAGGCGGTTTCTATGGTTCCATCAGCTAATTCCACCTCATATTTCACACTTAAGGCTTTTACAGGTAATTTCAACAACTCACAAAACTTATTATCTACAAAAGACTTATCTGCTCCAGAATCAAACAATACTCTAGCAAAAACATCATTTACGAGAAAAGTAGCTGTAATCACGTTGTCATCCTGAATAGCTTCCTTAGCGTCCATCTTGAAGACCCTCGCATTGGTCTTTTTCCCATCTCTGGCTTTCTTGGTGTTCTTTGGGCAATTAGACTTTATGTGCCCTTTTTCGTTGCAACCATAACATGTTGCATCCTTCAGCTTCTTACACTCCAAAGTCTTATGATCCGTAGATTTGCAAATCCCACAGGATCTCGTGTGAGACTGGCATTTTGACTCAAATCGACACCTCCCAAAATGGTTCTTCTTGCACGTTTTACATTTGGGCTTATCTCCCGATTGTTGCCCATCTCTCTTAGATCCCGACCCTTTCTTGTGGTCGTTATTTCCTCGGTGTTTCTTACCTGATCTTCGTGAGGTATCGTCCTCACGCTTCCTTTTGTTCTCTTCTGAATTCCTGAGTGCTCTCAACCTGACTACGTCCAAGGTAAGAGAGAGATATAGATCAGCTGCTGATCTGAAGGTAGCAGGCCTTGATGCCTTAACACTTGCTTTAATCTCTGGGGCTAAACCCCCGATGAAGCGAGCTATCCTCTTAGGTTCTGGGGTTACCAAGTAAGGAACCAACCTAGATAGGGTATTGAAAGTGGTGAGGTAGGCCTGATAGTCCAAATTCTTCATCACCAAGGATAAGAAGTCTGATTCGATTCTCTCGACTTCGTGTTGCGGGCAATAATTATCCTTAATAAGGGCAACAAACTGATCCCATTACAAGTTGTAAAGTGGGATCTTTCCAGCAGCTTGTATGAGAGACTTCCACCACGCCAATGCCTCTCCTTTGAATGATTGGGATACATATTTCACTACGTCCCTTTCAGCACAACCGCTGATGTCCACAACCGTATCCATTTCGTTCAACCAGGTCATGCAGTCAACCGCTCCCTTCTCCCCAGTAAAGTCCCGGGGTTTACATGAGACGAAGTATTTGTATGTACAGGACTTATCACGCGGTTCCTGTTTATGCTCGACCTTCCTTGACGGGACACTGTGTTGGTTCGAGGAGTGACGTTCATCATCATCCTTCTTTGGCTTATCCTTCTTGGGTACATCTTTCTTAGAGGGCGGTTTGCTATGTGCCTCCGAGTGAACTTTGGGTTTGGAATGTGGCGCGGATCGGGTCCTACTTCGGGTCCCGCTCGATTCACTATACTGTCTGTTTAGTGCTTCGATAACAGCATCATTCACTAATGCTTTCAACTCCTCACCAGTTACTAATATCTTAGCATTTTCAGGGTTTTCTGCTGGACGACTGTTTAATTCTTCAGACTTAGCCATGTAGTCTTAATTGCTACATAAAATAAGGACAAGGTCTATTTAGAAACCTAAACAGTATTATCGTTCTTGACGATTTATTAACCATGGTAAATAAGAGCCATTTTAGTTAATTTATTAATTTCATTCAGGATTTTTACTAGTAATCCTTCTAGAATGAAATATAATATTGGCATAATAAGCCTAGTCACGTAGACAAATTTCTAAATTACAAATTTAGATCTTATAGGATTAAAGTTTGAATAAATAAGACAAATCAATCCTTTTCTTGACAGGGAGTCTATAAACTACGGCTGCCTTTGTTTTATATGACATTAATTATAACCCGTAGGCATTTTGTCACAATCAAATATATATAAAAATATAAATTTGGATAATTTATTAAAAGGGTGACATGTGTGATTTCGCGGATCACACTAGCCAAGAATGTTAACATATTTGCAGATGTTAACAGAGATTTGAATCTTTTTAAACATGTTCTACCATATTGGCCAGGTCTTTAATATGACATTCAAGCTAGGTTTTACCTTTTTAAGATTCTTATCATTAAAATGGTAAATCAAAATATGTTATTTTTCGTTTATTCACATATTATATTCATGCATAATTTATAAATGAAAACTTAAATTAACCATTCCAAACAAAAATTAAACTAGTACGAGTTTGCCCTAAACGGGACTTTTACATAAACAACATGCCCACGCAGGGGCCAACTAACAAAACAAACCCACGCAGGGGTCAAAAATAGAAAAACATGCCCACGCAGGGGCAGAATAGAAAGGAAATATACCCACACAGGGGCAGAGTACAGAAATAAATGTCCTCGTAGGGACATGATTACAACTAAAATAAATAAACAAACAAAGGATTTTAGTGATCCTTCTTGCTTTTACCCTTGATCAAATCCACCATCTTCTTAAACATCCTCCGGTTATGCCTTCGTTCTTGCTGCATCTCATGCCGTACCTCTTGTCGCACCTCATGTAACTCATGAAGGATTTCTTGAAATTGTGGCGGGGACATCACCGGTGTCCACGGTGGTTGCTGAAGATGCGGAGGTTGTGGAGGCTGTGATTGCTGATACCCATATGGTGGGTATCCATAGGTCGATTGTCCCGTATTCCAGGGACCACCATAAGGACCTTCCGGTCGGGGAACGTTGAAGCTTGAAGCTAACCAGTAGGGATCCTCTGCAAAGTTGTAACCTGTGTGGATCTGCTGCTCAAAGGGATTGTATGCTGCAGCACCAATGTAAGTGGGAATTGGGTCTCCAAAACCCAATGGTGGCTGTGGCGCAACTGGCGCAGTGTTCACCTCTGAGATGGGGTGTGAAGATTCTCCCGTCTCCGGTTCTTCGTGGACAGGCGAGTACCGGTTGTTGCTTGAATGTGGAGGGGTGCTGATGCGTATTCCCCCTCATGCGGATATTCGCACGGTAGTTCTCCTTCGCCTCGGGGGCGAGGGAGGCTGAAGCCGAGGTGGTGCTGCCGGCGGAGTGACCGCGACTAGTCGGGAATCCTTGGAAGGATTCTGCTGCTGCTGCTGTAGCTGATGCAGGGGAGAGTTGGGCTGAAGCTGGTGCAGGGGAGAGTGGTGTGGCTGGTACAGGGGAGAGTGATGTGGCTGGTGCAAGGGAGAGCTATGGTATGACTGGTGCAGGGGAGAGTTATGATAACTGGGAGTAAATACCCAGTCATACTGCTTGAATTTCTCCTCAAAGCTATCGAGACCATTGTATGGTGATCCCACAAAAGGTGACCCATCAGAAATTTTGATGGGGTGGTTCGGAGTTCCAGATGGTGGCATTGAAGGATCGGTATATTCATCGATGTCCATCGGGTTGCCACCAGTGAAGTGGTCTTCGGATCCAAGTGGGTTAAAACCCACTGCTGCTCCTAAGTAGTCGTCAGGGTTGAACAAGCCCTGAAAGACGGGTGATGGATGGTCAAAGGGTGATTGGTGTCCTTGGAGAGGTATGAAGGACTGGTGAGAGTTTTGGGGTTCATTCTCAGAATGAGGCCCAAAGGAGTGTGGGATTGATGGAGTGGTACTCAGTGATACTGAGCGCCTAGCGGGTTCAATAAAAGACCTCCAAAGATCCTGAGCATCTGTGTTGTGGGGGTCCGAAGGTGTTCGCCGGTGTGACGGTCCGGCCTCGTGGTCATTTGGGGCTACATGTGCTCCTTGTCCCCTTCCTCTTCCTCTCATACGTGGCGGCATTTTGTGAACCTGTCAAAAACAACAAGTGATACAACACAAAAATATATAAGACAAAGTTAGAAATAAAACCAAAAATTTGGAAAATTCCTAAGTTCTTTATCTAGATTCGAGAATCGAGGAATGTGCAATTGTGTATATGAGATTAAACACAAAAGGCTAGTGTTTAATTCACTCAGAGTTTGCTCTGATACCAACCTGTCACACCCCTATTTTCCACATGTCACCGGTGGGCCCGGTGGGGAGTATCGTGACGTAGTTGGTATCATCATAGACAAACAACACAATATATAAATGCACAGCGGAAGCAAAGATAGATTCATTTCAACTTTAATAAAGTGTAATATTAAATATCACAAATAGTTGAAACGGATCCACAGGCGGATCAAAAACAAATAAGATATTGTTCAACAGCTTTATTGTCATCCGAGCTTGCGAGACTTATTGTGGACGCTCTAGAAGACAGCCAGCCTAGTACGAGTAGTACATGCACTTAACCTTTTGGGAAAATACGTCAGTTTACACTGGTAAATACAATTTAACTGACTCATTTTGAAAAGGTTGAAAATTGATTTGAATGCACGTGGCACAAAACCTTTTTATAACTTGGGATAATTATGCAATATAATCTTGTGAACGAATTACATGTTACTTGTGCGTTCAGCAGCCCGGATCTTGTCTGGGTTAAAGATCAATAGACACACCACATTATAGAGTTATACACTGACGGGTGTACGCCTACACCCCGTGCTCAGTAGGGTATGACCCATATGCGAAACTTATCATTTAAAACCAAACTATGCACCTTAGGGGTATTTTGGTAATTTCACAAGGGCTTAAAAGGTCAAAATTGGAAACCTGAGTTCAAAAACTTGTACTTACTGTTATTTTATAAAAATATACTAAAAACATCAGTAGGTATCAACCTTATATGTTTAATATGGTTATAGTACATACTATGCGTTAAAAACGCTTAAAAAGGCGATTTGGAGCCGTTTCCGGGTTTGTAAAAGAAAGTTGATATTTTTATAATTCCAGAATGCTCAAAATATTTTATTTATCAAATAAAATCAGTAGAAAAAGGTTTGGGGTCAAAAGGATTTATAAAACTAGTTTTATGGCTAAAAAGGGTAAAATCGGTATTAACCGAATTAAACTTAGAGACCTATGTTATGCTCAGCCAAAAATTAAATAAAAATCTTTAAAAACCCCAAAATATTATATTATAACAGTGGGTAAAAAGTTTGATATCAAAAAGTGGGTTTAAATAGGTTATATGCTAATTACACCAATTAATTAACATAAAGCTTCCAAATTACGATAATGAGCATAACTCTTAATCTAGACCTCAAACTGATATCAAATTTTAGGTGCAAGTTTATAAATCAGTAACAAATGTTTCTACTCTTTCACTTTTTCAAAAATCACGTTTTATAGTCGAAAGGGCATAATAGTCAACTTTAAGCTTAAATCGGAAACATGCATATGAATCGGATAGGTGTTGAACCAAGTTGTACAATCTCAGAGAGTTATACATATATGAAACCTGGTCCAAAATAAGCTCTAAAACAGATCTCAAACATGCATGAACGGATCAGAACCGATAGTCAAAGCAAAAGTCAAAATATGCGACTTTCGGGTCCGATCCGGGTTTATGCTGAAAATTGTCGAGTTGAACATGTTGAGACATGTTCTTACATTAATTACCATGTTATTTTAATGATCAAACAGGTTGCATGTATCCTACATTGCTAATCATTCTTAAATTTGCAAATAACAATTCTGTTGACTTTTTGAAACAAGCTTTGACTCGACAATTAACATAGTTAGAGTAGGAATCTAAAAGTACCCTTTTAAGGGTTTGTTACCCACATAAATACCAACTTGTAGGTACTTTCAATTCGAGAAATGACTGAGCAAATTTCGTTTAATCTCAAAGTCAAACTGAAATTACGATGGTTTGACTTTTGCTTAAATAACTAAGCTAGAACGAATTAGGGAAGGTTATGAACACTTACAAGAGTCCTAATAAAGCTTAGAGATCACTAGAAGGTTGTCTTGACGTCCAGAGAGCTCCAGAGATGATCTTGTGAATTTTTGAAAATGTAAGTAATGAAAGTTGCAACTTCAAGTTCTTCTTATAACCAATTTGATCTCATTTGGAGCTGCCACATTAGTCTAGGGATGTTATGAGAAGTGTCCAAGTGCCCCTAGATGCATGTAAGTCCATTGGTGAGGCTCAGGAATCGGATCCAGCTGTTAACAACCCGCAAACAGACATGAACTGGCAGCTGGTCGCTGCTTTTGTCGTTGGCGACTTGTAGGCGGGCCGCGAGACCCTATACGCGGGCCGCGTACAAGTGGGCGACCAACCCAACAAGTTTTCAACAATTTACAATTCAGTCCTTGACCTTTGTAACGTGGTTTTGGTTATTTATCTTGCTCATTAGACCCTCAAATCTGATTTTTAAGGACCTTGGGACATTTACAAACATGGTAAAGTCCTTGGTTAACTTTGTGCTCACCCGAAAAGTCACGAAATTCAACGTTAACGCATTTAACCCTTCGTGCACGGTTTTGATCATAACTTTCTCATATGATAACGAAACTTGATGAAATTTTTACCACATATTCTAGTGAGTATATTTTACCATTACAAAGCTTCGGGTTTGCCAAAAGATCACTCAGAGGTATACGTTCAACATGTTGACACTTTTAGCCCCTGTAGTTTGTAATTCCTTACTTTCTTTCATTTTCCGCTTTGTATGATCCATGATCTAATCGTTTAAGATTATAAACACCATGTAGGGTTATTGTAGGGCCTATTTATCCGTTGTTGACACTTTGGACCCTTGTATTCACATAGTTTCACTGTTTGTCAACTTTAGTCCTTCTAAAGCACTTTTTCACATATTCAAAGCCTATGACACGTGTCAATACATTATTGGACGTAAATTTTCGAGGTGTTACAGATTGGGCCGTCACTTTTCAGTATATATCCAAACTTTGGGCCAACAAATTTTAATAATCAAAGCAAATTGATTGGACCTTTATACAAACTTATCAGATCACATAATGCATATCACATGCATATCACTTCTTGAAAATGGCTGATAACTTTTAAAAGTTCACATGCAAACTGACACAACCAAGTGATATCTTTTCCCAATTACTGACAACTTCATGTGATTATCCTGTTCGATGACTGACACAATTATTTCAACAACTATCCTGGAGCGAAATCAGAACTTCACTAAGAGCGGAATCAAACTGTTCACATGAGCGGAATCAAATTGTTCACAAGAGCGGAATCAAATTGTTCACATAAGCGGAATCAAACTGTTCAAAAGAGCGGAACCAAGATGTTCAAAAGACCGGAACCAGCTGATGACATCATTAATATCACGAGTCCGTATGAGCGAAACATAAAAAAATCAAGGTTTTAGGTCGATTTTAGTTATGAAACTTTCAAGGATTTATTAATACTAGATTCCGAGTACACTGTGTGAATTTAAAGCGATTCTGACCGCAAAAAGTTTTGATTTTCGAAAAAGAATGGTGTAGAAACAGAATTATCGGCTGAATTGTATAGAACTCTTCTTCACTGGCTCTGATACCAATTGCAGGATCGAATTCGGACCTAAACGAGTCAATTAGAAGAGCTATTTCTGATTTGAATGGCGGAAACAGACAAATCAGATTCAATTCAGCGAGAATTCATTTTAATATGTTGATTCTATTAATCTGAATGACGTTTACAATCAAATCAACACTTCGGCAGCACTTCGTGGCTCACCGGAAGAACACCTCGAACTATCTTACTAATTTCGCTCATATGACCCTATTTATAGGTGTGTAGATTTCGCTTATACATACATGTCCATAAAAGCGAAATCACACACTTGACATATAATCGAAATTATCACTTTGACAAATAAACGAAATCACAAGTGTATATGTTGACATTTAAGAGATATACAGTTAAGAAAATCAAGAGCCATGGTGATATATATGCGGATTAGACACCAAAAAATAAACACTCAAAAAATTACTACAATTTAAGGAATGAGTTTAGTGAAGGCAGTAGATTCCGAAATGATGGAGAAAGGTCTGGTGGCAAGAAAAGCTACTTTCAGGAGGTTGTCAAGTGTTTTCGCTCGACGATTCCATTCTTGGTGGTTGGTTTGGCCCTTGTTCCTGTGACTCGATTCCTAGCAGCGTATATCCCATTTTAGTTTTACACCATTGTGAACCTTACGCCTTTTTTACTCACTGATCGAGGTTCTCGGCATTGAAAAATCTTCGTAAACTAAATCACACGTGTATATGTTGACATTTAAGAGATATACAGTCAAGAAAATCAAGAGCAATGGTGATATATATGCGGATTAGACACCATAAAATAAACACTCAAAAAATGGCTACAATTTAGGGAATGTGTTTAGTGACGGTATCAGAATCCTAATTGATGGAGAAAGGTCTGGTGGCAAGAAAAGCTTCTTCCATGAGGTTGTCAAGTGTTTTCGCTCGACGATTGCATTCTTGGGTGGTTGGTTTGGCCTTTGTTCCTGAAACTCGAATCGTAGTCCGGTATATCCCATTTTAGTTTTACACCATTGTGAACCTTACTCCTTTTTTACTCTCTGATTGAGGTTCTCGGCATTGAAAAATCTTCGTAAACTAAATCACACGTGTATATGTTGACATTTAAGAGATAGACAGTTAAGAAAATCAAGAGCAATGGAGATATATATGCGGATTAAACACCAAAAAATAAACTCTCAAAAAATGGCTACAATTTAAGGAATGTGTTTAGTGACGGCAGTAGATTCCGAATTGATGGAGAAAGGTCTGGTGGTAAGAAAAGCTATTTCCAGGAGGTTGTCAAGTGTTTTCGCTCGACGATTCCATTCTTGGGTGGTTGGTTTGGCCCTTGTTCTTGTTACTCGAATCTTAGCCCGTTATATCCCATTTTAGTTTTACACCATTGTGAACTTTACGCCTTTTTTACTCTCTGATCGAGGTTCTCGGCATTGAAAAATCTTCGCAAACTAAATCTCACGTGTATATGTGGACATGTAAGAGATATGCAATCAAGAAAATACGGAGCAATGGTGATATATATGTGGATTAGAGACCAAAAAATAAACACTCAAAAAATGGATACAATTTAAGGAATGTGTTTAGTGACGGCATCAGATTCCTAATTGATGGAGAAAGGTCTGGTGGCAAGAAAAGCTGCTTCCCGGAGGTTGTCATGTGTTTTCGCTCAACGATTCCATTTTGGGGTGGTTGGTTTGGCCCTTGTTCCTGTAACTCGAATCCTAGCCCGGTATATCCCATTTTAGTTTTACACCATTGTGAACCTTACGCCTTCTTTACTCTCTGATCGAGGTTCTCGGCATTGAAAAATCTCCGTAAACTAAATCACACGTGTATATGTTGACATTTAAGAGATATACTATTAAGAAAATAAAGAGCAATAGTGATATATATGCGGATTAGACACCAAAAAATAAACACTCAAAAAATGGCTACAATTTAGAGAATATGTTTAGTGACGACATCGGATTCCTACTTGATGGAGAAAGGTCTGGTGGCAAGAAAAGCTGCTTCCAGGAGATTGTCAAGTGTTTTCGCTCGACGATTCCATTCTTGGGTGGTCGGTTTGGCCCTTGTTCCTGTAACTCGAATCCTAGCCCGGTATATCCCATTTTAGTTTTACACCATTGTGAACCTTACGCCTTTTTTACTCTCTGATCGAGGTTCTCGGCATTGAAAAATCTTCGTAAACTAAATCACACGTGTATATGTTGACATTTAAGAGATATACAGTCAAGAAAATCAAGAGCAATGGTGATATATATGCGTATTAGACACCATAAAATAAACACTCAAAAAATGGCTATAATTTAAGGAATGTGTTTAGTGACGGTATCAGAATCCTAATTCACGGAGAAAGGTCTGGTGGCAAGAAAAGCTTCTTCCATGAGGTTGTCAAGTGTTTTCGCTCGACGATTCCATTCTTGGGTGGTTGGTTTGGCCCTTGTTCCTATAACTCGAATCCTAGTCCGGTATATCCCATTTTAGTTTTACACCATATTGAACCTTACGCCTTTTTTACTCTCTGATCGAGGTTCTCGGCATTGAAAAATATTCGTAAACTAAATCACAAGTGTATATGTTGACATTTAAGAGATATACAGTTAAGAAAATCAAGAGCCATGGTGATATATATGCGGATTAGACTCCAAAAAATAAACACTCAAAAAATGGCTACAATTTAAAGAATGAGTTAAGTGACGGCAGTAGATTCCGAATTGATGGAGAAAGGTCTGGTGGCAAGAAAAGCTACTTCCAGGAGGTTGTCAAGTGTTTTCGCTCGACGATTCCATTCTTGGTGGTTGGTTTGGCCCTTGTTCCTGTGACTCGATTCCTAGCAGCGTATATCCCATTTTAGTTTTACACCATTGTGAACTTTACGCCTTTTTAACTCTCTGGTCGAGGTTCTCGGCATTGAAAAATGTAAGGATCGGGTTCGCGACCTAAACGAGTCGGTTCAGAGGAATTCCATCAAATACAGGTGCGGAAAACAAGTATTTGACTTAAAACAGCTGAATCTTCACTTTAACACTGATTTGTATTGATATGAACACAATTACAATCAGTTCTCACACCGGCAGCACCTCGGTATGGAAATCTTTCATAAAACAACTTCTCTAATTCTTAATTTCGCTTGACACTGAACCCCTATATATAGACTTTGAGATTTCGCTTCAGCATCGCTCAAGCGAAATCTGATATGATGATTTCGCTTGAGGCTTCAAGCGAAAACTCAAATACATTACACACTTTCAAGCGAAATCTTCTAATTCTCTTACATTTTCTCATTCTACGTGCCCTGATCTATTCTAACTAGTAAGACTCGATACAAGACGAAGTCGACAGATGTAGTGCACCAACAGACTCCCCCTCAGATGTTGACGAGTCGACTATCGAGTCACACCAATGCTGTGTCTTCACATCTTCATTCTTGATCAGTCTCTGGGCTTTTCTCTTTCTATCTTCTTCTCCAAAATCACCTTGCTCTATCAGACTCCCCCTCACAATTTGCTGGTATTCATTTGTTCTTCAGCAACATCTGCTTTAGGATCGATGCCTGACTCAAATGTTGTTTACAAGATCATTGCCTGGCTTTTATCAAATTCTCTTGATCAGATCTCTTGATTCCTTAAGTTCATCAGCATCAGCAACTAGCAAACTTTAGATTCATGATCAGAGTCTGACTTTTGTAAGCTTTGAATGAATTAACCTGGCTCACCTGTAACAATCTTAACCCAGAAATAAATTTTCTGAATTTAACAATTTAAATGCACCAACAATCTGATATAATCAGATAATTCTCTCTCATATCACAAATCAATGATGAACCAAATGTAGGTTTTAAAATACCAATTGTAAGAATTTTAACAAACCTTTTGACATTTTAAGATTCATTCCCCCTCACAACCAAGTCATCATGTTTAGCACTTGAAACTTTGACAATCAGCTTTCCAATATCAGTTGTCGAAAATATTTTTGTATTTTTCAAAATTTTATGCTAAAACACACTAAAATCTTTTTGTAATTTTTGATTGTAAAGGAATGCAATAAAGAAATATTTACAAACAATATTTTTGTGAGTTTGTGCAAGAGGATCATATCAGTTTCTGAGACAGATCACTAACACCGTTAAGCTTCATTTCATATTAAGTTCTAAACAATTTACCTAGATTGTCAGTATGTTTGTCCACTTAAATTCTCACACAAAGTTCAACTGATCCGAGATACGTTGTTAATGTTTTAAGCAACTTAAACTTATCCGTGTGTCCCACTACTTGAATATACTCCCGTATCCAGATCCCAATATTCAGTCTTACAGGTGAGTATACCACAGATGATATCTGTAAGGGGAATAAATTATGCAACCGTGATAGCTCAGGTCAGAACTTTCGTTCAGCAGAGAGCCTAGTTGACTTTTAGGTGTGTCCCCTTTAGAGGATCTTTTGAATTACAACAGCCATGATTAGCATTTTTCAATGTTTCATCATTTTTTAGCTGAGGGTGAGCTATATTTCAAGCAAATGTAAAGTATTCTCCGGGGACTAGGCCATTGCTTCCGCAAAATCAGAAGTCCCGAGATAATACCCCAGATATCACTGAGCATAAAGACCTAGTATCTCAGAATAAGGGACCTTTCAAACAAGATTTCAGGGGTTACCTATATATCCAAGTTTGTGTTAACCCACAAAACAAGCAAGTTTGAAATTTAGATTTATATCTCGTCACAATCTACTAAATGTGCAAAAACCTACTGACATATCCGCAGTAAGATTGTTTATCACATTTGTACTTTACATTTCTTTAGCATGTTGTGATAGTCCACTGATGTACTATCATTTCCTCTATATACAACAAAAACTCATTTTTGAATTTTATCATGTTTTTGTCTTTTTCAAAATTTCAAATGTTTTTGGATTTTCTGAAAAAAAATTTACTCCCCCTAAAATGCAAACACATTTTAGGAAATTAAAAAAATAAACTGTACAATAAAGTGACAACTGATATCGAATTGCATCAAATCGCCATTCACTCGGCATAAACAATCAGAACTCCCCCTATCACAAGACTATTTTCTCATTTAGATTTCAAAACACTTAAGTTTGTTTTAATCAAAATGATTTTTCCGGAAAATAAGTTTTTATGATATAATCATTTGTAGATTCAGGGTGTGGTTCATCACATTGTCTATTCTTAACCACTTGTAGCAGATCAAGTACAAATTAATGTCCTTGATTTACCACTTGCAAGTATGCACCATCTATATCAATTGTAAAAATTACCACATGTAAAACACAATATCACTTGTAGGAATATTACGTCTACATCACCATTTTACCAATCAGAATGCCGATTCCTGCTTCGCACTTACCAACCTGGAAGCTCCGGCGTAGTCATACAATCTGTAAACATCCAAATACTATCAAAAACTTTCAACCAAAAACTTCAAATATTAGAAAGATGCCGATTCATGATCCACGATATAAACTTGGGATCTCCGGCAAGTCCTAAGACTTTTAAGAAAAACAAACTTCCACCCAAGTCTTATTTGACTTGGTGGCTTCCAATTCCTGAGCAGTAGGGTTGTAAGTTGCCTTTTTAGTTGCATAAAAATCTTTAACCCCCTTTACTTTTCCATCAAGCATTTTCTTAAAAATTTTCTTAACATTTCCATTAAAAGCTTTCTCAATATCAAATTCCTTTTCATCAGAATAGAATTGATTTGAAATTTCCACTTTACTAACCATTTGTTTAATTTCTTCAAAGTTCAGTGATGGAATGTCAACATCATTCACTGAATGTTTTTCCTCAACTTGTGGCTCCTCTGATTTTGTGGAATCAGATTCATCGCCAGATTGTACATCTAATTTTTTAACAATCCATTTTTGATTGTCTTTTGCATTCTTTTTGTACAATCTTTTAGATTTTTCACCAACTTCATTCTTTGAATTTTCAAAATTTTTGAAGTTTGTAGTTGGTGATTCATTCTTTTCAACCACTTTTTCTTTAAGTTTTTCAGTTACTCCCTGTTTTTTGTTGACTTTGTTTGGACAATTGTGAGCGATGTGTCCAACAACTTGGCATTGAAAACAAGTTCTTGTGTCTTTTGATTGAAAAACTCCAATTGGATGAAAAACTCCAGTTCCTGTTCTTTTTCTTTCAGCAAGGAACTCTTGATTTGATAAGCTATTTGACTCCTCTTCATAGCTTTTTCCTGCAACATATGTCATTTTTGATTTAAAATCTCTAACATATTTTTCATTTTTACGATTTTCAGGTGGAGTAAAACCAAGACCTTTCTTTTTGTAACTACAATTTTGATTTGTTTTCTTTTGAAAACCAGAATCAGAATTGTAATTCTTTTTTCCTTTTTTCTTGTTTAATCTTTGTTGAACTCTAGAAGTGTATTTTTTAGGTTTTTCAGTAGATTTTAAATCCTTAATTTCAGAAAAATTAATTTTCGTCATTTTGAAAACCTTTTTAATCATGTCAAAACGAACACTTCTAATCGGAAACTCTTTGTCAGTGTATAATTTGTCCGAATCATTTAAAGTATATGCAACTTCAAATGTTTCATCATCCAAATTTGCCTTTGATAACAAAAATTCTTTACTGTAAGACCGTTTTTCCGATGATTTTGAACTGTTGACTAACGAACTTGAACCCCCAGACTCAAACTTTGACTCAGACACCTCCTCAGTATCCAACACCTGATCAACCACCTTTTTGATTAACTCAGACTCATGATCAGTATCAGACGAGGTAAACGTGATATCAATGTTATCTGGTAAAACGTCAGTTGTCTCGGATTTTAACTTTATATTGACCGCTTTTTCGACTTGCTCCTCATTTGGTTTTCTAGGAGAATACCCTTCCCAGATAGGAGGCGGACACTTGTTGTATTTAACAGTCGATTTCTTACCAGTCTCATTCTTTTGCTTCTCATCCTGAAATGCTTCAAAACCTGCAACAGTAGGATAAACTCGATCAATAACATAATCAGAACAAGAATAACTCAGTAATAACCTTCTAATCCTTTCATTCTCGATCTTTTCTTTTTCCAACTCTTGCTTTAGATTAGCATTTTCTTCGATGTAATGATTAATTGCCTTTTGCTTTGCCATCAACGTAGAATTCGTCATCATTAAAGCTTTTTCTCTTTCAGAATTTGTTGTTTGAAGACCTGTCACTGTTCTGTTCAACACACTATACGATTCTTTCACATAACTGATGTCAGATAGTAACTTTTCTATCAGTCTTTCTCTATCAAACAGCATAACATCTTTTTCTTCACAACTCTTGCAAATTTCCAAACATTTCTTGCAAGGCTTTTCAACTTCAACAATCTTCTCAACCTCAATTGTTTTTACCACTTCAATCACCTTTTCTTCATTCATATATTTAACTTCTTCAGTTTGAACAACATTTTCAACTTTCTCATCTTGTTGTTGTTCTTTTGCAGCTTGTTTCTCCTTCAGTTTCTCCATGCGATCTGCAAAATAAAAATGAAAACTTTCAGGAGAAAGATGTTTTTTAGCAATATTAATATGTTTCTCTTCTTCATCATCACTGCTACTCTCCATCGGTGTTTGATCAAACTCTACAAATTTTTCAGACTCAGCATCTGAAACACCAGAATCAGATGGTGTTTGATCAAAAACAACTTCTTTTTCTGAAGTATCCTCATTTTGCACACTCTCATCTGTACTTAATGATTCAGAATCAGCACTTTCTGAACTTTCTTCAGATGTACTCGATTGATCTTTCACTGTTTCACCAATTGATCTCATCCAAGTAGCAAATAAATCTGGTTCTCTAACAATCTTTGCAATGAAAGCTTTGAAATCTCCCTTTTCATCAACAAACATATCCCAGCTAAATCCTTCAGGTAGTTGTTCATCATTTTGGTCCACTATACATGTTGTGCTGTTAGAAGAAATGTAGTTGCTCCAATTGAAATCTACCAAACATCCTTTCTTTGAATCTTCAATCTTTCTACCATGAGCCGTATGTAATTCTTGTGTCTGACCAACTTGCTGATAAATGGCTTTCCGGTAGTAGTCATCTTTTCCAAATGGATTCTGAGCACCACTAACTTCTCTGTTCTTGCACTCCCGCTTAAAATGACCTTTTTCCCTGCACCTGAAACAAGTAACTTTAGATTTATCAAAACCTAAAGTAGAAACACAAGCATCAAGAAAATCATTTCTCCCGGTAATTGTCTTGAACTTCTCAGCACGTCTAAGAACACTTGCAAGACACCATTTGATATCCATTAGTTCCATCTCTTCAGCATCTATTTGGTCGTAATCCTCTTTAGTAAGCATAGGATTTCCAATTCGACCAGCCACTAAACCTTCATATGAGATAAGCACGGAACCAAGTAATGCCATATGATCTTTCGCAATGTCTTCAGAAAAACTTTGACCTTCTGGAAGATTTAGAGCTATGTTGCATTGAATCACACAACCATTTCCCATCTTTGTGCTTTGAGATTGAAAACTTTCTGATGAGCTTTTCGGATTAACACTCGGATACAATGAGAAACCACTGTTGCTTTTGTTTGAGTTTTGATCAGTCTTTTCTGTAGAATCTCCAACACTATAAGCAGTCTGAATTTTCGGACTTCTCTCAGCTTCTGAAGTCGGAACACTACCCTTGTAATACATCTTTACATCCTGTTGACCACTTGGATTATTCATCCTTGCAATCTTCTGCTGTTCCAAATCCTGACTTTCAATCTTTTCAATGAACTGAGAGATCGACAATCTATCATAAACTCCAGTATTCTTCAGTATCATCAAATAAGTTCCCCACTCTTTCTGAGGTAACGCATCAGCAAGTTTATCCACCCATTCATCATTTTCCTTTTTAATGTTCATCATTGACATTGTTCTCACTAAGTGACAATATCGTTCAATAAGTTTCTTCGTATCTTCTCCGGGCAAACTTGTGAACAAATCAAATTCCTTTTTAAGCAATGCCTTCTTGCTTTTAATCATACTCGTACTACCTTCAACCTTGATTTTTAGAGCATCCCATATTGATTGTGATGTTTTGTCATGTTGAAGTAGTATGAAGATGTCTTCTTTGATGGCCTGTTGAAGTAAACTGATCATCATCTTTTCAGCTCGGTATATTTCCCGTTCTTCCTTACTAAAATCTGAAAGCTGTTTTTCAGTCTGCATTTCGGTTAGTGGTAAAGCATACTTTGTTAAAATACATTCCCATGATCTCAAATGATTTGCCTGCACCCAGTTTTCAAATCTATCTTTCCATCCATAGTATTCTTCAATTCCCATTAGCTTTGGGGGTTTCTGAGTCGTCCCCGTTTCGTTTTCTGAATTCATGTTCTGAGCAATGGAAGATGAACTAGGCGATGTTGCAAAAGCGTTGTGGAAATCGTTGTCCATGTTTCAGACACTTTCAAGCGAAATACTATCTTTCAAGCGATACCCTTCAAGCGAAACAATTTAAACTGAACAACTCTCAAGCGAAGTTCTTGAAGCGAAATACTTTGAAGCGATCCTGAATAAAAGAACCCTGAAGCGAACACCTTGAAGCGAAAATCTTGAAGCGAAAACAAACTCTGTTTGAAGCGAAATGTTAAGTGTCGCTTGAAGTTTCAAGCGAAATCGTCCAATAATACTGAACTGTTCAAGCGAACTCCATTCAAATGTTGATTTTGATCACTTTTAGGTCGAATTTTGCTGTGAAACTTTCAAGGGTTTGTTATCTAGTACTTTTAAACAATCCGTGAGAAATTGAATCAATTTTGACCGTGAAAAATTTCTGAATTAAGAAAAGAAGCTGTAGAAGTAAGAAATTTTGATCGATTTCGGTTGAATTTTGCAGAACTCCTCCTCCTGTGCTCTGATACCAATTGTAAGGATCGGGTTCGCAACCTAAACGAGTCGGTTCAGAGGAATTCCATCAAATACAGGTGCGGAAAACAAGTATTTGACTTAAAACAGCTGAATCTTCACTTTAACACTGATTTGTATTGATATGAACACAATTACAATCAGTTCTCACACCGGCAGCACCTCGGTATGGAAATCTTTCATAAAACAACTTCTCTAATTCTTAATTTCGCTTGACACTGAACCCCTATATATAGACTTTGAGATTTCGCTTCAGCATCGCTCAAGCGAAATCTGATATGATGATTTCGCTTGAGGCTTCAAGCGAAAACTCAAATACATTACACACTTTCAAGCGAAATCTTCTAATTCTCTTACATTTTCTCATTCTACGTGCCCTGATCTATTCTAACTAGTAAGACTCGATACAAGACGAAGTCGACAGATGTAGTGCACCAACAGACTCCCCCTCAGATGTTGACGAGTCGACTATCGAGTCACACCAATGCTGTGTCTTCACATCTTCATTCTTGATCAGTCTCTGGGCTTTTCTCTTTCTATCTTCTTCTCCAAAATCACCTTGCTCTATCAGACTCCCCCTCACAATTTGCTGGTATTCATTTGTTCTTCAGCAACATCTGCTTTAGGATCGATGCCTGACTCAAATGTTGTTTACAAGATCATTGCCTGGCTTTTATCAAATTCTCTTGATCAGATCTCTTGATTCCTTAAGTTCATCAGCATCAGCAACTAGCAAACTTTAGATTCATGATCAGAGTCTGACTTTTGTAAGCTTTGAATGAATTAACCTGGCTCACCTGTAACAATCTTAACCCAGAAATAAATTTTCTGAATTTAACAATTTAAATGCACCAACAATCTGATATAATCAGATAATTCTCTCTCATATCACAAATCAATGATGAACCAAATGTAGGTTTTAAAATACCAATTGTAAGAATTTTAACAAACCTTTTGACATTTTAAGATTCATTCCCCCTCACAACCAAGTCATCATGTTTAGCACTTGAAACTTTGACCGTGCGGATTAGAGACCAAAAAATAAACACTCAAAAAATGGATACAATTTAAGGAATGTGTTTAGTGACGGCATTAGATTCCTAATTGATGGAGAAAGGTCTGGTGGCAAGAAAAGCTGCTTCCAGGAGGTTGTCAAATGTTTTCGCTCGACGATTCCATTCTTGGGTGGTTGGTTTGGCCCTTGTTCCTGTAACTCGAATCCTAGCCCGGTATATCCCATTTTAGTTTTACCCCATTGTGAATCTTACGCCTTTTTTACTCTCTGATTGAGGTCCTCGGCATTAAAAAATCTTCGTAAACTAAATCACACGTGTATATGTTGACATGTAAGAGATATGCAATTAAGAAATCAAGAGCAATGGTGATATATATATATATATATGCGGATTAGACACAAAAAAATAAATACTCAAAAAATGGATACAATTTAAGGAATGTGTTTAGTGACGGCATCAGATTCCTAATTGATGGAGAAAGGTCTGGTGGCAAGAAAAGCTGCTTTTACGAGGTTGTCAAGTGTTTTCGCTCGACGATTCTATTCTTGTGTGGTTGGTTTGGCCCTTGTTCCTGTAACTCGAATCCTAGCCCGATATATCCCATTTTAGTTTTACACCGTTGTGAACCTTACGCCTTTTTAACTCTCTGATCGAAGTTATCGGCATTGAAAAATCTTCGTAAACTAAATCACACGTGTATAAGTTGACATTTAAGAGGTATACAGTCAAGAAAATCAAGAGCAATGGTGATATATATGCGGATTAGACACCAAATAATAAACACTGATAAAATGGCTACAATTAAAGGAATGTGTTTAGTGACGGCAGCAGATTTCGAATTGATGGAGAAAGCTCTGGTAGCAAGAAAAGCTGCTTCCAAGAGGTTGGTTTGGCCCTTGTTCCTGTAACTCGATTCCTAGCCCGGTATATCTCATTTTAGTTTTACACCATTGTTAACCTTACGCCTTTTTTACTCTCTGGTCGAGGTTCTCAGCTTTGAAAAATCTTCGTAAACTAAATCACACGTGTATATGTTGACTTTTAAGAGATATACAGTCAAGAAAATCAAGAGCAATGGTGATATATATGCGGATTAGACACCATAAAATAAACACTCAAAAATGGCTATGTAGGTCCCCTATTCGTATGGATCTTTCACAGAATTGTTTATCTAACCTAGAGTGCGGAATCCTCTAGATCAAATTTATTACAGAAACAAGTAGAAACAGACTTTCACAATCAAACGGGTCTTCTATTGATTATCCAACTTGCAGTTTACAATCAATTCAAGACCTCACAACCTCACAGCCTCTCTCTGTGATCTTGTCTACAAACCCTAAATTCGAAATTAGTCTCTCTCACTAGACTTTCTCTCTCTAGCCTCCAAGTTGCTAACCGAAACCCTAAACACAAAACATGTTTATATACCACATGTCTGTGAACTGGGCTTCCTACATGGACTAGGCCATTTTCCAAGCCCATTACAATAATAAACTCACTAACCAATAAGCTAAGCCCAATACAAAATATCCAAAGACTAAATAATCAAACTATTAAGCTGTTGTCACCGAATATACACCAACAGACTCCCCCTTGACAATAGCTTCATAGTGTAACTTTGTCTTCAAACATCTTATGTTCTTTTGGTCTTTGGATAGCGTCAGCTACACAGCTTCTGACATTAACAGACTCCCCCTTAGCTGATGCTTCCAATCTCCAAAACTTTCATTCATTGTAGATCAGTTAGCTAGCAATCCTTGGTTAAGCAAGTAAGCTCCAACTCTTCCATATCTCTCTTTCTGCAATGTAGTAGAAGGATCCTACCATGCATCTTCACACACTCTTTACTCTAAATATGCACTTTACTTGTATTCTGCACTTCATTTTGATAACTGCATCAATCTGTTTAGCAACACAAGCAAGTATCTCGAAAAACCATTAGCCTTTTTCACATTTAAAGATAAACCAATATTTTATCTTATCATGCAAAAACAACAACTTGTCAATTCAAAATGGAAGTCTTTTTTAAAAAGAAATCTTTTTTTTTTGGTATTTTTGATATTTTAAGAAAAGCAGTAAACTATTTACAAAAGTAATAAACACTCTATTTTTGTGAGAATCACCGGTAAGAAGATCATATCAACAAACTCAAACTGTTTCACACTATTTAGATAATTCTTTATTTAATTTTTCGTGAAAAGCAGTTCAAGACGATTACCAGTATGTTTGCCCACTTAAACAAAATGCATGAACATTTCAAGTACCATTACCGTATGATACGTTAAGGTAATTTTATTACTGATATACTAGCGTGTCCTACTTCAGGATATACCCCCACGATCAAGGTATGCACAAAGATTCATCGTAGTAGGTGAGTATACTGATGTCATCCTTTAAGATATCCTGACAATGTCTAGGTCTGCATATAATCTGTTTTATCATGTTTTAATTGCTTAACAATGCACACCCAAATAAATAGTAATCAAATCCTGGAAATATAAACAACACACTCTATCATGCAAGTATCTTCCCTACCACATATTTCACAAGTCCAATCCAGATTTCTGAAATCTTAACTGGGAATAGGTTGAGAAGAGAACATAATAGATCTTTAGGAGAGATGGTATAATATACAGATCAAATGAGTTTTCTCAGTTTGATATAGGTTTATTGGGTTTCATTTGGGCACTAGAGGGCCTCTTGCGGGTGTATTAGATCTATAGCGCGACAACGTACAGCTAGGTCAGCATGTATCTGGATGCAGCAGAAGCTGTCGTTGCCTAGCACCTCCAGGTCAGCATATATCTGGATGCAGCAGAGGAGGTACACGATTTTTTTTCAGAGAAGATTTCAGAATCAGATCAAAATTGTGTGTATCGGGACAACATACAGACATTCAAATAGAAATGAGCTAATTCCAAGTGACTTTCTTTCCTGGGGTCATGGACAATTTTAGTTCTGAACAGAAAAACAGTCAAGATATCCCCAGATGAAATAACAGTATAAAGACCCAAAACTTCAGATTTTGGCAATCTATCAACGCAAGATTTAAGGTCATTAAACCATACACCACTGATGTGTTCCCCACTCATATTCAGTTCATTTATGTTTATATCACATTGGTAAGTTGATTATTTCATGCTTTTTGCCTACTGGTACATCGTATGATGAAGCTGCCATCACACTTAAGCAATTTAGATTCAATTTCAGTGTGACAGTCTAACTTGCCGATGTACTATCATTTCTCCTTTTTCACACAGTGATAACTCATTTTTGATTTTCTATTTTTTTTATGTTTTAATTTTTCAATTTTTTTATTTTTGATTTTTAAGAATAACTTACTCCCCCTAAACACACGCACTAACTAAACTCTTTATGGCTTAGGGAAATTTCTCCCCCTAAATTTATGTTTTTATGGAGCAAGTTTCAAAAACAGAAATTTAAACACAAACAGACTCCCACTTCAATCTGACAATAAGTTTTTCACTTTTGAAGTTTAGAAAAATCATAACCATCACTAAAGTAAATAGTTCGTTACCCATGTTAACCTACTATTCACCTCAGAAACTTTACAGGAACAACCACTGTCGAACACATCATCAGTCCTTCTTGGTCATCCTGCACACACTCAACAACTCAGTTAGTCTTAAGAACCCAAGCCCTGATAGTCTTGGGTTTTCCAAATTCATCCATTACAGGTACATCCATCCAATATCCATCACACTTCAGTGGATTATCTGGATACCTGCTTCTCCCATTATTATACCATGAATTTTGAACAATTTTTGGATGTTGTTGAACATTTGAGTTATTAAAACCCCTATATTCATTTCTTCTTTGAAAATTTCGATTACCAAAAGTATGGTGTCGATTTTGATATCCAAAATTTCTATTTTGTCTTTGAAACTGATTTGATTTACCATTAAAATGACTAAAATGTGTAGAATTGCTTCTTGGTCTATCAAATCGTCTTGTTGTTGAAGTCTTAGATTGAAATCTTGGTTGATTATATTGACAATGTTGTTGAACATTATTATTCAAACCAACCCTATTCCCATTCTTAACTTCATCAACTTTTTCTTTATTTTTCTTCAAAGGACAACAACTCGCCACGCGCCCTTTGTTGTGACATCTAAAACAAGATTTTGTCTTGTAATTTCTCTTTTTCTTAAATCTCTTTTTAAATGTTTTCTTCTTTTCTTCTTCAGTATCCTCATCCGATTTATAAGGTGTACTGTCAGACTCAACAGATTCTTTCAAAGAAACTGGACTACTTGGCAAGTCCACAGCTATCGGATCCACTACAACTGGTGTAGTAGACACAAAATTAATTAACTCATTTTCATCAGGTAAAAAAGAGTAGTCTTGATTTTTAGAAGATGAGGCTTTACTAAACCCCAAACCCTTTTTATCATTACTCTTTTTCAAACTTGCTTGAATTTGAGTCCTAACTAATGAAGATTTTCCAAATTTGTCTAACTTTCCTTTAAGTTCAACAATTTGGTCTTGTGCAACAGCCAATTCCCTGCACTTATCAGAAAATTCATTAGTTTTATCTTTCACAGTTTCACGAGCCAAATCAATGACCTGTAACAGTTCATTGACTTTGCTTGTTAAACTACTGATTTTTTGTTCATTTGATTTGAGTTCATTTAAGCAATTTGACTCTCTTTTAATCAAAAGAACATTTGACTCTTTTAATTTTTCCAATTCAGCTAACAGAATTTTGTTCTGCTCCGATAGTCTGTTAACCTTGCCCTGTAGTTCAGTGCAATTATGACACATATGACTTACAGGTTCTGATGTTACCTTCACCTCTGTTGTAAGTTCATTCACACCATTCATGCACTTTGAAACTTCTGCAGCCTTCTTCTCAACATTCTCCTCATCAGTTTTTTTCTTCTCTTCTTTCACAGCATCTGCTACCTTATCTAAAGCAAGATCTCCTACACTCTGTCTTGATGAACTCTGATAACGTTTTTCTAAAGCTTCCCACAGCTCATAAGAAGTCACACAGTGCTTGATGGTATGTTTAATTCCCTCAGGCAAGGACATCTTGATCACTGCTAAAGCTTTCTTCTCAGCATTTACCATGAGTTTCTCAGATTCATCCATCATCTCATAAGAAATCACTCTAACTCTTCCGTCAACTCGTCGTGTAGGAGCAATGTATCCATCAATCATACAATACCACATTCTGATATCTTCACTTTTCACACATCCCTCAAATTCCTCTTTCCAGATAGTATATTCTTTGACATTTTTCAGCTTTGGCCAATTCTTAACTTTCTCACCAACATTGTCCACCTTAACCATCTCTAAACACGTTTTACCGTAACCGTACTGATAAAACCGTACAATATTTTTCCAAAAACTGTTTTTACCAAAACATACCGTTAGAATCGTCTCGAAAAAACGAATCCAATGATATATAATGTCGAAAACCAAATTCGGGATTTTCCAAAGTCTTTTTTTTTTTTTTTGGGTCCTAAAAATCAACCAAAACCAACCGTGCAAACGGTTTGTCGAGATGAGCTACGGATCACTTTCTATTTTCAAAAACGTTAAATCCTCTATACGTATCTAAATAAATACTCCACCTTTTAATTTTGCTGGCAAACCAAGTTAATTTCGCCGTGTGACGCTAATTATGCTGGCAAACCAAGTTAATTATGCTGATAGAGTAGTTATAAATATGCTGGTAGAGTAGATATAATTATGCTGACTTTTTAAATTCGCTGGAACAAATTTGCTGATTAATTCCTCTGATCACTTAAATTCGCTGGGTAATTAATTTCGCTAGCACGACGTTTAGTAACTTCGCCGATCACCGTAATAATGTCGCTGAGGACAATTAAAACGGTCACCAAAGTCGCCTTTGGATTTAATTTCACCGGTCACCGAAGTTAAATTTGCTAGACCAGACAATTGGAAAATTTAATTTCACCGGTCACCGAGGTTAAATTTGCTGGATCAGATAATTGGAAAATTTAATTTCACCGGTCACCGAGGTTAAATTTGCTGGATCAGATAATTCCTCTGATTTGTCAGAGTATTTATCCGAAAATCAGCAAATTTGCTAGAACCAAATCTTTCCAAAGTTTGAAAAGATTTTATCCTGATCTCCTATCAATTTCCTGTAAAATCAGACAACCAAATCAGCAAAATTTAATCAAAATTATGAAGAACTCAACGAAGAACACGAAGAACAGTCTTCGAATCTTCAAGACTTTCTAGCCAAAATCCTTCAAAAATCAACCAAACCTGCAACCAAAAACACTTAAACAGCAAAATTAAATTTGCAAACAGATCAAAATAACCAAAAATTTCGAAAAGTCCAAGAACAAAGCACAAAAATTTCGAAATTTCCAAAACCCTAGTTTTCAGGTTTCCAAAATTCGAAAATTTTTAACCACTTTCACCCGAATCTGCAGCCTGCAATTCTGAACCGAGCCTTCAAGAGCCTAATGCTCTGATACCAATTGTAGGTCCCCTATTCGTATGGATCTTTCACAGAATTGTTTATCTAACCTAGAGTGCGGAATCCTCTAGATCAAATTTATTACAGAAACAAGTAGAAACAGACTTTCACAATCAAACGGGTCTTCTATTGATTATCCAACTTGCAGTTTACAATCAATTCAAGACCTCACAACCTCACAGCCTCTCTCTGTGATCTTGTCTACAAACCCTAAATTCGAAATTAGTCTCTCTCACTAGACTTTCTCTCTCTAGCCTCCAAGTTGCTAACCGAAACCCTAAACACAAAACATGTTTATATACCACATGTCTGTGAACTGGGCTTCCTACATGGACTAGGCCATTTTCCAAGCCCATTACAATAATAAACTCACTAACCAATAAGCTAAGCCCAATACAAAATATCCAAAGACTAAATAATCAAACTATTAAGCTGTTGTCACCGAATATACACCAACAGGCTACAATTTAAGGAATGTGTTTAGAGACGGCATCAGATTCCTAATTGATGGAGATATGTCAGGTGGCAAGAAAAGCTGCTTCCAGGAGGTTGTTAAGTGTTTCCTCTAGACGATTCCATTCTTGGGTAGTTGGTTTGGCCCTTGTTCCTGTAACTCGAATCCTATCCCGGTATATCCCATTTTAGTTTTACAACATTGTGAACCTTACGCCTTTTTTACTCTCTGATCGAGGTTCTCGGCATTGAAAAATCTTCGTAAACTAAATCACATGTGTACATGTTGACATTTAAGAGATATACAGTCAAGAAAATCAAGAGCAATGGTGATATATATGCGGATTGGACACCAAAAAATAAACACTAAAAATGGCTACAAATTAAGGAATGTGTTTAGTGACGGCATCAGATTCCTAATTGATGGAGAAAGGTGTGGTGGCAAGAAAAGCTGCTTCCAGGAGGTTGTCAAGTGTTTTCGCTCGACGATTCCATTCTGGGGTGGTTGGTTTGGCCCTTGTTCCTGTAACTCGAATCCTATCACGGTATATCCCATTTTAGTTTTACACCATTGTGAACCTTACGCCTTTTTTACTCTCTGATCGAGGTTCTCGGCATTGAAAAATCTTCGTAAACTAAATCACACGTGTATATGTTGACATTTAAAAGATATATAGTTAAGAAAATCAAGAGCAATGGTGATATATATGCGGATTAGACACCAAAAAATAAACACTCAAAAATGGCTACAATTTAGAGAATGTGTTTAGTGACGACATCAGATTCCTAACTGACTTTAGACATCTAGAACTTTCAAGATTCCCTATTAACGCCTTGAGCTCCCAGCCAATTATGTACAGTACCTGTCACTTAATCTTTTTGGAAAATACGTCAGTTTACACTGGTAAATACAATTAACTTACTCTTTTGAAAATCTTTATGAAAATTGATTTAAATGCACAAGGCACAAATTTTTTTTATAACTTGGGTCAATTATTTTAAAAATAATCTTGTATACAGATTTATATGTTCGTTATACATTCTGGGCCCGATGTTAGAAACCGAGTCAAGATTAACAGACACACCACAAGTATAGGCCCATAAGAGAGTGAGATACCGTTTCCCTTATGCAACTGTCCGGTGTATGCCTACACCTCGTGCTTAAGACGTGGCCATTTTATAATAATGATGCCAAGGATATCCGGGACATGGTCATTAACCCCCCAAAGGCTTTTATTTCAAACAATACAGATTAAAACGGGTTACCTTAATAATTTAATCACAATCCGATTAAACATTCAATACCCGACCAAGCGGTATTATTATAATACCGTATCCCAAGCCCGTATTGGGAAAATAAGTTAAAAGTATTTACCTGAGCTAAAATGTAATTTTATTCTCAGCCGTATATTCAAATCAGCAAGCACAAGTACCTCTACTGGGGCTCTCAATCTGGAACGAAGGTATTATAACCTATTAGATTTCTAACGGGTCTTATTTAAGTCTTAACATAGACCGGTTAGTTTCAAGGAAAGGTTTACGGTTCAAAACGCGAGATTAAGCGAAGACTAGATTAGGGTGTGATTTAGACCCGACAAGTATGAAGACTTGTATAATATGGGTAAACTAAACACATTCTGGATTTTGAAGCAAAATGATAAGGTTTGACCCGTTTCGGTCAATTTATGCAAACTAGTTACATAAACCGTTCCGAACGCGAATAATGCATAACGGGTAACCAAAAGAGTCATGAACATGTTTCACAAGTTAATATGCCTTAAATATGTTGTGATACCAATAGGATACCTTCCATTATGCCCAAAACGAATTTAAAATCAATTTAAGCCCCGTATGAGTATTTTGGTCATTTTAAAGATTATAAAAGAGGTTAAACATTAGGCTGAGGTTCTGGTCTAAACTGATCAGTAAATAATATTTATTTTAGTAGGTTATATCAGTAAAATATTGCACATATGTGAAATATATCATCTATAATCAAACTATGCACCGTAGGGGTATTTTGGTAATTTCACATAAGCTTTAAAGGCCAAAACTGGAAATCTGAGTTTAAAACTTTTTCTTTCTGTTAAAATATAAAAATTTACTCAAAACATCAGCAGGTATTAAGTTTTATATGCCAAAAAATAGTTTTAACCCATACTATGCGTTAAAAACGCGTAAAAGTCGGTTTTAAGCGATTTTCGGGTTATATAAGGAAATCTGAGTTTCTGGTCAGTTTATAAAGTTCAAATTATTTTATTTATCATATAAAATCAGTAGCAAAAAGTTTGGTGTCAAAAAGTTATGTAAAACTCATTTTATTAGCCAAAAGGGCAAAACCGACAATTACCAAATCTAAGCATGAACCCTATGCCATGATCAGTTTAAAAATAAATAAAAATCCAAAAATATTATATTACATCATTGGGTAAAAGTTTTGGTGTCAAAAATCGGGTTTAGATAGGCTTTATGCTAATTACGCCGTTTAATTAATAAAAAAGCTTTCAAATTACGATATTGGGCATAACTCCTAATTTAGACCTCAAACTGATGTCAAATTTTTAGGACATGTTTATAAATCAGTAACAAAGATTTTTGTCCTCTCACATTTTCAAAAATCTCGTTTTAAGGTCAAAAGGGCATAATGGTCAACTTTTAAGCATTTAACGGAAACAAGTAATGAACTAGGATTTCTATGGAACCATGTTGTATAACCTCATAGGCTTATACTAACATATAATATGGTCCTAAAGGAATCCTAAGGCATATCTAAACTGAGCTAAATCGGGTCAGAACTGAAAGTCAAAGCAAAAGTCAAATTTTGCGACTTTCGGTTCCGAACCGAGCCTAAGCTCAGAATTGTCGGGTTGAACATGCCTAGACATGTTCAATTAATATTTACCAAGTTATTAAAGTGACAAAACTGATTTTATTGCCTTTATATCATTAGTTATGAATTTCATTTAAAAACGACTTGTTTGACTTTTATTCTAATTGCTTTGACCCAACAATTAACTAAGCAAACGTGGTAATTAGGAGGTGCCCTTTTGAGGGTTTAATACCTACCTAATTACGATCACGTAGCCATGTTGGTTTAAAAGTCAATGCGTTTATCGTAAACGCTTGACTTTTCGGCTATAAACGCCAAACAAATGAACTAAGCACGAAAGGAACACTTACGAATGGTCCAATGAATGGACTGAATGAAGGTTCCTAAAAGCTCAGGATCCTCCTTGAATCAGAGACAAGCTGATTTTGGAGGAATGGGGTGAAAGAACATGTGAAACCTACCTCCTATTTTTAGTTTTCGGGATCTTGTAGGATCGTGACAAGTGTCGGGAGGTTATAACCAGATGATAACAAGTGTAAAACCATCTTGTAATACCATCAAACTGCCCCTAGGATCGAAATATGAGCACATGGTTTGATTATAATTGGAATTCAGCAAGAAACAAATGAAAAAAAAAAGAAAACAGTAGGTCCGGTCGCTGGCGGCCCGCGTGGGCTTCAGGCCCAGCTTACGCGGCCCGTGTCCGAGGTGGCCCAGCTCCACAATTTGCTGAAATGTCGTTTTCAGTCCCTGTCTTCATAATTTCAGCTTTTTAATCTTATTTTTCTTATGGAAAAGACATAACCGGTCCCTGTTGCTCATGTGTGCAGGTTTTTAAGTTCCAGAAATGACCAGATTGATCCCTGCATTCCTTGAAATCCCTTTTTAACTTTCAGAAGTTATAATTTTAGTCCCTGCAAGCTTGTAAGGCCCTTTTTGACACGGTTAAGGCACGTTAAGCCATTTTCAAGGCTCTAAAATGATGCCAAAGTGTAGGGGACATGAAACATGCTCAAAAACATCTCGGATGTCGGTTCGTTTGGCCGTACGGTTGCGTTGTTCGGCTAATTACGACGAAACACGAACGGACGCGAAAAACGATCCAAATTACGCGACGAATGGAATTTTATCAAGCCAAACACTAAAATAAAATATTTTAGTGGTTACATGAATTTTTGGATGTCCGGATATATTCAGAACGTAAGATATGCGCGAAAATGCAAACTTATGCACCTTTTGACGCTTTTAGTCCCTGTTGATCAATTAAGTTTATTTTTACGCACCAAACACCTCTAAGCCTATTTCTAAGCTATGTAAAGGATATTTAGGGCATGTTTAACTTATGATCATATTCTGGAAGGTTCGATATCATACGAATCGACAAACTTTTGCAGTTTGATGCAAATAGTCCTTTAATCGCACAAAGTAGCACAAAATGTCGTTTAATGCTATCCAAGCCTTACGTGGCCCATAATGGGTATTCCCAAGAATGTGTTTAAATATTACTATGCTCCCGTTCGCTTAAATGGTCACCAAAAGGCGTAGATTCAAAAGTTGACGCTTTTGGTCCCTCTAATGCGCAAACTTGCGTATATCATCGTTTAATAGCATCGAAGCCTTATCTAATCCATTTTAGGCATTCTAGAGAGTATTATTAACCATTACGATGCTTCAGGTTCATTAAAAGGTCATTCAGAGGTATAATTAAACATATTGACGCTTTTAACCCCTTAAACTTGCAAAGATGCGCGTAACGTCACTTATAGGCATAAAGCCTTAGATGGCCAATATTTGGCATTCCTGAGAGTATAATCAATTATCATGAAGCTCTCGGTTTGTTAAAAGGTCACTCAGAGGTAAGAATTAACATGTTGACGCTTTTAACCCTTCATCGCGCAAACTTTCAATTAATTACGCAAACGGCTACTCTTGATCAACAAGTGGCTCATTTGTGAACATGATTACCATGTAACGTTATTCAGAGGCTTATAATAAGCATGTTAACATTTCTAGTCCTTCTATAATCAGAGTTTTTGATTTTTCACAAAAATAGTCCCTCAAATTCAACGTTTGACTTTATTAGGGTTTATTACACGTGTCAATACATCATTGGACGTGATTTTACGAGGTGTTACATCCTCACCCCCTTAAAAGAAATCTCGACCTCGAGATTTGCTAAAGTAATGGAAGTACTTTCTGACGTATCATGGACTTAACCTCCATAGCATAATTGGGCCTCTACGGGCATCTCAGTTGACCTATACAATAGGTACGTACTCTCTTTCGGGGCTTCTTAACTTGTCAATTCTTAATCTACAGAGGTTTCTCATCAAACCATAAATTTTCATTAGTCTGCATATCATTATGTGACCATGCTTCTTGACTTATTGTCTATACATATCTTTAGATCACAGTTGTGGAACATATTTATTTCCATCAAGCTCCTCAGGTAAGTTTTAGCTTATAGCTTACCAATCTTGATATATTCGATTTCCTCGAATGGTTCTATATATCAGAACTTAACTAGCCCTATAAATTGAAAATTCAGCACACCCTTCTTAGGGTGATACCTTCAATTGAACCTTATTCCTTATTAAGGATTCAAGAGGGTTGCGACTTTCATCAATCCTTGATTTTTCCGCCGATTACTGGCAACTTTTGGATGATTACGAATTTGTATGATCTTATTCGTTGTTTCCAAGGCATCTTTCAGATCCTGATAATTGGACTTACCAAACTTCTGTCCAATAACAGATGTCTAACATCCCATCTATACAAGGTCTCCAAAGGAGCAGCCTTGATACTTATCACAACTATTATAGAGAAACTCACTTAAGGTGAGATGGTTATTCCAACTACTGCCTAAAACCAATCTTAAGGAATAGCTAATCCTTACGGTTAGTCGAACAAATCGACGATCCTGGGCAGCTGATGGCGATTCTTAATTGTTGCCTAAATAGGGTTGCGGTAACCAATGCATAAGCAAGAGAACCGTCTTTCCTAACTAATAATATTGAAACTCTTAGAATTACGAATTTGGCTTTAAGAACCTTTATCTTAAAATTCAT
Source organism: Helianthus tuberosus (assembly GCA_030545235.1). NCBI lineage: Eukaryota > Viridiplantae > Streptophyta > Magnoliopsida > Asterales > Asteraceae > Helianthus > Helianthus tuberosus. The sequence continues at coordinate 32,387,302 of CM060422.1, forward strand.
CTAACTGGGGTTTCTATTATTCCCGAGTTGGAGGTACTAATCGTCACGGAGATTTCACAATACTGCAGCCCTAAGCGGGATGTTAATCTTAACTTTACTTGTCTCAGGAGGTAAACAGGGTAGTCTTTGGAGAAGATAATCAAGACACAAGGAGATTACAGAGATTTTCCAAATCTCTGGCTCTGGTTTATTTATCATCGCCTGTGTCAGATAAGTGACTCATTTGCTTTACAGTTCCAAGGATACCTTATTCAGTGACACTTATTTGGACATTTCCCTTCTGGATATCTTCTTTGAATACCATTAGTTGACTTTGGTACAATATGACCATTGGAATATCTTAGTGGTTCCATGCATTAAACCTCCATACTAATCAGGCATGGAAGCAATCTATGGAACAAATTAGGATACACCAATCCTCATATGGCGCTTTTATCATACAGTCTGGTATTCGCAGTTGATAGAAATCAAGGAGATATCAAATTAACATATACTGACGTACTCCATCTGGAGAGAGGGTTCTCTAGAATTTTACGACTGAAGATTTCTGACAGGAACAGAAGAACTGGTTCCTATGATTTTCGTCTGTAAGTTTTACCTTACGCTTAATATCCGAGGTTCTTATGGAAGATTTTAAAAGTTTGTTATACTTACCATCCATGAAGGATTTATTGGTATCCTATTCAAAATAGAACTCTTTAGCATTTATTCTACTTCATATTTTATGCTTAGGGTTCTAACAGGAAGATTTAATAACTTACAAAATTTATTATCCACGAACGACTTATCTGCACCCGAATCAAACAATACCCTTGCATATACATCATTGATAAGAGACGTACCGTTTATAACATTGTCATCTTGTACGGCCTCTTTTGCACCCATCTGAAAGACCCTAGCTTTGGTCTTCTTAACTTCTCCAAGCTTCTTTGCATATTTTGGGCAATTTGACTTGATATGCCCCTTCTCGTTACAGTTGTAACAAGTCACATATCTTATCTTCTTGCATTCTAATGTTTTATGCTCCCTAGATTTGCAGATCCCGCAAGCCCTAGGCTGCGATTGGGATTTTGGTTCGTACCTGCACTTCCCTAGATGGCGCTTCTTGCAGGTCTTGCATACAGGTTTCTTGTTGGATTTTTGTTTGTTCTCTTTAAGCTCAAGCCTACCCTTTTTCTTGGAAGTATAGGAGTTATCTTTCTCCTTTTTCCTTTTTAGTTCATTCTTCGCATCCGAGGCATGAGCAAGATCCCTCTCGTGTGTAAGGAAGTGTGGTTTTAAATGGGATTTGGAGCAAGTAGCATTGGGTTCCTTAAAATTTTTCACGACCTTTCTCACAGCCTTTCCAACAGCTGCGTCAATCATAGCTTGGGGAACATCTTTGTCAATTTTGAGGTTCATAATTGTAGCATCATTAGCATGTGTCACATCATCAATGGCGCGATTGACGGTTTTCTTATCCGAGTTTGTCATACTCGAGATTTGGTTCCTAACACCAATGAAACAATTACTTAGTTGCAATCCAGCAACCACTATTCATCATCCTGATGACCTAACATATACTAACCATGGTATCATTAAACCATACAGGCTAATATAGTATGAACATTCTTAATGAATGTTATTTAAATATATACCAATTATACTTAGCCTAGGCCATAAAAAGACCATCAATGGCGTTTAAGGTTTGGATCTAGTCCATCACCCTTTTTGACAGGGGATCAAACGTCACATCTGTCTTGATCATATTGATGATTTTGGATAGCTTGAAAGCTTGTCATAAGGATGTTTGAGAAGAGTGATTCCTAATGGATATAAGTACGCATCTAAGATTGTTGAAGCAGTCTCTAAAGTATCATCGGCCAATCCTACCTCGCGTTATATGTCTAGAGTCCTAACAGGCGGATACAACAGTTTACAACATCTATTGTCCACAATAGACTTTTCTGTGCCACAATAAAACAAATTTCCGCATAAACATCATTGATAAGGAAAGGTACCTGTTATGATGTTATCATTCTGCACTGCTTCCCGAGTGTTCATCTGGAAGACTCACTCGTTCGTTTTCTTGGCCTCTTCGGGCTTCCTTTGATCCTTAGGGCAATTAGTCTTGATATGCCCTTTCTCGTTGCATCCATAACAGGTTGCATCTTTCAACTTCTTGCAATCCAGGGTTTTATGTTCCTTAGACTTGCAAATCCCACAAGGTAGAGGCTGAGATTCAAATCTGCATTTCCCGAGGTGGTATTTCCTACAGGTTTTGCACCTGGTCTTTTCACCCGACTGCTGGTTGTCCTTCTTAAACCCGGAACCCTTCTTATTCTCAGAGTCCTCTTTATGTTTCTTATCAGCACTGTGTGAGTTCTCATCCTCACGTTTCCTTTTACCTTCTTCAGAATTCTTGAGCGATCTCTGCCTAATCGCATCAAGGGTAAGAGATAACGACAGATCAGCCACCGACCTAAAGCTGGTAGGTCTTGATGCCTTCACACTTGCTTTGATTTCCGGAGCTAAACCTCCAATAAAACGAGCTATGCGTTTTGGTTCTGGTGTAACCAGATAAGGAACCAAACGAGACATAGTGTTGAAGCTCGTAAGATACGCCTGACAATCTAAGTTCTTCATGACCAAAGTCAAGAAGTCAGTCTCAATTTTCTCAACTTCATGTTGAGGACAGTAATTTTCTTTGATGGGAGCAACAAACTGATCCCAAGTCAAGTTGTACAACGGGATCTTCCCTGTAGCTTGGATTAGGGACCTCCACCAAGCTAACGCTTCACCTTTAAACGATTGTGACACAAATTTCACAATGTCGTGTTCTGCACAACCACTAATATCAACCACTGCATCCATCTCATCGAGCCACGTCATGCAATCGATGGCTCCCTTTTGTCTTGTGAAGTCTCTAGGCTTGCAGGAGACAAAATATTTATATGAATAGGTTTTAACACGTGGCTCTTGATGAAGCACAACCTGTCTAGATGGAACACTCCTCTGATTCGATGAGTGACGAGAATCGTCCTTATGAGATACATGCGTTTGGGAAGGTGGTTTTGCATGAGGCACAGACTAGGTCTTGGTGCGTGTACCACTTGATTCATTATCTCGTCTGTCCAGAGCTCGAGTAACGGCATTGTCTATTAATGCCTGAAGATCTGCACCAGTTACGTTTATTCTGGTGGTATCATTTCTCTCCCTGGTGTGACCGTTAACTTCTTCTGATTCAGCCATGTAGCTTAATTTGCTACATAAAATATTGGCAATAATTTATTCAGAAGTCTTAGTATGGAATTGTCATTTTGACAATTCATTAACCATGGTAAACATAGACCATTTTTGGTTAATTTGTTAATCATATTTATTTAGGATTTTCATTATATTTTATCCTAATTATAAAACATTAAGGGTATTATTAGTGGCACGAAAGGCCTAGTCACAAGGACATTTTTAATTCCTAAGCCATGATTTCAGAGAATCAAGGCATTAAGGTTTGAACATAGTTCATTACCTTCTCTTGACAGAGAGTCGTAGACTATTACTGTCTTCTTGTCTCAGAGGACAATAAACATGGCCCGTAGGCACTTAATCACAAATGGATGTTTAAATATATGATCATCTTAATTGATGATTTGAACTCATGATTCTAGATTATTAGGCTAAATAACGGATTGGAAATTTCCCAATATAAAGATGAAAAGTGTGATTTTATCGCATCACCATTGTCAGGAGTGTTAACATGTTTTCAGATGTTAACAAGGATCTGAATATTTTTAAAAAGGTTTACTATCATAGCTAGGTCTGTGATGACATATAAGCTAGGTTATACCTTTTAAGATTCTTTTTAATATATACTGGCAGATCAATTATAAAAAGGAGTGATATTTTGATTTATTTCATATATTATATTCATATATAATGATAAAAATGAAATTTTAATAAAACACTCCAATAAATTTAAAGGAGTACATAATTGCCCTAAACGGGACTTGAAGGAAACAACATTGTCCACGAAGGGACTAAAAGATAAATATGTCCTTATAAGGACTACCAAGGAAACGAAAATCAGTAAAAGGAGTTTCTTCTCTACTTTATTTCTGAATGTTTTCTCCTTGGTTGCACATTTACTCTAGCCGCGGTACGAAGCTCGACATTTCTAGGCTTCGAATGTGGAGAATTTCCATTACGGCTTCTTTGCTTGGCGACATATTCAAAATACATAAAATCGAAAAACAATATTTTACTGAATAGGGATGAGAGTATTCCTATGTTAAGTCTAGACTCAGAAGGTCTAAGGATTGTGCTACTGTGTCATTGAGATTAAACACAAAAGGCTAGTGTTTAATTCACTCAATGTTGGCTCTGATACCAACCTGTCACACCCCGATATTTCCACGTATAGCCGGGTTACATCCTCACCCCCTTAAAAGAATGTAACACCTTTTAAGGGGGTGAGGATGTAACACATCGTAAAATCACGTCCAATGATGTATTGACACGTGTAATAAACCCTAATAAAGTCAAACGTTGAATTTGAGGGACTATTTTTGCGAAAAATCAAAAACTCTAATTATAGAAGGACTAGAAATGTTAATATGCTTATTATAAGCCTCTGAATAACGTTACATGGTAATCATGTTCACAAATGAGCCACATGTTGATCAAGAGTAGCCATTTGCGTAATTAATTGAAAGTTTGCGCGATGAAGGGTTAAAAGCGTCAACATGTTAATTCTTACCTCTGAGTGACCTTTTAATAAACCGACAACTTCACGATAATTTATTATACTCTCGGGAATGCCAAATATTGTCCATCTAAGGCTTCTATGCCTATAAGTGACGTTAAGCGCAACTTTGCAAGTTTAAGGGGTTAAAAGCGTCAATATGTTTAATTATACCTCTGAATGACCTTTTAACGAACCCGAAGCATCGTAATGGTTAATAATACTCTCTAGAATGCCTAAAATGGATTAGATAAGGCTTCGATGCTATTAAACGATGATATACGCAAGTTTGCGCATTAGAGGGACCAAAAGCGTCAACTTTTGAATATCCGCCTTTTGGTGACCATTTAAGTGAACGGGAGTGTAGTAATATTTAAACACATGCTTGGGAATACCCATTATGGGCCACAGAAGGCTTGGATAGCATTAAACGAAATTTCGCGCTACTTTGTGCGATTAAAGGACTATTTGCGTCAAACTGTAAAAGTTTGTCGATTTGTATGATATCGAACCTTCCGGAATATGATCATAAGTTAAACATGCCCTAAATATCCTTTACATAGCTTAGAAATAGGCTTAGAGGTGTTTGGTGCGCAAAAATAAACTTAATTGATCAACATGGACTAAAGGCGTCAAAAGTGCCTAAGTTTGCATTTTCGCGCATATCTTACGTTCTGAATATATCCGGACATCCAAAAATTTATGTAACCACTAAAATATTTTATTTTAGTGCTTGGCTTGATAAAATTCCATTCGTCGCGTAATTTGGATCGTTTTTCGCGTCCGTTCGTGTTTCGTCGTAATTAGCCGAACAACGCAACTGTACGGCCAAACGAACCGACATCCGAGATGTTTTTGAGCATGTTTCATGTCCCCTACACTTTGGCATCAATGTAAAGCCTTGAAAATGGCTTAACGGGACTTACCCGTGTCAAAAAGGGCCTTACAAGTTTGCAGGGACTAAAACTGTAACTTCTGAAAGTTAAAAAGGGATTTCAAGGAATGCAGGGATCAATCTGGTCGTTTCTGGAACTTAAAAACCTGCACACATGAGAAACAGGGACCAGTTATGTCTTTTCCATAAGAAAAATAAGATTAAAAAGCTGAAATTATGAAGACATGGACTGAAAATGACATTTCAGCAAATTGTGGAGCTGGGCCACCTCGGACACGGGCCGCGTAAGCTGGGCCTGAAGCCCACGCGGGCAGCCAGCGACCGTACCTGCTGTTTTCTTTTTATTTTTCATTTGTTTCTTGCTGAATTCCAATTATAATCAAACCATGTGCTCATATTTCGATCCTAGGGGCAGTTAGATGGTATTACAAGATGGTTTTACACTTGTTATCATCTGGTTATAACCTCCCAACACTTGTCACGATCCTACGAGATCCCGAAAACTATAAATAGGAGGTGGGTTTCACTTGTTCTTTCACACCATTCCTCCAAAATCAGCTTGTCTCTGATTCAAGGAGGATCCTGAGCTTTTAGGAACCTTCATTTAGTCCATTGGACCCTTCGTAAGTGTTCCTTTCGTGCTTAGTTCATTTGTTTGGCGTTTATAGCCTAAAAGTCAAGCATTTACGATAAACGCTTTGACTTTTAAACGGTCAAGCCATTGTTCGCAACGAATATGGCTACATGATCGTAATTAGGTAGGTATTAAACCCTCAAAAGGGCACCTCCTAATTACCACATTTGCTTAGTTAATTGTCGAGTCAAAGCAATTATAATAAAAGTCAAACAAGTCGTTTTTAAATGAAATTCATAACTAATGATATAAAGGCAATAAAATCAGTTTTGTCACTTTAATAACTTGGTAAATATCAATTGAACATGTCTAGGCATGTTCAACCCGACAATTATGAGCTTAGGTTCGGTTCGGAACCGAAAGTCGCAAAATTTGACTTTTGCTTTGACTTTCAGTTCTGACCCGATTTAGCTCAGTTTAGATATGCCTTAGGATTCCTTTAGGACCATATTATATGTTAGTATAACCCTCTGAGGTTATACAACATGGTTCCATAGAAATCCTAGTTCATTGCATGTTTCCGTTAAATGCTTAAAAGTTGACCATTATGCCCTTTTGACCTTAAAACGAGATTTTTGAAAATTTGAGAGGACAAAAACCTTTGTTACTGATTTATAAACATGTCCTAAAAATTTGACATCAGTTTGAGGTCTAAATTAGGAGTTATGCCTAATATCGTAATTTGAAAGCTTTTTATTAATTAAACGGCGTAATTAGCATAAAGCCTATCTAAACCCAATTTTTGACACCAAACCTTTTACCCAATGATGTAATATAATATTTTGGGATTTTTGAAGATTTTTATTTATTTTTAAACTGATCATGGCATAGGGTTCATGCTTAGATTCGGTAATTGTCGGTTTTGCCCTTTTGGCTAATAAAATGAGTTTTACATAACTTTTTGACACCAAACTTTTTGCTACTGATTTTATATGATAAATAAAATAATTTGAACTTTATAAACTGACCAAAAACTCAGATTTCCTTATATAACCCAAAAATCGCTTAAAACCGACTTTTACGCGTTTTAAACGCATAGTATGGGTTAAAACTATTTTTTGGCATATAAAAATTAATACCTACTGGTGTTTTAAGTAAATTTTTATATTTTAACAGTAAGAAAAAGTTTTGAACTCAGATTTCCAGTTTTGACCTTTAAAGCTTATGTGAAATTACCAAACCCCTACGGTGCATAGTTTGATTATAAATGATATATTTCACATATGTGCAATATTTTACTGATATAACCTACTAAAATAAATATTATTTACTGATCATTTTAGACCAGAACCTCAGCCTAATGTTTAACCTCTTTTATAATCTTTAAAATGACCAAAATACCCTACGGGGCTTAAATTGATTTTAAATTCGTTTTGGGCATAATGGAAGGTATCCTACTGATATCACAATATATTTAAGGCATATTAACTTGTGAAACATGTTCATGACTCTTTTGGTTACCAGTTATGCATTATTCGCGTTCAGAACGGTTTATGTAACTAGTTTGCATAAATTGACCGAAACGGGTCAAACCTTATCATTTTGCTTCAAAATACATAATGTGTTTAGTTTACCCATATTATACAAGTCTTTATACTTGTCAAGTCTAAATCACACTCTAATGCGGTCTTCGCTTAATCTCGCGTTTTGAACCGTAAACCTTTCCTTGAAACTAACCGGTCTAATTTAAGACTTAAATAAGACCTGTTAGAAATCTAATAGGTTATAAAACCTTCGTTCCAGATTGAGAGCCCCAGTAGAGGTACTTGTGCTTGCTGATTTGAATATACGGCTGAGAATAAAATTACATTTTAGCTCAGGTAAATACCTTTAACTTATTTTCCCTATACGGGCTTGGGATACGGTATTATAATAATACCGCTTGGTCAGGTATTGAATGTTTAATCAGATTGTGATTAAATTATTGAGGTAACCCGTTTTAATCTGTATTGTTTGAAATAAAAGCCTTTGGGGTTAATGACCATGTCCCGGATATCCTTGGCATCATTATTATAAAATGGCCACGTCTTAAGCACGAGGTGTAGGCATACACCTGACAGTTGCGTAAGGGAAACGGTATCTCACTCTCTTGTGGGCCTATACTTGTGGTGTGTCTGATAATCTTGACTCGGTTTCTTACATCGGGCCCTAAATGTATAACGAACATATAAATCTGTATACAAGATTATTTTTAAAATAATTGTCCCAAGTTATAAAAGAATATTTATGCCTTGTGCATTTAAATCAATTTTCATAAAGATTTTCAAAAGAGTCAGTTAATTGTATTTACAAGTGTAAACTGGCGTATTTTCCAAAAAGATTAAGTGACAGGTACTGTACGTAATTGGCTAGGAGCTCTGGGCGTCAATAGGGAATCTTGCAAGTTCTAGACGTCTAAAGTCTGTTGAACAATGTTATCTTTCTATTTTAAGATCCGCCTGTGGATCCATCTTACAATCCGTTTGTAATATTTATATTACTTTTGAATTGGTTTGTAATATATTTACTTTAGACTTCCGCTGTGCATTGAACTGTGATTATTTGACTATGATGATATCAACTACGTCACGATACTCCCCACCGGGCCCACCGACAATACGTGGAAATATCGGGGTGTGACACGGCATCAGATTCCTAATTTATGGAGAAAGGTCTGGTGGCTAGAAAAGCTGCTTTCAGGAGGTTGTCAAGTGTTTTCGCTCGATGATTCCATTCTTGGGTGGTTGGTGTTAGGCCCTAAAGTGTGAGACTGACGCATCAAATTAACATAACGGGCTATGGTTACGAACTGGGTTTTACCGGGTTAGTTTATGTTAGGTTGTGGACCTTTATAGGTCATTTGGGCCAAGCTTTAGGCCATGTGGGCCAAGCAAGCCCAAGGGAAGCCCATGTAGGGAAGTGGGCTTGTCCATGTATATAAACAAGTTTTCAACTTGTTTTTAGGTTTGAACCTTTGGAACTTCATTGTTACAATTCCTAGAGAGAGCTAGAGAGGGAGGCGATTTTGTGAGCACTTGTACTAGACGGTTTTGCTTGTTAAAGTAATCAAAACGTGTTTGCTGATTTTACGGGAAATTGGTGGTCAACAGATTCAAAGATTACAATATCTTTAAATTTTGGAAGTGCTGAAAAATCGGGATTGCGAGTAAACAGATCTTATCGTTTATTCTTTTGCAGGTTTCGACTCGCAACCAGCTCTGTTGCGGTTCATCACGTTCTGGTTACGACTCGCAACCATCATTGTTGCGGTTCATCACGTTTTGGTTTCGACTCGCATTCACCACGGTTTCGGTTCATCCTGTTTCAGTTGCGACTCGCAACCAGTAGTCAATCTCCACTCGCAACCAAAGCCGTTACGACTCGCAACCTTGGTTTCGGCTCATCCTGTTTTAGTTACGACTCGCAACCACAGCAGTTACGACTCGCAACCACAGCAGTTTCAACCCAGCTGTTACGACTCGCAACGACACTGATTTACGGACATTTGAACTGTTGACTTTTGGACTTAAAAAAAAATCAATTAATTAATTAACTAATTAATTAAACATGTCGTCAAACAACAGTGAATTGACTACCCTTAAAGAACAACAAGAATTGGATTCAAAGCTTGGTACCACAACACGCATTCCTAGGTTAACTGATGCTAATGACTTTCCTGAGTGGAAGTGGCGTTTTGAAAAGCATCTGAAGGTTAAGGATTATAAGTTGTGGCGAAGCATTTTGCGAGGTCCTAGGGAAATTATGATGGAAAGCTCAACTGAACCAGGTCTTAAGGTAAAGAAACCTAGGGATCAGTACACTGAAGATGATTTGCTCATTGTTGAAGAAGATGATCGAGCTCTTTCCTACTTAACCATGGGTTTGGGTCCTGATATTGCTGTTGGTTTTCGCACCTGCAAATCTGCCAAAGAATTGTGGGATTCTCTGATCGAAGTATATGAAGGAAACGAAGATATGAAAGAGAGTCGAAGAAATCTGCTGCAACAAAACTTCAACAACTTCAACCATATTTATGGTGAAACGGTAGACAATCAGATTCAGAGGTTTGTGAAGCTGATCACCCAAATGCAAATGGAAGAAATTCATACAACAAATGCATCCACACACCGACAACTTCTTAATGCATTGCCGAAGAGTTGGGATCATCATGTTGCTATGATCAAGAAGACCAAAGATCTCGCTAGATGCACTCTGTCTGAGATGATCTCTCACATTAAGGCATGCGAACTGGATGATAAGCAAAGAGAAACAAATTACAAGAACAGTATGCTAGCTGCTGGTTTTTCCATTGCTCCCGCTTCCTCTAACAACAACAACACAGCATTATTGTCTCAAAGTGGTTTTCAGATGTTTCGAAATACTTCATCCACTACTCCAACTTCAACAAAGGTGCACTCATCTGGATCCTCTAATCAAGTTGTCTCTCCAGCTTCTCATGCTTCAATTCCAAATTCTGGAAATATCTCTACCGCTGCTTCTGCTTCCGCTGCTAACAACGAAATGATAGCCTTCTTTGCTAAACAATCAAAGGAAAACTTGGATATCGCAGCTTCAGTGATAAATTGTATGAATGCTTTCATTGCAGGAAAACTTGATCCACCAAAGTGGAGTCCTGATGATCTGACACAGATTCATCCAGATGATGTTGAAGAAATGGACATCACCTGGCAGATGGCAATGGCAGCTTTCAGAGCCCAAAAGTTTGTGAAAAGAACAGGTAAAAATAGATGGGGAAATGCATGGAATGGAGCAGCTAAAGTGCCCTTTAATCTTCGTTGCTTCAACTGTCATGAGGAAGGACACTATGCTCGAAACTGCCCAAAGCCACTTATAAACAGAGATCAAACCCCTGCAACTCCTGCCCAACCTGCAACTCCTAATCGAGAAAGAGCTCTTGTGACCACTACAAGTATAGCAGATGCTGCTGCTTCTGGAAGTCCACAGCCGCAAGGATTAGCACAAGCACTGGTGGTTCAGCCAAATCTCAACTTTGATTGGACTTCAGAAATTGAGCGTCTGAACATATCAGCTCCAGAGAATCAAACTACTACATCCAACATTGCTTTCATGACTTCAAGCGAACATAGCCCAAAGCCAGAGGAAGAGACTGTAGCTGATGATTTTGCATTCATGACTCAAATTCTTTCAGCTCCTGTTAAAGGTCTCACCAAAGAAGAGGTAATTTCTGTTTTCTGTACTCCTGAGTGTAGGGAAAGGGTTGAGGCTTACAGAATACACAACGCTGAGCTCATTCAAGATTATAATGACATAAAAAATAAAAATTTTACTTTGTCTAAAAATGAGAAGCTTTATAAAGAAAAGATTGAAGCTCAGCGAAAAGACATCATCAAGCTAAAGGATGATGTGAGTGTAAAAACAGCCCATTTCCTAGAAGCTCAAGAAAAGGTATGCATTTTAACTAAGGAACTGGAAGATATTCAAAACAGATATCAAATTAATGAACTAAATATCAAGAAGTTTGATTCTTCCAGTAAATTGGTTAAAAACCTTTGTGATCAACAACTCGCGTACAAGGAAAAGAAAGGGTGTGGTTTGGGTTTTAATAAGGCTCCTCCTCCCTATAATGATAATTATACTTATCTACCCATGACTGAGGAGGAGATGACTAATGAAAGTAAAATGACTTATGGTCCCAAAAATAATAAGTCATCGTTCAATGACAGACCAATTGAGAAACAGAAGTCTGCTCCTATAAATTTTGTTCACAAAGGCACAATTGATCCTAATGTTTCATCTTCGTGTGCAGATGATAGCTCTGAAGTAAAGTGTGATGATGTTCATGGGATTGAACCGGTTATTATTTCAAATGTTTCTGAACCATATTTTGAACATTATTCTGAACCAACTGAGTCGGAGATTGCTTTTACTAGTTCTTTGTTTGCGTCGTTTTCAGCTTATGTTTCGTCTTGTGAGCCTGATGTTTTGGGCAAAACTGATAATGTTTGTGTTGAACCTTTGAACAATAAGTCTGGTGATGAATCTTCTTCAGTTAATGATTGTGATTGTGATGTTTCTAACTCTTCAGTTGATGATTGTGTTACAGGTGAGGTCCCTCAGGATACATTCAGTGAAACCACTGAAACTTCTTCTCAAGAAAATCAAGAATGTCCTGATTCATCTTCTGAATCGGTCTCTGTGGACGTTCCTAATGTTGAATCTAGTGGGACCCCATTGGAAACCGTGGATGAAAGCAAACCTAAATCGGATTCACATGATACATATGTTGACGAAACATGTGTTGATGAAATTTCAACTTGTTCTAAAATTAAAACTGAATCTGAATCTATTAAAGAAGAAAAAGGAGTTGAAATAAATGAACAGTCACCGAAAAATGTTTCTGAAAATAAAGATAAACCTGAAACACCGGTTTTTCAAAATGATCAAGATAAAAGTGAGAAGGATGAATCTCATCATCCGTCTACATCTCATGCTTGTGCTAGTTCTGATCAGCAGGTACAGAAGAACTCAGAAAAGGCACATGGAACACAAGCAACGCAAGCTCGGTCATCTAGACCTATCAAAACAGCTAATGCTGCTAGCTCTCAGAATCTCCATACATTGAAACGACAGACATGTTTCAACTGTGGAATTCCTGGACACATTGCTAGAAATTGTGTTCATCATCCAAAAGTGCAACAAAATGCCAACACTCACTTGTGTGCTGATGTTTGTGAGCCGGTTCACAACACGCAAAAGGAGCCAAAACGAGTAGATCAAAATCGAGGGTATAAGTAGTCTGCTCATCAAGGACAAGGCATCAATAATCCTCATAAGGCTCGTGACAAGGTGAATGAAAGATTCAATCAGGGAGAAAAGACGAAGAATGGTGCTCATAGCAACAAGAGTTCTGAAAACAGCAAATATAAGCACCCAAATTCGTCTTCGTCTGAAAGCCATGTGCGGGCGCATCCAACACGAAGAGGACCGGTTTGACCTTCAGGGTCTGCAAGAGCAAATCCAGCTTATCAGAATGCTTTCTACATGAAGAGACAAACATGCTTCAATTGCGGCATTGCTGGTCACATAGCTCGGAACTGCACACATCGTCCCTATGTACCCTACTATATGCAAAACCAGAAGGTTACACCAAAAGACAATTACCATTCTAAGCCAATGAAGGTATCTTCACCTAAGGCAATGAAGAATGTGAATCCCAAGGTTAAACCTTCTGATGGGGATTGGAATGCTGCTAAAGCAAAAAGAAAACAAGCTTTGAAACCTACACAAATTTCGAAAAATAACAAGGTTGATAAGCCAACTGTTTTGCCAAAGGCATCTAAGAAACTAGAAAAGCCTAAACAAATTTGGAAAGCAAAACAAAAAGCAGCAACGTCTCCAATCCTTGAAACAAAAGGGGACTTGTGTTTGAAAGAAGTGTCTTATTTTGATGCTTCAGGAAATCCCAGGACCACGATGGCCTGGGTACCCATGTCTTACTAATATCCTTACCTTTCAGGAACAACCAAGGAGGAGCTGTTGACAATCTCTGGAATGTTGATAGCGGTTGTTCCAGAGATAAAAACGGGTAACATTTCACTGTTGCAAAAAGTTCAAATTTTTTTTTTTTTTTACAGATGATATGTTTCCTTTGGAGGAGATTAGAGAAGTAAGAAATGATCAGCAAAAGGTACCGTTTAAATTCTGTACTTTGATTTGAATTTTGATTAGTCTTCAATCTGATGACAGAACGGTTAAGCAAAAATATTGTTCTCTCTTTTTCTTAGTTTATACTTTGTACATACTGTGTCCTTTCTCTAGTAAATGGTAAATTTGCGCAAAAATACAAGATTTATGCACAAATTTAGGGGGGGAGAGGAACATATAGATAGATATAGAGTTTAGGAGGAGAAAACTCAGAAAATACAAAAAGAGTTTGCTGTAAATATGTATTGTTTTAGGGGGGAGAAAATGAGAAAAATACAAAAACATTAGAAAAATGAAAAAGCCAAAAAGATAAATTGCATGATTTGGGAAGTGAAATAAATGTTTGTGTTAAAGGGTTTGACTAACACATGTAAGGTGCCATAGCTGAAAAGACTAGGATCTACTGCGATATGTCGATAGGCTTGACGCTCAAAATGATAAAGGATACCAAGTGATATAAACATAATGAACTATGTACCATGTGGGTAACATACCAACGGCGTATGATTTTATGGTCTTAAATCTTGCGTTGATAGATAGCCAACATCTGAGGTTTCGGGTCTTTATATTGTTGAATCATCCGAGGATATCTTGGCTGTTCTTCTGTTCAGAACTAAAATTGTACATGACCCCAGGAAAGAAAGTCACTTGGAATTAGCTCATTTCTATTTGAATGTTTGTATGTTGTCCCGATACACACAATTTTGATCTGATTCTGAAATCTTCTCTGAAAAAGTCGTGTACCTCCTCTGCTGCATCCAGATATATGCTGACCTGGAGGTGCTAGGCAACGTCAGCTTCTGCTGCATCCAGATACATGCTGACCTAGTTGTACGTTGTCGCGCTATAGATCTAATACACCCGAAAGAGGCCCTCAAGTGCCCAAAAGAAACCCATGAAACCTATATCAAATTGAGAAAAACTCATTTGATCTTGTATATTATACCATCTCTACTTAAGATCTATTCTGTTCTCTTCTCAACCTATTCCCAGTTAAGATTTCAGAAATCTGGATTGGACTTGTGAAATATGTGGTAGGGAAGATACTTGCATGATAGAGTGTGCTGTTTATATTTCCAGGATTTGATTAATATTTATTTGGGTGTTCATTGTTAAGAAATCAAAACATGATAAAACAGATGTTATGCAGACCTAGACACGGTCAGGATATCTTAAAGGATGACATCAGTATACTCACCTGCTACGATGAATCGTTGTGCTTACCTTGATCGCGGGGGTATGCCTTGGAATGGGACACACGGGTATAATAGTATAATATTACCTAAAGCATATCATGAAGTTGAAAAATTGAAAGTTGAGCGTTAAAGTTTAAGTGGACAAACATATTGACAATCGCATAGACCAGTTTGATTAGGCTCGTACTGAAAAGTGTTCCTTAGTCTGCCTGAGAACGAATTTTGATCCCATTGCAATTGTAATTGTATATTATGGTAGTTGTTTATATTTTGAGTTCTTAATATTAAAAATTTAAAAAAAATAAAAAATACAAAAATAGTGTCTTGCTTTTCTATAAAACCAAAAATCCAAAAAATAGAGTGCTTATTTGTTTTTTTTTTAAATTAAAAAATGTAACCGTTCTTGAAGATTTGACTGATCATCAAAAGTTAAAAGAATTTAAATTGTGAAATTTCATGTACCTAGTGTTCATGTGATACTCTCCCTGTTGCATAAGAAATGTTTGCTTATGAGTTTGTGAGCATGTGCAGAACTTGATTTTAATCAAGAACAGGGGTTGTTGAAGACTGAGATGCTGTTAGCTGCTGATGAAGCATGGAGCAGCACGACTACAAGTTGTACCTGAGTCAGAAGAACCGGATACGAAACGCCGACTGACAGTGAAAGTACATTTGAAGAAGTATCGTGAACCCGCTTGAAAGACAAAGATTGAAGAAGAAAAGAGCTGCTGAGAATCCTCCTCTCACATTCTTTTTGACAAGATTTTCAAGCAAATGCTGATCAAGATCCTGATATGAAGCTAACCACAAGAGCTGAAGAAAGAGACCCAGTGCTGAGAGTTCAGAAGTCAAGAACTTCCACAACATCTGCAGCATAGCGTCTACCATATACTTCGTTGAAGACGTTGCTGAATTCATGCTATGAAGACAATTTGATGGCATCAGTCTAGGGGGAGATTGTTAGGCCCTAAAGTGTGAGACTGACGCATCAAATTAACATAACGGGCTATGGTTACGAACTGGGTTTTACCGGGTTAGTTTATGTTAGGTTGTGGACCTTTATAGGTCATTTGGGCCAAGCTTTAGGCCATGTGGGCCAAGCAGGCCCAAGGGAAGCCCATGTAGGGAAGTGGGCTTGTCCATGTATATAAACAAGTTTTCAACTTGTTTTTAGGTTTGAACCTTTGGAACTTCATTGTTACAATTCCTAGAGAGAGCTAGAGAGGGAGGCGATTTTGTGAGCACTTGTACTAGACGGTTTTGCTTGTTAAAGTAATAGAATCGTGTGCAAGTGTTGAAAGTGATTCGGTGTGTTCTTCGTTTTTGTTACTTTTCGGTTTATCTTGAATCTCACCAAGTTTGGATTCCGCACAAACTTGGTGATTGTTTGATATCATTGAAAGATCCGGTTATACGGGACTTACAGTTGGTTTGGCCAGTGTTCCTGTAACTCGAATCCTAGCCCGATATATCCCATTTTAGTTTTACACCATTTTGAACATTACGCCTTTTTTACTCTCTGATCGAGGTTCTCGGCATTAAAAAATCTTCGTAAACTAAATCACACGTGTATATGTTGACATTTAAGAGATATACAGCCAAGAAAATCAAGAGCAATGGTGATATATATGCGGATTAGACACCAAAAAATGGCTACAATTTAAGGAATGTGTTTAGTGACGGCAGCAGATTCCGAATTGATGGAGAAAGGTCTGGTGGCAAGAAAAGCTGCTTCTAGAAGGTTGTCAAGTGTTTTCGCTCGATGATTCCATTCTTGGGTGGTTGGTTTGGCCCTTGTTCCTGTAACTCGATTCCTAGCCCGGTATATCCCATTTTAGTTTTACACCTTTGTGAACCTTACGCCTTTTTACTCTCTGGTCGAGGTTCTCGGCATTGAAAAATCTTTGTAAACTAAATCACACGTATATATGTTGACATTTAAGATAATTACAGTCAACAAAATCAAGAGAAATGGTGATATATATGCGGATTAGACACCATAAAATAAACACTCAAAAAATGGCTAAAATTTAAGGAATGTGTTTAGTGACGGCATCAGATTCCTAATTGATGGAGAAAGGTCTGGTGGCAAGAAAAGCTGCTTCCCGGAGGTTGTCTAGTGTTTTCGCCCGACGATTCCATTCTTGGGTGGTTGGTTTGGCCCTTGTTCTTGTAACTCGAATCCTATCCCGGTATATCCCATTTTAGTTTTACACCATTGTGAACCTTACACCTTTTTTTACTCTCTGATCGAGGTTCTCGGCATTGAAAAATCTTCGTAAACTAAATCACACGTGTATATGTTGACATTTAAGAGATATACAGTCAAGAAAATCAAGAGCAATGGTGATATATATGCGGATTAGGCACCAAAAAATAAACACTTAAAAAATGGCTACAATTTAAGAAATGTGTTTAGTGACGGCAGCAGATTCTGAATTGATGGAGAAAGGTCTGGTGGCAAGAAAAGCTGCTTCCAAGAGGTTGTCAAGTGTTTTCACTCGACGATTCCATTCTTGGGTGGTTGGTTTGGCCCTTGTTCCTGTAACTCGATTCCTAGCCCGGTATATCCCATTTTAGTTTTACACCATTTTGAACCTTACGCCTTTTTTACTCTCTGATCGAGGTTCTCGACATTGAAAAATCTTCGTAAACTAAATCACACATGTATATGTTGACATTTAAGATATATACAGTCGAGAAAATCAAGAGCAATGGTGATATATATGCGGATTAGACACCATAAAATAAACACTCAAAAAATGGCTACAATTTAAGGAATGTGTTTAGTGACGGCATCAGAATCCTAATTGATGGAGAAAGGTCTGGTGGCAAGAAAAGCTGCTTCTTGGAGGTTGTCAAGTGTTTTCGTTCGACGATTCCATTCTTGGGTTGTTGGTTTGGCCCTTGTTCCTGTAACTCGAATCCTAGTCCGTTATATCACATGTTTTACACCATTGGGAACGTTACGCCTTTTTTACTCTCTGATTGAGGTTCTCGGCATTGAAAAATCTTCGTAAACTAAATCACACGTGTATATGTTGACATTTAAGAGATATACAGTCAAGAAAATCAAGAACAATGGTGATATATATGTGGATTAGACACCAAAAAATAAACACTCAAAAAATGGCTACAATTTAAGGAATGTGTTTAGTGAAGGCATCAGATTCCTAATTGATTGAGAAAGGTCTAGTGGCATGAAAAGCTGCTTCCAGGAGGTTGTCAAGTGTTATCGCCAGACGATTCCATTCTTGGGTGGTCGGTTTGGCCCTTGTTCCTGTAACTCGAATCCTAGCCCGGTATATCCCATTTTAGTTTTACACCATTGTGAACCTTATGCCTTTTTAACTCTCTGATCGAGGTTCTCGGCATTGAAAAATATTCGTAAACTAAATTACACGTGTATATGTTGACATTTAAGAGATATATAGTCAAGAAAATAAAGAGCAATGGTGATATATATGCGGATGAGACACCAAAAAATAAACACTCAAAAAATGGCTACAATTTAAGGAATGTGTTTAGTGACGGCATCAGAATCCTAATTGATGGAGAAAGGTCTGGTGACAAGAAAAGCTGCTTCTAGAAGGTTGTCAAGTGTTTTCGCTCGATTATTCCATTCTTGGGTTGTTTACTTGGCCCTTGTTCCTATAACTCGAATCCTAGCCCGGTATATCCCATTTTAGTTTTACACCACTGTGAACCTTACGTCTTTTTAAATCTCTGATCGAGGTTCTCGGCATTGAAAATTTTTCGTAAAGTAAATCACATGAGTATATGTTGACATTTAATAGATATATACAGTCAAGAAAATCAAGAGCAATGGTGATATATATGCGGATTAGACACCAAAAAATAAGCACTCAAAAAATGGCTACAATTTAAGGAATGTGTTTAGTGACGGCATCAGATTCCTAATTGATGGAGAAAGGTCTGGTGGCAAGAAAAGCTGCTTACAGGAGGTTGTCAAGTGTTTTCGTTCGACGATTCCATTCTTGAGTGGTTGGTTCGGACCTTGTTCCTGTAACTCGAATTCTAGCCCGGTATATCCCATTTTGGTTTTACACCATTGTGAACCTTACGCCTTTTTTACTCTCTGATCGAGGTTCTCGGCATTGAAAAATCTTCGTAAACTTAATCACACGTGTATATGTTGACATTTAAGAGATATACAGTCAAATTAAATCAAGAGTAATGGTGATATATATGCGGATTAGACACCAAAAAATAAACACTCAAAAAATGGCTACAATTTTAGGAATATGTTTAGTGACGGCATCAGATTCCTAATTGTTGGAGAAAGGTCTGGTGGCAAGAAAATCTGCTTCCATGAGGTTGTCAAGTGTTTTCACTCGACGATCCATTCTTGGGTGGTTGGTTTGGCCCTTGTTCCTGTAACTCGAATCCTACTCCGGTATATCCCATTTTAGTTTTACACCATTGTGAACCTTACGCCTTTTTTACTCTCTGATCGAGGTTCTCGGCATTGAAAAATATTCGTAAACTAAATCACACATGTATATGTTGACATTTAAGAAATATACAGTCATGAAAATCAAGATCAATGGTGATATATATGCGGATTAGACACCAAAAAATGAACACTCAAAAAATGGCTACAATTTAAGGAATGTGTTTAGTGACGGCATCAGATTCCTAACAGATGGAGAAAGGTCTGGTGGAAAGAAAAGCTGCTTCCAGGAGGTTGTCAAGTGTTTTCGCTCGACGATTCCATTCTTGGGTGTTTGGTTTGGCCCTTGTTCATGTAACTTGTATCATAGCCCGGTATATCCCATTTTAGTTTTACACCATTGTGAACCTTACACCTTTTGTACTCCCTGATCGAGGTTTTCGGCATTGAAAAATCTTCGTAAACTAAATCACACGTGTATATGTTGACATTTAAGAGATATACAGTCAAAAAAATCAAGAGCAATGGTGATATATATATATATATATGCGGATTAGACACCAAAAAATAAACACTTAAAAAATAGCAACAATTTATGGAATGTGTTTTGTGACGGCATCAGATTTCTTATTGATGGAGAATGGTCTGGTGGCAAGAAAAGCTGCTTCCAGGTGGTTGTCAAGTTTTTTCGCTCGACGATTCCATCCTTGAGTGGTTGGTTTGGCCCTTGTTCCTGTAACTCATAATCTGGCCGGTATATCCCATTTTAGTTTTACACCACTGTGAACCTTACGCCTTTTTTTCTCTCTGATCGAGGTTCTCGGCATTGAAAACTCTTCGTAAAGTAAATCACATGTGTATATGTTGACATTTAAGAGATATACAGTCAAGAAAATCAAGAGCAATGGTGATATATATGCAGATTAGACACCAAAAAATAAACACTCAAAAAATTGCTACAATTTAAAGAATGTGTTTAGTGACAGCATCAAATTCCAAATTGATGGAGAAACGTCTGGTGGCAAGAAAAACTGCCTTCAGGAGGTTGTCAAGTGTTTTCGCTCGACGATTCCATTCTTGGGTGGTTGGTTTGGCCCTTGTTCCTGTAACTCGAATCCTAGCCCGATATATCCCATTTTAGTTTTACACCATTGTGGACCTTACGCCTTTTTTACTCTCTGATCGAGGTTCTCGGCATTGAAAAATCTTCGTAAACTAAATCACGCGTGTATATGTTGACATTTAAAAGATATACAGTTAAGAAAATCAAGAGCAATGGTGATATATATGCGGATTAGACACACAAAAAAATAAGCACTCAAAATATGGCTACAATTTAAGGAATGTGTTTAGTGACGGCATCAGCTGGTGGCAAGAAAAGCTGCTTGCAGGAGGTTGTCAAGTGTTTTCGCTCGATGATTCCATTCTTGGCAATATGTGTGTATATTTTGTGAGTTCGACTAAAGCATCAGATGTAGGTGACGAAGATGATGGTGAAGAAGGGGTCGGGCATGATGATGATATGGAGTAATTTTACGTTTTAAATAGTTTTATGTTTATGACTTAATAGTGCCAAAACTAGAATTATAACATATATGTTTTTGTAGTTTTATATTAAACATTTATATTTTTATGTAGTTTTATATTATGTAGTATATGTGTTCCCAAACTGGAAATTGGTAGGTATTTTGTATTTGGAAAAAACTGAAAATTATTGAAAAAAACAAAAAAAGAACGTTAGCGGTGACATTTGTCGCCACTAACTCATAGAGCATTAGCGTCGAAGACATTAGCGGCAAGATGTAGCTGCTAATGCCCTGTGAGCATTAGCAGCGACTTGGGCATTAGTGACTGTCACGGCCCCCGTCCCGGTTTTACCCGGTCCAGGAGCCGCGGGACAGAAACCCGTGGTATTTATTATTCGAGTTGACAGCCGAAGTTTTAGCAGGATCTTTTCAAACTTTAAAATGCCCGATTATTTTATTCCATAATTTGGGATAAACCCTGTAATTTACAATAGAGGAATTTTACTAGTAAATTCCCGGTTTTACAAAACATGTTTATTTATTTATTTGAGCCACTACTTCAAGCTTATTTGTGCTCCGTAGCACTTTTCCTTGATTCACAGTAGGTCACCTGAAATATGTTTGAAAAATATTTTATGAGCGGGGAAATATTGGCGAGTCATTCAGATTATATAAAACGACATACTAGTTATGAATTACAGCATAAGAGCCATTACAATGCCTTTTATCTTATTTTTATCTGGCGCCGTGTCACCTCCTGGTGACGATGGTCATACCACTATTGGGTCCTTTCACCCAAGTAGTGATGATTATCACTGTTAGGATTTATTAGCCTAACCGTGAGAAATTAGTAATGTGCACAATACCCCACTAGCCAGTGATTCAAGATAACCACGACTTAGGGGCTGTTTGGCTAAGCTTATTTTGGGCTACTTATAACTTATTTGCTTATTTGAAAAGCAAATAAGTCAAAATGGAATGACTTATTTACTTATTCCTCTCACATAATAAGCTAACCCAAACACCTTTTAACTTTTCAAAAAGTCAATAAGTAAATAAGTCACTAAAATAAGCTTAGCCAAACAGCCCCTTAATCCCTGTAATTATAACTTTTGAAAATGATTTGGAGTATTGTAAAACATTATTGATAAAAAGAGAATGACTCACTTTGCAGATTTAAACGGGCAGAGTTTTAGCCTACTGATAAGCCTTGTAACCTAATTTAAACAACAATGCACACGAACTAGGTCAGTAACTAATACAGTATTTACGATAACTCACGAGATTAAAACCCTCACAACGAATGACAAAGTGCAATACTTAAACATCCATCGAATTCACGACGAATGACAAAGTATAGCCCTAATGTGGGAGCACTTAAACATCCATCGGATTGGTTTCAATCGATCGGACATTGAATCGTAGCAGCGATCGAGTTAATACCCTGTATCGTAGCAGCGTCTCCCTATGTGAAAATGTGAATTTGAGCAGTAGAACTTCGTTTTTGAGAAAAGTTTTCGACACCAGTAAACTGCTCATGAACTGAACAATTTATAGCTGAAATATGGGTTTTACGCGGCCCGTGTAAACCCCTTCTTAAACTTACGCGTACCGCGAGGGCCACCTAGTCTACGACTAGGGCTACGGTGTCACGAGTTGGTTTGCCAGGTGGTCAACACGTGGCGCGAAGGCTTATCCGGTCAATTCATAAGTTGACGCGGCCCGCGTAAGCATAAGCTTACTCTTACGCGGCCCGCGTGAAACCCAAAAACCTTGTTTTCTTGGTTTTTCATGCATGTTAGGGTTTCAGGGGTCCGGGTTGTCACTTACGGGTCATTTTGGGACATTTTTGAAGGTCCTTACAGTGACGATTATAGGATATTAGCGACGAGGCATTAGCGATGATCTTACAGTGGAAAAATATCATTGTTGTTGCCTTTGACAACGACTTTGTAGGGTATTAATGTTGCTGCTAAAGGCCTGATTCCTTGCAGTGAACGTGAATAAAAGCAAAATGCTTTATAAAATTATAAACTTTTTTCAAACAAAATATTTTAGGAACGTATCTTTTAGAAAGGTATCTTGTAGAAAAGTATCTTTTTGACAAAAATAAATTGGAAAAACAATTGAAGTAATTACAATTTTTCAAAATTCTTGGTTTTGTCCCTAAATATTTTTTTCCTACCCCTTGCGGGTTTCATTTCTTCTCATTTAATCCTTAACATCTTTATATTCTTCTTTTGAGTGAACAAAATACGTTTTTTTTTTTTTGCAACTTCAACTTATAAGGTTAGACCAAAAAAAAAGAGTTAATTGCCTGGATGGTCCCTGTGGTTTCACGTTTTTTCACGTTTAGTCCCCACCTTTTGAAAATAGCATGTATGCTCCCTGTGGTTTGTCATTTTGTTACTCGGATAGTCCCCCAACATTTACTCTGGGGACTATCCGAGTAACAAAATGATAAACCACAGGGAGCATACATGCAATTTCCAAACTATCTGACATCTACTCAGGGACTATCCGAGTAACAAAATGACAAACCATAGGGAGCATACCTGCTATTTTCAAAAGGTGGGGACTAAACGTGAAACCACAGGGACCATCCGGGCAATTAACTCAAAAAAAATACACAATATCTTGTGGTAGACCTTCGATAATATGGATAATCAACTCAACCAATATCTCTGTATGTATGAGGAGTGAGCTAGGATACATGTGAATAGTCAATCCATGAGTTATGGTACCCTTAAGGTACCACAAAATGCATTTAATAGCAATCTAGTGGTGATTAGTAGGAGATGAAAAAGTTGTGAAAACTTACTACATAAGCAATCTTTGATCGACTCATTACAAGGTAGTGTAAGGCACCAACAGTTCTCTAATGTAACATAAGATCATCCAAGGGAATACAAACATATCGCGAGACTTGGCGTTCGAGAGAGACATGGATTACTAAAGTTAAGACAGACTAAAACCAATACATTGTAAAAGTTATTGTTAATAATACTATTAAGATAGATGAAGAGCATCATTAACGTCGCATGTACACACAAGATATAGCTCAACTTACCCAAGTCTTTGAGCTCAAACTGAGAGTGTAATTGCCTAATCAAATCAATCACAAATGACGAATAACTATCTGCAATAATAATGCCATCAACATATACAAGTAAATAGCAAAATGTTGAGTTTCTAAAGTAACAAAGAAGGGTGTATTATAGACACACTAAGTGAAGCCAAAAGGGATACATGTTGTAAATAGCTTAAAGACGAAACTCTCGTTGCATGCTAAAGGCCGTAAAGAGCCTTTTACAACAAGCATATATGATGTGGTATAGTAAAGTAGAATAAACCAAGCCAAAAGGTTGTGTCATATATATAGTATCTGCAAAAAATCATGAAGACAAACACGTTACTAGCATCAACCTATCTAATATCCCGCTTGTGGGAAAAGAGAATTGATAAAACCGCATGAAAATGATTGGTTAATAATCATGATAAAGAGCCTAGCATAGTCAATGCTTTTTTTAGTTTTCAAGTAAAAGCCTATAACAAGAAGTCGGTGTTGACTAATAAAACCATTAGATGTTTCCTAATCCTTCATACCTACTTACAACTAACAATATAACAGAAGCAAAAACCGGAACAAATATCCCAGTTTGATCATTATAATGTAAAATAATAATTTCAATATGCATAACATCCCATTACACGATGCCTATCTAAGCCTTAAAGAAAGTTGTAGGCTCAGTAGTAGGTGAAGAAGTGGCATGAAGATGCATATGATCAAGAAAATGTTTAGGTTACTGAGTTTGTCACAAGAGTGATTAATCATTGGATGAGAGAGACGAGAGGATGTAAAGGAATATGTAGATATTGGGGTTTTGTGAGGTTGAGGGTGGAGGTGAAGTGTTATATGTAGATGGTATAGAAGGTGGCATAATCAAAAGAGAATGTACGTTAGTCATAAAGGAATCCAGAGCAAGAGTTGATGCTAGAATTGAGAGAAAGAAGAGAAAGAAGCAAGGAATGTTTTTTAAAGTAGATATTAATAAAGCTTATGATTCGGTGAATTGGGTTTTTCTCAACTCAATTATGGCTCAAATGAATTTCCCGGAACGTTGGCGAAAGTGGGTAATGGCTACTTTATACTCGGCTAAATCTTCGGTTTTGGTTAACGGATCGCTGACTATGGAATTCGAATGTTCTTGTGGCCTTAGACAAGGAGATCCATTATCCCCTTCCCTTTTCGTAATCGCCATGGAAGCATTATCGGGCATTATGAAAAAGGTTGTTTCCATCGGGCTCTTTAATGGATTACGGGGTGCCAATGACGATGTGAGCGTCTCACATTTTGTCTATGCGGATGACTTAATGTTCATTGGGGAGTGGTCTTATTTTAACGTCATAAATCTCCGAAGGATCCTTAGATGTTTGTATTTAACATCCGGCCTCATGGTGAATTTATCCAAGTGTAGCGTATACGGTATTGGGGTGAGCGAAGTGGAAGTGCAAAACATGGCGGCTTTTTCTTAATTGCAAACAAGGTTCGTTTCCTTTCAAACATTTGAGATTGTTAGTAGGAGCCAACATGAACCTAGTTCGTAGTTGGAAACCGGTGGAGGATGTCTTTAGAAATCGTCTTTCGATTTGGAAGGCAAAAAACCTATCGTATGGTGGGCGAAACACTCTTCTCAAATCGGTGTTGAACTCCTTACCAACGTATTCTTTCTCACTCTATAAAGCACCGGTACAAGCTATAGATTATCTCGAAAAGGTGAGGAGGGTCTTCTTTTGGGGAGGATCGGAAGAAAAAGCAAAAATGAATTGCGTTGTGTGGGAAAAGACCATTGCCCCTATTGAATATAGGGGTCTCAGCTTTGGGTCTCTAAAAGATTCTAATCTTGCTATGCTAGCGATGTGGTGGTGGCGTTTTAAAACCGAAAAAAGGGTCTTTGGAGAAGAATAATATGGGCTATTCATCATAACTCGAGGTCGTGGACGGCAATTCCGGCTAAGATTTCAATTCCTGGGCCTTGGAAGCAAATTGTTAATGTTCAAGAATTATTATTAATGTGTGGTGTGTACTTAAAAAAAGCAATAAGGACGACAGTGGCAGATGGGTCAGACACATCTTTTTGGCTAGATTGTTGGATCAGTGAAACACCTTTACAGCACTTATTCCCCCGCTTATTTTCATTAGATTGAATGAAACTGTGCAGTGTGGCTGATCGGATAAGCTGCAGCGGTTCTGGACCTATTTTTCAATGGGATTGGGTCAGGTCTGATTTTGATACTAGCGAACAACATGAAGTGTCGACTTTAACGGGTCTGTTAGGGGCTGTAACACTTGCGGCTGGTCATAATAGGTGTTTATGGAAGCTGGACCAATCTGGTATTTTTTCCGTATCGAGCATTAAAGCTACTCTTAGTTCGTTTAATAGAGTGAGACATATTCGATTGTTTGCTTGGAATAATTGGATGCCTAAGAAAGTTGGTATTGTGGCGTGGAGGGCTATTAACGAGAGACTGCCAACAAGATCGGCGTTGGCTTCGAGACGAACAAGTGTTCCAGATTTATCATGCATATTTTGTGGTGAATATGCGGAGTCTTGCGAACATATATTTGTTTCATGCCATTTTGCGTAAACGGTATGGCAAAATATAGCTATCTGGTGTAAAATGCCTCCCATATTAGCCTTCGATTAAAGATTTGCTGGAGTTACACGGTTTTAGCTCGGGTTCGAGGAAAAGAAAAAAGGCTATACACGCATTAGTCCTAATCGTCGTCTGGAGTATATGGAAAACACGTAACGAGGCTATGTATAATAATGATAGACCGACAGTTTCGAAAGTGTTTGAGGTGGTAAAATCGCTTGGGTTTCTTTGGGTTAAAAATAGGTCGAAAGAGGCGTCTTTGACATGGGAAGATTGGAGTACTTTTTCGTGTTTTGCGTAGGTTGGATTATGTCCCAGTTGGTGTATTATCTGTTTTCTTGACTCTGTAATTTTTTGTGTCTAACGTCTTGCTAGTTTTGAATAAAAATTATGTTGGCAGTTAAAAAAAAAGAATTGAGAAAGTAGTATCATAAATGTAACATTTCAAAAGGTGAAAATTTATTATAGAGGCATATTCAAGAAATATACGATGAATTGATTTTGGTGAAAATTTAGTTGATTGTATATCTCCAAGAAATGGATAATAAAGGCACCCAAAAGTGTATAAATATTGTTGTCTAGGTCAAACAAAAAAGAATTGCATAAGGAGAAAGGCATTAGGATTATAAGCATCATGTTACAATTTTTGGGGTAAATGTGCATGGAAGATTAAAGCACAAGTATTATAACCGAATATCACTTTAACTGATTATTGTTTTAATCGGTTATTACTTTAATTAGTTCAGTTAGTTACTTTAAGTGGTTCAATTATTAATCGGCTATTTCTGGTTAATTAACTGGTTATTTAAAAAAAATCATTTTTTTCTTTGTTAGCGGTACATCGGTTAAAAACCGGTTAAAATAACCGGTTACCATCCTAAATATCTATAACTGGTTACAAACCGCCGGTTTGTTATATCTCCAAGTAAGTCATTGATGTACAGGTTATTAAACCGATTCTGATTCTAGTTCTGGTTCTGGTTCTAGTTCTGGTTCCAGTTAATAACCAGTTTCGATTAACAAATCGATTTTTTTTCGCACCTTTAGTTAGAAGTGCTTATTTGACTAGTAGACTGATACAAATATTTCTATAGGTGTGTAGATGGGCCTTGAGATCCAAAATGATCATTTATATTGGACTAGTAAACTCCCCCGAGTGCTATTGAGTAGTGACTCGTGTAAGTTATTAGAGTCAAACAGTTAACATGCAAATATTATTATTTTTTTATTGCGAAAACAATTTTATATATTACATTTCATATTTAAAGTTTACGTAACTTTATTATATTATTATGGTTTTCAACTCAGCTTTTTGTTACAACACAGCTTTCAAGCCAAATCACATGTTCTTTTTCTTATGGTGAAGAGTTTAATTGTTTAAATAAGCAAATGTAGAATTAAATTATTAATATTCCATTGAGTCATGTTTCATGTTTGGCCGATGGTTAATTTTTGTAATCCTTCAATAATTTATAATGATTTTAGACCACCTTTAAAGATTAATTTTTTTTTGAAAAGATGTCTAAATTTTTTTTTGAAAAGAACCTTTAAAGATTAATTAATAAATGATTTTAGACCGCCTTTAAAAAGTTGTAAAGATATTTCCATGTGGCAATCTTCAATTGTTATTAGATTCTTTAATTATTTTAGCACCTGATCGTACTAAAATACAAATTATCAATCACTCCCTAAGTTCATATCTAATGTCAAAACACTCCAAGATTCATTTCTTTAATTACGAATATAACATGTATTAATGTTATTTTATTTACAATTGTTATCACTTTAAAAGTTATTGTTACAACTACAAAATTGCGTATTATTCATTCCTTCAATTCCCTTAGCTTCCTATAATCATTGGAAAGTTTGATTTCAACATCACAATATGTAAATCAAACACTATATCATATAATGTTATTCTAGTCAAGTATATTTATTACATCGTATATCTCATCCGCAAAACATATAAACACATAACCGACTAGTGACATAGCGGATCAAGCAGTGATCTAGCTATCTAAGCTCCAAATATCATCCTCGTTTGGCTCATTATGGTCCACGGAGAAAAATGGCTTGTCGCCAGATTTCCCATAGCAAGAGACGTGCTTAGTTTCCTCCATTCGAACGTCGAGCTGGGAAGCCAAAAACTTGTCCACATCTGCCCAATTACATTGATCATATGCATAACCATGATCAAAAGTAGTGGTTGTGCTCATATGAGGAGATGTAGTCATAGCGGGACTTTCAAGCCGAGGAAGGTGATCAACAAATATGTCGTTGACAGGGTTCATGAATTGCTGCATAGGATCATGATCGTGGGTGGTACAGTTATCTGTTTCTTGCATGCAAGACCTACCATCCATGTACGCGAGTAATTGTTCAAGAACACCATCTTTGTTTGACGATTGCAACTCATGTGCTCTTGTGTCCATAGAGCTAGATAATGATCTTTTGGTTGTCTCAATGGATTTATGGTAGTGTTTCTTCTTGAACAAACGGCATACCACCCACCCTTCTTCATGTGTACAATCACACAAGTTAGAAGCCTAGATCAAACACAAATGTCCAAATACAAGTTAATGCTTCTTGATCATAAGTATGCACTAATGCACATGCATCACAATCAAAAAAACAATAACATTACCACTACCACTAACATCATACTTTATGTTCTAAAGTCAAAGTTTAGATAATATTATGTTCCCCATTTAATTTAACTAAAGTAGAATTATGTATGTTCTTTAATAAAGTTAACTTATGAAAACTTACATTTGAATCTTGGATGGGAATGATAATATCATCAAGCCTATATTCATGCATAATCCAATCAGATTTCTGGCCATGAGGTGCTCTCCCTTTGTAAAACACCAATGTCTTCCTCATGCCGATTCGTTGAAGGCTACTATGTATGACCTTATCGCGTCCAGTGGCTTTCCAGAATCCAGCAGCAGTAGCACGATTTGTTCGGGTCCCACTCGGATATTTCTTGTCTTTGTGGCTAAAAAAGTACCAATCGTTTTGCGCGTTGGAGCCTAAGTTGCATTTTTCTACAAGAAGAACAAAATTCTTAACTTTGTTTAGAAACCAATTATTAAAGGATTGAATGAAGAAAAATACCTTGGATGTCCCAGGGTTCAAGCTTATTAAGATCAACCTCTTGAATAACATCAAGATCAATCGCTTCGTACGCAACTTTCTTCCTTAAGTGATAGTGAAGAAGCTCTTCTTCGGTCGGATGGAATCGAAACCCTGGAGGCACTTTGGATTGACCATTAACTTTCATAGTTAACTTCATTTCTTCTCTTGACATTATATTGTATGATAGCTCAAACTAAACTATCAAAAGATGTGATAGTTTGGTTGTAAGGACACGGATTTATATACGAATAGAAAAGTGTTAGAAAAAGGACACAATGAAAAAGTAACACGATAATGTCATGGCAACCACCATCCGGACCAGGTATTTTCTTTCGTTCACACTCGCGATTCGTAACAACGATTTGTTTTGATTCATGGGTACCCAGAAAAAGTGTTGATAATCAACAAAAATGATTTGAAAACAACAAACAACCTAAACACAACAATACAACATAAAAGAAAAAACAGTAGATGTGTTTGTGTTGGGAGATACGGGTCCCAGTAGTAGATAGGGCGTGTGCTAATGCTAGCAGATGATATTCTTCCGTCGCGACAACGACAACTACAACGACAACGATGTTTGATCTCTAATTCAACTCAAAGAAAATCACACACAGTTGGAATTGTGTAGGAAAAAAAATATTTTCATAGAAACTGTGTAGGGAAAACGAATACATTCCGTTCGAATTGTTTAGGAAGAAGAAAAAAATCCGTAGGATATGTGTAAGAAAATTAAAATATATAAATATTATATAATAAATATAAATATAATTGATTTAAACACAAAATTTTAAAAAATAAATATCCCGTGGGAAATGCGTTGAAAAGTTAAGAAAATTAATTCCGTGAGAAATAAGTAAGGAAATTCCAATGAAATTTTTGTGTGGGAAATGAGTAGGAAAATCCGTAGGAAATACGTCAGAAAAGGATTACCGTATATGAGTAGAATTCATACAACCTGTTTTCGTGGGAAATCTGTCGGTAACTGCAGTTACCCACGGATTTCATACCGAAATTGACGTAGAAATAGTAGCAGTTTTCTAGTGGTACCAGACAGTGAGAGAGACGGGTGTGTGGTTACAAATAGCAAGATGATTAACCTCAAAAGTTTAAAAATATAATTACTTTGGGGATGAGTCGATAAAAGAATGATGATTGTTTGAAGAAATATCCTACTTTCATCATTCTAGTAACAACTATGAACGACGGCAGATCACGATGGAACTTTACAACTTTTTACCACTAATTCCGTTGCTAAATCATCCACAGTTGACATTTCATTTTCGATCTTGTATTATTAGTCAAACATAGTGGTGATCAGCTAGATGAAAGGATATTTAGAGTTGGTGTAAGGGGTAGAAATTGTAAATCATTTTTTAGTTGTCACAAACACGTTTGGAGGATGAGTTTTTAATAGGGTATGCATGTATCATGTATCCATTAATTAAAGGGATAATCACTAAATTTACCATATGCTAGCAAATATAATAAACAAAATAGTCATTAACTTTTTAAATTATCAATACACCAAAACGTAACATGTCTAATTTGGCGCATGGTGTTGGCGCCAAAGATCACCTTGGCGTAGAAGGCTACATATGTTGCGCCGTGGTGCAGTGAGGGCACATGCCCTGCTGTGATTTGTCGTAATAATTGGTAACTAAAAAAAGAAAGTAAAATGACTATTTTCATAAATTTAAAAGTCAAGGTTATTCTGATAATTATCTTGGTTAACATAGCTTTTTTTAAAGTCGCTCCCAACTCTCAAGGTTTAGTGAGAGGTATTTTGGTTAACATAGTATGTATATGTGTATGAACCCATAGATATATAGCCATCGACTGATCTTAAACACATGATTGGAAACAGTATTTTTTATGTATCTAATAGCTTACGCTTGTAACGTGGCATCGGTTAATGGAAAACTATATGTTCTTGGTGTAAGGTTCCACAGATATTCACGTTTTCGGTTAGGGATTTACTTGAGTTTCACAACACAACAAGATTGGATAAAAAAAAAAGAAAGAGACGTTACATGATATTATCATTATTACATGTAGGAGAATATGGAAAGTTAGGAATGAGGAGTTATTTTCTAACAAGGAGATAAGACCGAAGATATTATTGGGGAGGTGAAAGCGCTAGGATTTATATGGTTTAAAAATAGGTCCAATTTCAAGTCTATTAGTAGGGCGGATTGATGTAAGTTTAATTGGATGTAAATACCGTATCTGTATCAGTTGCTTGGTGTTGCCTTGTGTTTTTTTTTTTTTTATTCAGGGTTTGCGGTTTTTATTGAAGTTTAACTTTCAAAAAATATCTAATAACTTACGCGTATGTAGATTCTTCTTTAAAGGTGTCATGATCATGGTATTCCAAGTATGTAAAGAATTAAATATCTTCCATTTCTGAACATAAATTTTATGTTCTTATGTTTTTTAGCTGTCTCCCATGTTAATTTTACACTCAAATTTTATAAACTTTACTTTAATATGATACTATTTAAATATCTCACATACCGACTTAAAATTTGATAAACTAGTGCTATTAAATCCGCGCGTTGCGCCGGAAATCCTCGCGTTGCACCGTGGGTGGGTATTAGTTCGTTTAACTTCGTTACTGACACTTGTTATAGCAACCAATATAGAAAAAAACTAAAAAAATCATGATATGACCAAAAATATACCAACACAGCGGGAATTTGATCGGTATTGGTTTGTTTTGTTACGTCACCTACACTCGTTACAACAACCCATAAAGAAAATCTTGATATGACCAAAAAATACCTACACGTGATTTACATGGATCAAAAACAAGCGTAAGTTATATAAGATATATAAAAAACCAAATAATACATATAAAAAATCACTAAACAACAGATATAAAAAAAGCCATTAAAACAAATAGTTACTGTGCATTTAGTTTTACTGTTCATTTAGTTGTTCTATTAATAGTATACATGGATAGGTTCTATTAATATACCAACACAGTGGGAATTTGATCGGTATTGGTTTGTTTTGTTACGTCACCTACACTCGTTACAACAACCCATAATGAAAAAATCTTGATATGACCAAAAAATACCTACATGTGATTTACATGGATAAAAAACAAACGTAAGTTATATAAGATCTATAAAAAACCAAATAATACATATAAAAAATCACTAAACAACACATATAAAAAAAGTCTTTAAAACAAATAGTTACTGTGCATTTAGTTTTACTGTTCATTTAGTTGTTCTATTAATAGTATACAACTAGGAGAATCCCCCGCGCTTCGCGGCGGGTATTTGGTCGGTAATGTTTCGGTTCGTAACGTAATCACAATTAAAAGACAAAACCCGAAAAACAAATTCGTGATATACCTAGTTATTAATAAGTATTAAAATTTGTAAAACTTGGTTTTGATGAAATTTAATGTGTAATATCATAATGCACCACGTCGGCCTCCCGATCCCCCTTCCGGAATCACACCCAACAGTCTACCAGAAGCATCAAACTTTCTGCACCAATCGAAACACTTTATCACTTGCCTTACTTTCACCAATTTGAAACACCTCATCACCTGCATTAGTTAAAAAAATATTTGAACCAATCTAAAACACTCCATTACCTGCATCACTTTCTTGATGATTAATTGTTAGCTCTTTCATTTGCATCAGTTGTCGCTTATTTCTTTTGTATCAACATTAAATAATCAATTAGTGATGGTTTAATGTGTGCAAGTTGTTGATCTGAGTTGCCTATTTTAAATTCTCAACAAAATAGTAGTTTCCAACACTATACATGTTTTCTTTTTTTCTAACCAAATGAGCCATTATTGCACCAAGATGTATTAATTTACAACTTAGCAAAAATATTGGGTTTTTAGTTGGGGGATACTCAAAAACAAATTGTTGACAGTTGGTGCTGATGTCCTAGATTGAGATGACTTGCAAAACAGAAGTTAAATCATAAGCATACCTGGTAAGTGGTAACTACTATCTCATACTATTCGCGATTGTCAACAGTAAAGGGAATAACATGACTGAATACATTTGCATCATAAATAATACTTCGTCAATTGACATTGTTGAACCAAAAGACATAGCATAACTGAGTACTCAGCTCCTTACATTTAACAACAAACATCGTTCCATCTGTTTTCCTTTGCGCCTTATATATTCTGCCATAACCACCTGTTTATTCATTAGTGAATCATAAAACTAACGTAAAATTTGTCATATAACTAACTGCCAAATAAAAGAAGCATTTTCACAAACATCTAGCGTGCGTACACTTTCTGAGTACTGAAATCCCAAAAATTCATTCTAAAACACTGAATAACAATTAGAGCAAGTCCGAAAACATTGCTTTGTTTCTTTAAATGAAAATAAAAGCAAAAACAAATAAAAAAATACCGACAAACCAATACACAATATATCTGAAATCGATTTGGTAAACAAAAACCCTTAAAACAATCATTGAATCAAGAATCAAGACATACCATCCAAATATTCAAAAGAAAACAAATAAAACTGGCAGCGAAAACATCAGACATATTAATACTGAATATTGACAAATGATTGCAAAAATCGATACCTTGCATATATTCGGGCCGGCGTTTGGTTCATCGGAAACGCATCTGATTTACCGGAAAGTGGCCGGAACCCTAGCGTCCTACCAGAACCGGCCAGGAGCACCGTGAATCCTAGAATCGTCAGAAAACACCATCGCCGCCATTGAATGTTGGTAGTGGTGACATACAGTAGGTAATCGCAGATATGGTGCCCTTGATTGTACCCTAATTCACTCCAAATCAGAGCATCATCTTGCCAATATCATGCGATTGAAGGTAGAACATAGATATTAGTGGTGGTAATGACCGGAAGATGTAGGTGAAGATAACCTAGAAACTGGAACTGTAGGTAAGATCCTACGCAGATCTATACATATAATAAAAGAAACCACTTTGAGGACACTTGTCATCATATTAGACCATGTCTTATGGATAATTATAATTTTACTTTAATCTCTTCTAATTAATTATAAATAATCCTCCTACTAAATATTATTTAGTTTAATTATTACTTTTATATTTATCTATTTACTTCAAATTCAAACTTAGTTATCTAATTTGATATTAGAGTAAATTACGATTTTGGCCCATGTGGTTATATCACTTTTACCCTTTTACCACCAAAAGTAATTTTTTAACATCTGAGCCCTCAACATCTTTTTTTCTAACCCTTTTGGACCCCAAGGTCTTTTTTTCTAACACTTTTGGTAGGGGCCAAAAGGGTTAGAAAAAAAGACGTTGTGTGCTCAGATGTTAAAAGATTCTTTTTAAGGATATATATTTTTTTATTATTTAGTAATGGAAATTACATTTATTCAACCCGTATAATTCACATATTTTTAAAGATGTAACTTTTTTATTATTTGGTATATAAAATTACATTTATTCAACCCGTGTAATAAATGAGGTTTCTTAAAGATGTATTATTTTATTATTTGGTCAACAATATTACATTCATTCAACTCGTGTAAAACAAGCGGTTTTAAAGATATAGCTTTTTTATTTAGTATATAAAATTATATTTATTCAACTCGTACAATATGGTTCTTATAGATATAATTTTTTATTATTTAATATATAAAATTATATTTATTCAACCCGTACAATAAAAGAGGTTTTTAAAAATATATTGTTTTATTATTTAGTATATAAAATTCATTTATTCGACTCGTGTAATACACGGGGTTATAACCTAGTTGTTTATATAGTATAATTTGAGCAAAACGTCACTATAAAAATAATAAAACTTTATTTATTATTTTATTTTATTTTTTCACATGTAAAAGCAGAACAAAAATTAAGAAGAAACCTTTTACTTTTGATATTATAAATTGAAATAGCCAACTGTATAACTATATTTTAAGTCTTTTTATTATTGCCCACATGAACATTCAACTCAACCGGGTCGGATATGTGCTTATACCGAACCCAGGTCAGTGTAGCCGCATGCATGCAAAGAGAGGATTGTCACGTTTGACTGGAGTTCCCTTTTTTTCTTGTTTCATGCAATTTATTTTATTATTTCATGAACTCTTGTTAAGAGCATCTGCAATGGGTCGATCTGGATGCATTCGGGCTTCCAAACTGCAAAAGCGGACTTGTGCAAGGCAATGGACAGGTGAGATGGTGTCGTCCGGTCCGTTCTAGCAGACCTCAACCAATGTGTGTTACCCACACACACAAACCATTCTTTTTTAAATATATTTTAATATAAAAATAGGGTGTGAGGTGAAGGTTTGATTTGGTTATCTGCTTGAAACAAATGTATTTTTTTTAAATAGAGGTTTGAAATGATGTGACGTGCTGAGATGACGGGTTTGAATTCTAAACACCACTTGTCCACCTAGCATTGGAGATGCTCTTACTAGTGAACAAAGATGAACAAATATTGGAGATGCTCTTAGTCAAGACCTTGTTCTGTTCGTTTATTAAGAAAATATGTGTTCACGAACTGTTAATGAACGCTTACAGAACAAGATTTTATGTTCGTGTTCGTTTGTTAAGAAATATATGTGTTC
This sequence comes from Helianthus tuberosus, assembly GCA_030545235.1. Lineage (NCBI taxonomy): Eukaryota > Viridiplantae > Streptophyta > Magnoliopsida > Asterales > Asteraceae > Helianthus > Helianthus tuberosus. The sequence goes on from CM060422.1 coordinate 32,423,724, forward strand.
ACAAACTGTTCATGAACGCTCAGAACAAGATTTTATGTTTGTGTTCGTTTGTTAAGAAAATGAACGTGTTCGTTCGTTAAGAAAATGAACGTGTTCGTTTGATGAAAATGAACGTTGATGTCTTGATGAACACAAACTAATGTTTATAAACACAAATGAAAACAAATGAACACAAACAAGTGTTAATGAATAGAATATGTAATATATTATACTTATTAAATATTTTATTTGTCATAATTTTGAAGTAATTAGATAAAAATATAAAAAGTAAAAACACGAATGAACTACCAAACACAATCGAACATAAACGAACACGTTAGAACGTTCACGAACATATGAACAAACGCGGCCTATGTTCATGTTCGTTTGTTTAATAAGCGATCGAACACAAACGAACTTCCCGAGTTCTCGCCGAACAGTTCACGTAATATTCGCTAAACGTTTGGTTTATTTGTAGCCCTATTCTTAGACATAGGATAGTATACAGATCATGGTTAGTTATTTACTTTTCTTTTTTATTTTCCCAAAAAAAAAAAAGATATTTGTTTTGTAATTTGCCTATTAATCGGGTTTAATCAAAAAGATTTAAGGCAGTGAGTTTATGTTTGAAAATAATTTTGTTGATTTATCTCTTATGTATGAGAGTTAAATTAATTTGTGTTAATTGCTAGCTCAATTTTGGTACATTGGGTGGTGATCTTAGACATGATATGTTAGCCGAAGTGGCGTATTATACAATGTTTTAAATGCCGGTATGAACCGGCCGGCTATACCGGTTAAACCGGATACCGGACATGTGTCCGGTACGATAAAGGCCGGTAAAACCCAAATACGGTATGTCTTATGTACCGCCGGTAAAACCCAAAACATTACACTATCTAACCAATTTGTTAAATTTGCTTTCCAAACATATATATCTCAGTATGTGTTTTAGACCAAATACACTATCTAACCAAATTGAACCTCAAATAGGCCAAAATCGATAACTTCTATCAATTTCTGTATTATTTAAATTTTCATACATAAGTAAAATTCAAAATTTTCTAAGCATTTATAAGTGTCATCACACATATGTAATCAGTAATGTAATGTCCAACTGTTGAGATATCTAAGCATTTTGGTAAATTGGTCTAAAGTTTGAGATTTTAGGAAGAACAAATTAAGACGAATCAATTAGTTGAATACATAATAGACTAGGTTATCACCCGGGATTGCTTCCCGGGCTCAAGAAAATTATTTAGGTTAATTATTATTAATAATTAATACACACTTAAGATCATAAAAAAACATGACACATTAATGTCTTTGCTATAAGAAGAGTTATAAACTTTTCACAAACTTAATCACGAGTTGTGAAGTTATAGGCACGATTATAAACTTATTGGGCTGCTTATGGTTCGTGTTTATAATTTACTTTGTATTAAATATTTAATGATTAATAAAAAAAATTGAAAAATTAGTTAAAGTACAAATATTTAAACACTAACACAACAATACGATACTCATAATAAGTGAATAAACGAACGAAAACATCAAGATGCTTGAGACAATCTTAATCTAATACAACATGTTTTGGAGGTTTTGCTACCAAAAGCTTCCCTTCGCTCCTTGAACATTCAAAAACACAAAGATCGCTAATTGACATGTCCGACCCTATCATCAAATCACTCCAACCGATGACACTATACTTAGAGGGAACATCTAACATAAATATACATTTTAAAAAATAAAAAATAATCAATGTGTTAATGATGGAATACGTGTCATGCATTTCACTTTACTTTAGAGTGCAAAGTAAAATTATTTAGATATTTGCACATACAAAAACCCTCTTCTTAGCAAATCCTCAATCAATGATGCAATGCCATCCTCATCATCATACCCATTAAATCTCATCAATAGCAAAGCTAAAGTAGAGTTTAAGAAGGGTGAGATATAGACAACTTTAGCTCTACCCCGTAAGAATAGAGGGACTGCTTCCAATGAGACCCCCCCCCCCCCCCCCCCCCCCCCCGGAATCGAATGATGCAATGCCATCATTACAAATAAACCCGAACTTCTATTAAAATTTTGTATCTCATTCGATTAATATAAAGCTTTCTAAAGCTATCATCTTTTTTTTTTATAAAACTGCATGTTATATGAGAGAGACAGAGAGTGAGAGAGACAAACATATACATATAATCAGTTTTCATTCAGAAACTTGTTTACAGTTTCTTCAAATCTAATATAAAAAGCCGAGAATAATAATCATTTCTTTACCCAAATATTGAAAACTGATTATTACGACTTAACCAGTTTAACACATATCCAAACAGCCTAAACTACCATTGTCCTATTTTTTATAGTAAATAAATCCAATACTTTATGGAACCATTAAGTAGGAATCTTTGTTGTTCTTATTTCTTGAACGCTAATCATTATTAGTAGCTTAAAATGACTCAATGACTAACAATCTAGTATAACTCAAATCATGCACCTACATGATTTGGATCCAAAGTGGAAAGATGGTAACCAACAAACCAACGTTTGTTGGAAAATTTATCTTTCTTGAATTCCACATACACCTACATGTCCTTATAAGTGTTATGGTTCGAATTTTCAGGCAAACCCCTCGTAATGCTAATCAAGCTTGTGACATTATACAAGCATATATGTATAAGCAACACATTAGAAACAAACTTGAAAAGCAGTATGCATTAACAAATTCTACAGAAAGTTTAAACACTTATGAAAAAAGGTTACTACTATAATCATCATCTGACCCGCCAAAAGCTGTATCCCAACAACACCAAAAATGGTTTGAATTTTTGAAGCACGGCCAGTAGCGTTTGGAACTTTGTCTACACGGAAGGAACACAGTAACAAATTCTGAAATTCATTAGATAAGATTTAAATGCATAAACTATTGCAGAAGTAAATAACCCAAACATCAGGAAGTTCTACTAATATTGAGGTTCGTGCAACCAAATCACATGCATTTGAATATCAGGAAACATAACTAAAGATTCAAAGCGAGGAAATTTGTCACAAATATCAACAATAAAATGACCACTTTTGGTTTGAGCCTGTTTTGACCCGTTACCCAGTTTTCCCATCTTCCCACCTCTATGTGTGCAACATTGTGTATAATCTGAATCAACTTTGTAAATTGAAGGGAAAATAGGACCAAAAAGATATAGACTTTTATATAGTTTAGAAGACCTCTTGTTAACTATATTGTGCACTCGACAAAGCTACCGGGAAAACTCAGCTTGAGAACCAGCTGTATAGAATTAGATCTGCCAAACATGTAGAGATTCATGGATTAAAGCATCACATATTTTCCTCCTTAAAGCATTTTCACACATTTATCATGCTCAAATATGTTTAGCTATATGAAGATATATAAAGAAAATAAAATAAAATAGAATTTAAACAATCAAACACTTCAAAAACTAATTCTAAGATGATACCTTCCATATTTTAAAAACATGTTCAATGACTAAAACAACCATTGGTTTCACCTCTGACTTATCATCATCAGAGACAGAAGTTGACTTTTCAGGCATACCACTGCCATCTGCATCAGACCATTCACATTCTTCTTTTTCAACCACAGACCATATATGATGTGCGCAAAATGCAACATATAAATTACATCAATTGTGGCATAAAACTAACCATTTTCAGTACTAATGTTGGAAAAAGTGTGTTTTTCTCTTCCTTTTGTATTTTCAGGATTAAATGAGCTCAAATTAACAAAAGAAGCAAAAAGACAGCTAAATCTAACATAAATACAAGAAAAGGAACAAACGTGGCATGCCCGACCTCCCCGAAAGCATCTTCCCAAGCAAAGCAAAACAAGAGAACAGAAGGCTGAACACGCCCCGTGCTCAGTGAACACGGGGGCGTGCCCAAGTGTCAGCATAAAAGACAAAGCTGTAGAAGCTTCTATTGCCCACCACGGGGCCGTGCTCAGCGGACACGGGGCCGTGGTCAACTATAAGAATCGCAGAATCCAGGCAAATCTTAATAGTACAGATACGCTTCTGCACACGGGGTCGTGCCCAGCGAACAAGGGGCCGTGGTCAACTAATGCAGACAAGAGCAATTAATGAAGACAGAGAAGGAGGATGGATACGGGGCCGTGCCCGAGCTACTTTTCAGGCTATAAATAGGGGTGCTTGGCTCATTTGCAAACCATCCCTTGGCACACCACCTCTCTCACACTTCACCCACCACCCACCACCCACCACTATCACAACACCATCATCCACCACCATCATCCATTGTCCATCATAGAGTGTGTGAGTCGTCTCGGGATCCAAGATTGATCGTAAGAGTTCTTGACAATCAAAGGCCATGTTTGCCTAAGTCTCTTACATCACTTGGTGAAGACAAGTGTCTAGTGTAATACTTTTTATTTTTAATCTTTTCGCACTTTTTACTTGTTTATGTATTAATGACTTTAATAACTAGTTTCTTATGTTGAAGGTGATTCTTCCTTATCGTTTGTCCGTGGTGTCTTGGCATTATTTTACTGTCTATATAAAATAAAAGATTTTCACCATTCATATCTCCACGGTCTATATGGAGGTATGTTGGCTACCTGGTCGGGGGTTAAGGGAACGGTTTGGTAAGAGTCTTGCCTTGTTCAGTGTATAGATCCTGCAAGGACCTGGGTCAAATTTAGTAGGACCTCCTTCAATACCCACTGTTATTGGATGGCGGGGGTCCAAACTCTTTGATCCCCTCATATGTAAGCTACTATTAATACTTTAACCCGGCTACTTAGGACTGTATCCCTGCAGACTCAGATTACTTAGCCGAGGGTAACGTCACCTTCAAAAGATGGGCCTACCACAATATGCATTAATAATTTAATTAATTATCTTTCAATAATCCGACCCTTTAGGATTGTATCCTTGCTGACTCAAACTACTGGGTTGAGGGTAACGTCACCTTCAAAAGAGGGGCTTACTACAATAACTAAGATAATCTCTTAAAAAGTGCAAAAGTGCGGAAATAATCAAAGGTTACACTAAACACGAGTCGGAGCCAAGTGATTCATCTTGTCTATCTGTTTTTTTTTATTTTTATTTTATTTTTCAGCATTTTAGTTAGTTTTTATTTTTTTTCTTTTTTAAAACCTTTTTCTAAACTTTTGATTTGATTAGACGTTGAGGATAAACCGGTACTAAAAGCTCTTGTGTCCTTGGACGACCTCGGTATCTTGCCAACACTATACTACGCTTACGATGGGTGCACTTGCCCATATGTGTATTTGGTGTTAGTAAAATACCGTGTTTTATAAATTTAAAACTTGACTAACGTGTAAAAATGGCTTAAAATATACTTAATTCCATATACACACCAACCTGCATCAAGTTTTTGGCGTCGTTGCCGGGGACACAAGGATTTTAAGAAAGTTAGGAATTAGCGGCCTAATCGTTTTTTCTAATTTTTCTGTTTTTTTTTAGATTTTTCGTAGTTTTTCAGTTTCTGCAGACGCTCAGCACGGGCCGTGCCTGGTCGGACACGGGCCGTGCCTGGTCGGACACGGGTCGTGCCCAACATTGTTACTGGCAGTTTTTATTTTCCGAGTTACAGAGAGCTGAGCACGGGGCCGTGTCGGTGCAACACGGGGCCGTGTCCAACTCCCCAGTAACAGGGATCCGGAAAGCAATCACTGTATCTCCGACCACGGGCCGTGTTCACCTGAACACGGGGCCGTGGTGAACCTTCTGACCAACGTTCTTTTCTGTTTTTATTGCAGGACTTGGAACCCAGGCGCCACATCTAAACTTTCTACGTAGTGCATGAGCTCCAGTTCTAGTAGAGACATAAAAGAACCTCTTGAAGAACCCGAACGCTTTCTCAGAAAATGACTTAAAGCTAAAAACCAAGAGAAAGTCTCGGGGGACCCACTTCCAATGGCGGACCAACGTACCCTCATGGATTACCTACGACCCACCGTAGGTAATCTCGGCGCCGCTATCAATGCACCGAATGTCGAAGCTAACAACTTCGAACTTCGGCCACATTTGATACAAATGCTTCAAAACTCCGCAACCTTTCATGGGCTTGCGGACGAGGATCCTCATCTACATATTACTAATTTCTTAGAAATATGTGATACCTTCCGGATCAATAGAGCATCAAACGATGCCATCCGCCTTCGTATGTTTCCATTCTCACTAAAAGACCGAGCTAAGGCTTGGCTTAACACCCTCCCAGTTGGATCGGTAAACACCTGGGATGAACTAGCTCAAAAGTTTCTATATAAGTATTTCCCTCCTACTAAAACGGCTAAATTAATGACTGAAATTAATACATATTCACAAGAGGATGGGGAATCCTTATATGAAACTTGGGAAAGGTTCAAGGAGCTACTAAGAAAGTGTCCTCATCACGGTCTTGCGGTATGGCAACAAGTATCCACGTTATACAATGGGTTGTTGCCACACACAAGACAAACACTTGATTCTAGCTCCGGGGGACTTTTAGGTAATCGTCGCCCAAATGAAATATATAATCAAATTGAGGAAATTGCTCAAACCAATTTTCAGTGGCACACTCCCCGAGGCAATAAATCTATTGCCCCGGGCGCCCATAAGGTTGATGAAAGCACTTCCTTGCAAGCTCAAATCGAGGCCCTTTCTTCAAAAATCAAAAAGTTAGAAATGGCAAAAACGGTCTCGGTAATGGCTTCTGAGGGGTGTGGTGGGCCACATGAAAATTGGAGTTGTATGAAAGAAGTTGATGATCAAACGGAAATAGTAAACTACATTGATAATAGACCTAGGCCGTCGGGTCCTCCAACGGGTACCTACAACCAAGGATGGCGTAACCACCCCAATCTTGGTTGGAGAGATCCCAGCAATAGTAGTAACCAACAAAACCAACGAACTAACTTTCAACAAACACAAAATTTTTCTCAACAACAAGGTGGACGAGAAAGGCTTGAAGATACTGTATCTCGCCTCATCTCCGACACCAAAAAGAAAAACTCGGATCGATTTCAGCAATTGGAATCGAATTTTAGAAATCAACAAGCTAGCATTCAAAACATTGAAAAACAATTAAATCAAATAGCTCAAAATTTCTCCGAGAGACCACAAGGCGCGTTACCAAGTAATACCGAGACCAACCCAAAGGCGCAAGTACACCTCATAACATTAAGAAACCGTACCGTGGGTCCCGAAGAGGCTCCACTTCCACCAACTGAAAGAAGACAATCTAGCCAAACCACAACTCCACCCGCGCCCCAACAAGAGAAGGCTTCTTCACCAATTCAAGAGCCTACTAAGACTCCTCCGGTTCCATACCCCGGTTGGTTAATTCGTCAAAAGACCGATGAGCAATTCGCAAAGTTCGAAAATTTACTAAAACAATTGCATGTTAATACTCCGTTTATCGAAGTCCTAACCCAAATGCCTAAATATTCAAAATTTATGAGGGACTTCCTCACTCATAAAAGGAAAATCAAATCATTGCAATTTGTTAACTTAGGTGAAGAATGCTCCGCCTTACTACTCAACAAACTCCCACAAAAGAAGATTGATCCTGGAAGCTTCACGATTCCTTGCTCGATTGGGGAATCCCCCATTCGCAATGCACTAGCCGATCTTGGGGCTAGCATCAACCTCATGCCCGCATCAATGTTCAAACGACTCGGCCTAGGAAAAACGAACCCTACAAAGATGAGCATACAATTTGCCGATAGATCCGTCAAATATCCACAAGATGTCGCTGAAAATCTATTGGTCAAAGTCGAAAATTTCGTCTTCCCGGCCGACTTTGTCATACTAGACATGGAAGAAGACACCGAAGTCCCTCTCATCCTAGGGAGGCCATTTCTAGCCACTGCCCAAGCAGTGGTAGACATGAATGACGGAACACTAACATTGAAGTTTGGGGATGAGGAAGTGAAGTTTGGAGTCGGAAAAAGAGTAGAAGACGAAGACCCGGTCAACTACATGAAGGTCATAGACTCAAGCTTGGATGACGCTCTCCGACGGTATAGCATGGGATGCAAAACATCCCACTTGGGTAACATATGACCAGACTTTGGGTCTAGCCAAGGACCCTTATAAACGTGGCGCACCACGGAGGTATTCCGCGGAACAATCCGTAGTTTAGTTTAGAATAATTTTTATGTGTTCTAGTTTAGTTTTAATTTTCAGGAATAAAACACACTCGGGATGGTGAAGGATAACAAGGGAAACTTGAACCAGCACCCCATGCACGAAAACAGGGCCATCCGACGAAATTTTCTTCATTACAGCAAGTTCAGCACGGGCCGTGTCCACCCAACACGGCCCCGTGCTGCACAGTCTGCAGAAAATGCCCAGTTCAGGTAAACTGAACACGGGCCGTGTTCACCCAACACGCCCCCGTGCCCAGGCTTCTGTTTCTCTTTATTTATTTTTGTTACTGGCAACTGAACACGGGGCCGTGTCCAGACGCCCAGTAACATAAAATTTTGCTTTTCCACACCTTTTTACACATTCAATCAACCTTGTAGGACCGAGTTTCGTGACCGAAACCGTGATTCGTGTGAGATCGGTTCAAGACGGGAGAGATTAGAGATGATAAACAAACAACTTTGTATTAATCCGGTAGTAAAACATTACAAATCGGCCCGATTACATGATAACCGAACTAATACCAAAGAAGTATACATCCGGGGAGAGACCAAGTGGTGATCTCTCCCGGTGAGGACTTGAACCTCCTAAAAACTCCAAGTGTTGCAAATGGCAAGGGTTTTCTATTTATAGTCACACCCCTTGTCTTGCAAACACACACGGTCAACCGATTAACCCTCTCGTTTGACCACTTCAAACGAGCGGGTCTATACACGTTCGATAGACCGTTTCACTAACTATTACAAATTCAGCGTAAAATAAAACTAATCTATTCGACAAGCATCGGACACAAAATCTGCATCAACAAATTCCCCTTTGTCCGTTGCTGTCGAATGCTGAAAATGCAACTGCAATCGATCTTCAGTTAAGTATTCATCTTCTCTGTGTTAACAAATTCCCCCTTGACCGATGATCCAGGTAAGTAGTATCTTGACGCTCCTTGTAAAATATTTCCCCCTTAAAGTACGCGTATCCGTGTTGGGTGTTGTGCAATTTCCTCAATTGACCGATCTTCCGCTGATCTTCCAATACTCCAAACGGCATTTGATAAGGGTTCCAATCTTTAAGAACTGCATCAAGTCTTGATCTTGTCATAAGAACTCTGTTTCATACAAGCATACTACATTGATAGAGATTTCTGGTGAACTGTCTTCTGTAAACCGTCTTTGTGGAATCGACCAAGTAATGCACTTTAATCTTCAGCATCAACACTCAGGAAAGTCAGCTAGACCAAGTGTATCCCTTGCAAGCTCAACCAGCATGCTTAGTTGAACTACATCCAGATCTCATTGTCTCGCCTTTGTGAAGTTGACCACGTAATGCACTACGGATCTTCAGCATCAGTACTCAGGAAGTCAGCTTGACCAAGTACATCGTTTGCAAACTCAACGAACTGAGTTACCCCCAGATCCCTGTAAAATCCCAAGGAAACATCAAACCCAAAACCGAATCCTGCAGGTCTTCAGTCTTGAACTATCAGCTTTCATAAAGATTCCCCAGGTCTTCAGTGAACAGCGCTTTTGTAACTACTGTAGACTTTAGAAACCTGTATTTTTCCGTGCAAAACCCTTCACGCTGGCTGGAGAATTAATTAAAATCCTCAAATATGTGTCTGTGCAAAACATTCCACGCCGAACCGTTAGTATCACCAGAAAATCACAAACTCTACCACCTGTGATTGCGTTTAGAAATTTACCGAAGAAATTCAACATACGAAATTTTTATTCCCCCTATTTCTTTGGTAAGATTTCTAAACCTTAACAGATTCTCTCCACTTCAAAGAAACTGTCGTCAAATGTTCACCAATTCCCTCCACTGAGCGGAACTGTCGTCAATCTTCATTGACTGTTCTCGGTTCCGAAAAATCACGAAAACGACTTTCTTCTTTGCATATTCTAGTTGAATAAGAACGTCCCCTAGTACCCCGTAGGATCCGACTTGTATCCCTCCAAAGACTTTGTGAACTCGTTAGGACCGGTGTTGACATTCTAGGTTCATTCATTCGTTACCAAATGCGAGAATATGACAATAAACAAAAAAGATTTCTTCGTTGCATATTCTAGTTGATAAAGAAATTTCGCCTAGTACCCCGTAGGATCCGACTTGTATCCCTCCAAAGACTTTGTGAACTCGTTAGGACCGGTATTGACATTCTAGGTTCATACGTTCGTTTTCAAATGCGAGAATATGACAATAAACAAAATGCTTTCGAACATTTACGAATAACCGGTAACAATCATAAATATTGACGTGCGGAAGTGAACATACCGTTCCGTTTTTGGTTTTTGGCCCATAATAGTCGCGTCACCATTTTTGACATTTGCATCGGTAACCGTGACTACCCCACATTTTTCAAAAATCAAGTTTTCATCATCTCTTGTTTTCATCCTGCCGCATCATCCCGCGCGTTCCCAAAACCCGTACGAATTTTGACCTTGATATTTAGAAGCGCTATTCAAATCATCTTCGCGAACACCCGACCCCAAATAAATTTCCGATATAAGTACATTACAATCCAATAAACCATCTGCTACAAATTAATCATTTGGATTGTGGTCCCCAAAAAAAATATTGCCCAACTAGTAACACTTAGCCCATGTGATTTGTTGATAGCTGGCCTAAACAAAAAAAACATAAATTTGGCCCCAAATAAACCATCTAAATAATACCCAAAAGTGAACAACCCTAAGCATTTTCCCAGCCGCTAACAATCTGTCATCCTCTTCTTTCTGCGATACACCTTCAAAGAACCACTTCACCAGAAAACTTAATCTAAACCCAGCCGACAACCTCTTATTCTTCAATTCGATACACAGACCCTTCTTCTTCTTCGATACATCTGGTATCTCTCGAGGATCATCTTTCGAAGGATCGAAGGATCATCTTTCGAAACACACATCCAGACTTTCGAAGGATCATCTTTCGAAACACACATCCATACCCCCATCTACGATATCCTTCGAGGATCATCTTTCGAAGGATCATCTACGAAGGATTATCTTTCGAAGTTGTTGAGGGTTCCCACAAAATATCTGGTATCTTTCGATCCAGATCTGGATCCTTCGACCCAAAGAACATCCTTCGACCCAGATCTGGATTAAGCAGCCGCCAAGAACATCTCAAGAACACAGCGACTGTTCTTATGCAGATCTGACAAAAACTTTGTATATTTGATTTTTTATGATGATAACTTGATTATATAGGTGAAAAACATAAAACCGAACACTTGTTTCCGCACAGATCTGAATATTCGGGTCCAGATCTGAGTTTTTCTCATTTTCACCCAACTTTTCTTCTTGAACAAAAATCACTAAAATCACAGATCTAGAGCACATGTGACTTAGTAAACGGTTAGATTTACTAAATCGGGCACCATGGCTCTGATACCAATTGTAGGACCGAGTTTCGTGACCGAAACCGTGATTCGTGTGAGATCGGTTCAAGACGGGAGAGATTAGAGATGATAAACAAACAACTTTGTATTAATCCGGTAGTAAAACATTACAAATCGGCCCGATTACATGATAACCGAACTAATACCAAAGAAGTATACATCCGGGGAGAGACCAAGTGGTGATCTCTCCCGGTGAGGACTTGAACCTTCTAAAAACTCCAAGTGTTGCAAATGGCAAGGGTTTTCTATTTATAGTCACACCCATTGTCTTGCAAACACACACGGTCAACCGAATAACCCTCTCGTTTGACCACTTCAAACGAGCGGGTCTATACACGTTCGATAGACCGTTTCACTAACTATTACAAATTCAGCGTAAAATAAAACTAATCTATTCGACAAGCATCGGACACAAAATCTGCATCAACAAACCTAAAAACTTATTTTTGGGACACATTGAGGACAATGTGTAATTTAAGTGTGGGGGGGATGCTAAAATCTTGAATCTTGCAAGTCCTAATTACAAGCCTTACACAAAACTCTATTGGAACCGCTAATCACCCCAAATTTTTCTCAAAAATTTTTCAATTTTTTTACTTGTCTAGGTTTAATTTTGGAATTTCAAATTCTAAAAAGGTTATATTTTTACAAATTTACAACTGATAGCGTCATGATAAAAAGAACCAACATAAGAAAATTATGAAAAGGCATGACAAGTTTACTTAAAATTTGATTATATATACTTGATCACATAAAAACCCATTCCCACAAAAGTGAGTTTTGAGCCTTTATTGAGCATACAAATACATATCTTTAAACTAAATGCTCATTTTTCGTTTCTTGTGTGAATAGCCGCTTGGTTCTTACGACTCTAGAACTTGCCACGACGATACATTCCCGGTCCTTACCAACTTAAACTCGAGTAAGTAAATGATGGAGGCATTAGGACTAACCCTTTTTTATTTCTACACCATTATTTTTCTTTTTTTTTCCACCTACCCAAAATCCCCCTAGTTAACCCCTTTGAGCCTAAACCTTTTCATTTCTTAACCAAAACCAAACACCCTTTCACCTAGGGCTGTAAACGAACCAAACGTTCGGTGAACAGTTCGTGAACCGTTCGCCGGGAAGTTCGTTTGTGTTCGTTCGTTTATTAAACAAACGAAAACGAACAAAAAATTTCGTTCGTTTAGTTAAATGAACAAACATGAACAGAGGTCGCGTTCGTTCGTTTATGTTCATGAACGTTCGGTAACATGTTCGCTTGTGCTTGATAGTTCATTAGTGTTTTTAGTTTTTATATTTATTTAAATATATCAAAAGTCTAACAAATTAAATATTTAATAAGTGTCAGTGTATTATATATTATGTTCATGAACGATTGTTTGTGTTCTTTTTTTTCCATTTGTATTCATGAACATTAGTTTGTGCTCATTTGTGTTCGTCAACGTTCGTTGCCTAAAATTAACAAACAAACACAAACGAACACGAACAAGTTCATTTCCTTAACAAACGAACACAAACATAAAATCTCGTTCGATAAGTGTTCGTGAACGGTTCGCGAACACATATATTTTTTTAACAAACGAACATGAACAAGGTCTTGTTCGTGTTCGTTCGGTTCGTTTACACCCCTACTTTCACCCACCAAAACTTTTTTTTTTAACCCTTTGTTTTAGTAACAAGCTCGGTTTTTCATATGACTTTTCAAAAAAAAAAATTTGTTGATGATGAAGCAAAAGAAATAAACAAGCAATTTCATCAAAAATAACTTTGTTTGAATAACGGCTTCATCAAAAATAAAAATTGCAAAAAAAATAAAAAAAAGTCTTACGAAAACCGATGTTTTTACGCTTTTCGCCCTTTTCTACTAACCACTAACCCAACCACTTACCTTTAACCCAAGCCTAACCCTTCACCCAAAAGTCCTCTTGATATTTACAAAGGTTTATAGTTAAAAAGGAGGAGGATTGATTGCTTGGCAAGCCTATGGTAGGAGTAAGTTCCATGCCGCTCTCGAGTGATTCACTAAAATACATCTTTGGCCGAGTGTTGAGTGATCCCCGTGAGGTATGTGAACTTGTATATAAATAGAATTTTAAAGAGGCATGTTATGCCCTAATAAGTAATTTATCTTATGAAAAGTTTTAAATAAATCATGACGAATAGGATTGTAAATAAATAAAAATAAAACTTAATAAAGAATCTTGGAAATCCCGACACTCTATGACAAGCCCAAAAACTTTCTCTTCTACCCATTCCATTTGGGAGTGTAAAACCACATTATAAAGAGTTTTGCTTGAGGACAAGCAAAGATTCAAGTGTGGGGGTATTTGATGTGCGCAAAATGCAACATATAAATTACATCAATTGGAGCATAAAACTAACTCTTTTTTAGTACTAAAGTTGGAAAAAGTGTGTTTTTGTCTTCCTTTTGTATTTTCAGGATTAAATGAACTCAAATTAACAAAAGAAACAAAAAGGCAGCTAAATCTAACATAAATACAAGAAAAGGAACAAACGTGGCATGCCCGACCTCCCTGAAAGCATCTTCCCAAGCAAAGCAAAACAAGAGAACAGAAGGCTGAACACGCCCCGTGCTCAGTGAACACGGGGGCATGCCCAAGTGTCAGCATAAAAGACAAAGCTGTAGAAGCTTCTATTGCCCACCACGGGGCCGTGCTCAGCGGACACGGGGCCGTGGTCAACTATAAGATTCACAGAATCCAGGCAAATCTTGATAGTACAGATACGCTTCTGCACACGGGGTCGTGCCCAGCGGACACGGGGCCGTGGTCAACTAATGCAGACAAGAGCAATTAATGAAGACAGAGAAGGAGGATGGACACGGGGCTGTGCCCGAGCTACTGTTCAGGCTATAAATAGGGGTGCTTTGCTCATTTGCAAACCATCCCTTGGCACACCACCTCTCTCACACTTCACCCACCACCCACCACCATCACAACTCCATCATCCACCACCATCATCCATTGTCCATCATAGAGTGTGTGAGTCGTCTCGGGATCCAAGATTGATCGTAAGAGTTCTTGACAATCATAGGCCATGTTTGCCTAAGTCTCTTACATCACTTGGTGAAGACAAGTGTCTAGTGTAATACTTTTTATTTTTAATCTTTTCGCACTTTTTACTTGGTTATGTATTAATGACTTTAATAACTAGTTTCTTATGTTGAAGGTGATTCTTCCTTATCGTTTGTCTGTGGTGTCTTGGCATTATTTTACTGTCTATATAAAATAAAAGATTTTCACCATTCATATCTCCACGGTCTATATGGAGGTATGTTGGCTACCTGGTCGGGGGTTAAGGGAACGGTTTGGTAAGAGTCTTGCCTTGTTCAGTGTATAGATCCTGCAAGGACCTGGGTCAAATTTAGTAGGACCTCCTTCAATACCCACCGGTATTGGATGGCGGGGGTCCAAACTCTTTGATCCCCTCATATGTAAGCTACTATTAATACTTTAACCCGGCTACTTAGGATTGTATCCCTGCTGACTCAGACTACTTAGCCGAGGGTAACGTCACCTTCAAAAGAGGGGCCTACCACAATATGCATTAATAACTTAATTAATTATCTTTCAATAATCCGACCCTTTAGGATTGTATCCTTGCTGACTCAAACTACTGGGTTGAGGGTAACGTCACCTTCAAAAGAAGGGTCTTCTACAATAACTAAGATAATCTCTTAAAAAGTGCAAAAGTACGGAAATAATCAAAGGTTACACTAAACACGAGTCGGAGCCAAGTGATTCATCTTGTCTATCTGTTTTTTTTTTATTTTTATTTTATTTTTCAGCATTTTAGTTAGTTTTTATTTTTTTTTTCTTGTTTAAAACCTTTTTCTAAACTTTTGATTTGATTAGCCGTTGAGGATAAACCGGTACTAAAAGCTCTTGTGTCCTTGGAAGACCTCGGTATCTTGCCAACACTATACTACGCTCACGATGGGTGCACTTGCCCATATGTGTGTTTGGTGTTAGTAAAATATCGTGTTTTATAAATTTAAAACTTGACTAACGTGTAAAAAGGGCTTAAAATATACTTAATTCCGTATACACACCAACCCGCATCAATATACCAATTCCCTTCTTTTGGTCCTCATCCGTTTCAGATGCTTGTACTCTTTTTGAACGAATAAAATGTTGAAAGCCCGAAACCGAAGGCGCATAAGAAAAGACATGGTTGTTTATTATCCTACGCAGACTATTTGACGGGTTAAACAAAATCGAAGTATGCATAGTTGACGGAATAGCCATTTGAGGATGGAAACAGAACACACCATCACTTTCCTCATCCTCCTCAGTAGCAAGCTCATTGAGATCAAATAATGGCCTTCCTTTGGAACTCATTACTCATATATATAAATACACACCTATCTTGTAATCAATACACCTTTATCTCTAGCTCTTTACCTCCCCAAGAGCATCTCCATTAACTTCTTGTGAGATCCTTTTGTTGAAAAAATGCTAAGCTACAGTAGGTTATATGCAACCCCTTTTCGATCTATGAGAAAAGAAAAGATATGAAATTTTAGATCAAATAGGCTCGAGCATTGACTTTACATAAAGAAGAAATTTAATCTATTACATCATATAGTTCTATGAAAATAAGCATGCTACATCAACATCGGTACTTACCACTGATCTACAAAAGGATCTTCTGCCACACACATAAGCTTCCCTTGGCCTTTTGGTTGTAGTAACTTGTGTAACAACAAAAAAATACTATAAATCATTTGAACTTGGTCATGAAGAATCCCTTGGCCTTTTGGTACGTCCAGACCCAATCTGGACGTACCAGTTATAGACAACAGGACTTTTGATCAACCCATGCGACCCGTCTTTACCTGCATTAAAAAAGGACCCGTTATGAACAGTTACAACACACCAAACGGGTAAAATTGAAATAAAATAAAACAAATAGTTAAAAAAGCAAACGTTTCTAATGTCGCACAAAGTGTATCTTTAAATTTCAATAAACATAAGCTCCTACATTTTATATTAGAAATAGTAGACAACAAAAAGGATCAACCCAATCCAACCAGTACTGACCCGACAACAACCATTTTGGGGAAAAAAATTAGACCAATCCAGCCGACCCATTTTGACATGTAGCAAAAAGGACCCGTGTTGATCTAAATTCATATCAACCAGCTACAACACGCCTACACACTGCATTTTGTTATCTGCAATATATGAGCTAATTATGTTAAAACTGGTATTTACTTACAAAATATGTACAAACTAACATGTAAAATTTGTTGTACATTAATATATTACATACCACATCAGCAAGGAACCTAATGCAAACTGCAAAAGAACCCAACTCCTAATCCAAAAAAAGGGTTAAAGAAGGAACCCTGTCCCTGTTACCCCATAGGATACCCATCATCCCACCCCACAAGGGTTATGATGCTGGCAAATTACCTCTGCACACCATCCACATGATCTGGGCACCGCAAGGGTTGAACCCGCGCCACTACAGCTTCACATGTGGGCAATGAACTTTATTGGTAGTGGGTACCACTGAGCTATAAGCTCATTGGTCCAACTCCTAATCCAGATAACAAATGCGTAAGAACATTGACAGTGAACCCGAATTGTCTGCGTTGTAAATTTCTTACGGATAAATTCAAAAATTCAATAAATTGAGGAATAACTTTAATTATGTAAATATATGTTAAACAAATTAACCGCTTCACTTGCTTATAACTGGCTAACTCAACAACATTTATTATAGCATTACACGCAACATAAGGCCCAATGCAGCAAGCGATTTCAAGGCGCTCTAGTGAAATAAAAGGTTGAACATAACTGAAGAAAAATGTAAATGATTGAAAAACTATTAAAGAACTTAAATGAAATATCAAAATTTTCAAGGGACAAACAAAGAACTTCATTAAAATGACCAGCCACTGTAATAGTGGCCATGTCTAGTAATACACATTGACCTTTCCACCAAATTTGTACTTAAAACTCATAGTACAAAATAGGGATGAGCATATGGTACTTGGTACCGGTATTGATACCGAATGTCCCGTATCGAATTATTTTCGATACCATATCGGTATCCACTTTTTGGCGTTTTCGGTACCGGTACGCATATGGTACCGGTATTTTACCCATGGTACCATACCATACATGGGTCAATATGCTTTGTTAATTGTTCTGACAAAGGAGTTATAACTCCCATACTTACATCAATCAACCTTTTAAGAGCTAGGCGCTGATCATGAATAATAAAAATAGATTAACACCGAAATAATATAATCTATGAAATGGTGTATATTATATTTTAATGGAAAGGTTTCTTACAGCATCTTTATCGTCTGCTGGTGGAAGCTCTCTCAATAAGATAGAATCTACAGTTGCAAGATCCTGAATAAAATACCATATCTAATGAGTTAACAAATACATATGTTACGGAACATTCACGAGTTCTTATAAATCATGTGACAAAGAATGAACTGACCTTGAATGGCATACCAAGCACAAGTTTTGCAGCTAGTGATCTATAGAAGAGTTCAGGTGTCTGGAAAAAGAAAATGCAAAAGTTTATAATGGATACGTAAATGATATTATAAAGTCTACATATTTGAGAATTTAATAAACCTTGAGTTGATCCAGAGAAACAGACATGAGAACAGAACCGTCGCGGTGGAGTACACCTCTATAATCCACCTCTTCACCCTATCATACATTTAATTATTTAATGTATATTTAAGAAAATATTTAATGTTTTGTGAAGAGTCACAAACAAACCTCCTTCTGCACAGGTAAATCACCAGTTCTCCTTTGAAAATCGAAATAGCATCGATGTTTCTCTTCAAATGGTGCCTGGAAATATAAATGCAATTAAAATTACGGTGTTATGGTAAATATAAGACAGTAGACATAAGTAATTTAATTAATAAATTTTTTAAATAAAAACGTACCACCCCTTGTAAAATTTGGGATGCTTCCATACCAAGATTGGCTAATTTCCTACACAGGTCTATTTCTTCCTCTGGAGGTTCAGTAAGCGAAACTCTTATAGTATCACCAAGACCATCCTGTATACCATACAAATTAAGCATATGATTGATTATATGAACAATGTATAAGGATTTATAAAGCTCATTTATTTTTATTTTTGTAAAAAGAATGCAGCGTGAAGAATAATAAAAACCTGAAGAAGTGTCCCGATACCGATTGCGGATTTCATACGTCCATCTTCACCCTCACCAGCTTCGGTGACTCCCAAATGCAAAGGATAGTCCCAACCCTGAACATACATTTCAGCTACAAGAAGACGATATGCTTGAACCATAAACACCGGATTGCTTGCTTTCATTGAAAATACAAAGTTATGGAAGTCTAATTTCCTGCAGATTCTTGCAAACTCAAATGCAGATTCAACCTGTGAAATTAAATCAACGTTTGTATGACATAAATGACAATTTAGGCAACTTGGTACCTAAACAACTTGGTACCTTTCAGTGATTGCTTATTAGACAGAAAGACATTTCTTTTTTTCACCATACTTAGATAAAATAAGAGAATCAACTAGCATCTCTTTTTATGCTGACAAGAAATTAGATATATTACTTACATTCAAAATTGACGAACTTGAAAGAATCCCTTTGTTATGATCCCCTTCAAAACCCAGCCTGCAATGTGGTTCATGAACACTTTGTGTTAGATCTTAAGGTAAAATCATAACCAATCGAAACAAACCCTAAACGGGCCAAAATATAAATAACAATCTAACCTGGATAATTAGATTGGAGACAAATAGCAGATGATGAGATCCAGGGAATGAAGGTCGAGTGAAACAGTGTATCAGTGAAATTAAAAAAGAATAAACTAACCAACATCGTGTAGATTACATACACAGACAACTGCAAATCCTCAACCTGGTTGATCGAAGATTAACGGCGCCGAGAGTATTGAAGGAAGAACACAAATGATCGAAGGGTTGTGCGTGGTATGGGTTTGTCATAGAGAAGATGATTGGGATAGGATTTTTTATTCTTGTTTGCAGCGAGAAGCAAAACCCTAGCTCGTGATTTAAAACAATATATAGTCGGGTCAAGAATCCGGATCCCGTGTAACGCATATTAGCATAAAAGATACCCACACATTTTCCCGCCAAAAAGCATCTAAGAAGCTCTAAAAACACGCCACATCAGCCCAAATCCTTTCATTTATTATATATAAATAGATAATAGATTGGTCAATTGAACTATTGTTTTGGGCCAAAAGGCCCATTTATGCTTTGGAAAGGCTTCTACACAACTTGTCCATTAAGCAAGTTTATTCAAGTTTTAAGCAACTTGTCCATTAAGCATATCATCACCGCTATAAATGACGAGGGTTTAGAAAACTATAGTCATGTCAGAGCTTCTAAGAGTGTATATGGCTATGAATTTTAAAATTTGTCGTCATATGTAGTGATGACGACCCCGTGTATAATGTGAACAGAGTCAACCCCTTAGTGATGTTGAAAGGGTCATTTTTAGTCTAAATTATAATTTATAAGGCCATATGTAGTGGTAACCCCTCATAACCCTACATAACCCTCATAATATTTGGGTTAGTAGTTAACACCACATAACCCCACAAAACATATTCACCAACTCACCTTCACCCAAAAAAAAAAACCACTTCACCATGTTATCACCATCGCGGGAAAAATTTTCACACGCCATAACGCCCGGGGGTTCCGGCGCTATGGAGCGCCATCACCCACATAACGGCTCCATCACAACTCCGCTACGCATGGACTAATAATCATGAGTATCTTTTATAAATGTATGTTTGTATGTATGGTTGTATGAATAAGGGCAATATGTGATTTTAAGAGAGTAGATACCTCCTATATATCAGGACTTCTCATCGTATTATATAGGGGAGGACCACATGCAAAATCATATAGAGGAAAGCCAAGGGTGGGCCTAAAGTTTTAAATAGTTTTTTAGTTAACTCTACTAGGTTTGGGTGGTTTAGTTTGATTGATTTTCGGCCTGGTTCAGTTTGGTTATGGGCCGCTTAACCAAAGTCAACTAGTTGGTAAAAAATCGTTTGCTTTTTTGATGTAGTGGTCCTCGTGGACCATCCGATATGATGGGAGTGTAGAAAATGTTCGATTGGGAATGCAAAAAAATTCATTAAGTTGTTGGACCTGCATGATGTTGAAGCCACATTAGTGCAACATATGTTGATGCAACAAGTATATGGACATATATGTGTGTGTATATACAATTTTCTTAGCTTGCAACTTAAACTCATCACATCGGTCGGGTTAAAAAAGAATAGCTATATGTATAATTGGTTAAGTTAATTCATTTATATCATACATCAAAATTGAAAACGGACAATGGTTTTTTGTTCATTAGTTATTGCTTAACCGCATTAATTTTTGGGTTTGATTAATTTGGTTTGGTTAAATCAGTGTGTACTTGCTTTGCTTGCTCACCTTGCATTGCGTCACTTTTGATGTCCCACTTGGTTTATTTTCTTTGTATTTCTCGGCAATCTACGCCCCGTTTGCGGTATACGCATATAATGTATATATGTGTGGGCGTTCGGAGGGCAAAAGTCAAATTGCACTAATTTTAACGTTATTTTACTAAGTTCAGGAAAATAACGTTAAAAGCGGCAGACGGTTAATCATGCATCATGTAGTGGGGTTGATAGCCGAAAGACAAAAGGGAACATGCACTAATCGGTCTTTGTCCCGGTTGCTGAGTGTTATGTGCCTTATGTACAAGGCTTGATGCAAAACTACTATCGAGCTGGGGGTCTCACTGGAAGAAGGTTCTCTATTCCTACGGGCTAGAGGTAAGGTTGTCTACATCTTACCCTTCTCAGACCCTATCTTAGCTTTGCTATTGGTGGGATTTACTGAGTATGATGATGATGTATTTCTCGGCAAGTGTAATCCATCTTGCTTCACTTGCCAAATGCTAAATACCATATGCATGTCGTATACAGTGGTAGATCTAGAAAATTATTATAACGCAACATTTCAAAAAAAATTCTAAAAGGGTAATGAAATCGAAAAAACGTCAAATTTATTCAAACTATACAATATCGACAGAGCGTCAAAGGATGACAGAGGTTACCCCTTGTTAGCTGTTACACTCTATATCCGTCTCTGGTCATATATATATACCAGTATACCACCTAAATGCCGCCTAATACCAATTTTTCTTGCTTCACGTGCCAAATTGATTCCACCAGACCTATTATGACTTGGTCCACATTCTTCCCACTCTCGTCAATAATGGATGATAGTTAACCAACCTTGGTGGAGAACCTTCCATCTCTCCACTACGTAACTATCAACTCTCAATATCCTTTTGACCTGAGATACATGACTGACTTGAGCATCGGAGTGCATGTGAGGGCAGTGGCGGATCTTGCCCGTTGAATGTCCCAGGGCCGAAAGACGCGGGCACTAAAAAATGCCCGGGCCAAACATAGTATATATAAAAAAATTCGATCGAAATGCGGAAAATTAGCACTACGGCCGAAAAACTTGCCAGGGCCGTGGCCCTGGCACGGGCATTCTAAGAACCGCCCCTGTGTGAGGGTATAATAGGTTTCCACGGTTACATTTTTGCTCTTGCCTTGGATAAACCGTAGACGAGATGAGATGCTACACCACCACCAAGACGAATCCAAACCGTAGATGTTACCTAAGTCTTCTTCAATAATCGCTCGGAAACTTGCTTCTCCAATGGTACCCATGAATTAACAGTTAATTTTATCCTTAATGCATAAAATAAACTAGTACTTTTTCCCTTTAATTTAATTTAAAACACTTTAATAATTTAACCCATTTAATATAAAATACATTAATCTTTAACCAATTACTTGATGTATAAGTAACAACAATTTTTGGCAATTGTCAATCTTTGAAGTGACAAGGGTTTTTGCTAACATGACGGTTTATCAAACGGCAGGTTACTTGTATAAATCACTAACTGCAACACCTTGTAATGAAACTATCAACTCTTTTTACCTCAAAAGCAGGGGCGGAACCAGAGGGGGTGAGGGTCTGTTTACCCTCCGGTTACCAGAACTTATTGAATTTTTATTTATAAATTTTGGAGTTAATTGCCATTTTCGCCCCTGAGGTTTGGGCACATTTGCCATTTTAGTCCAAAATGACACTTTTGGTACCATTTTGCCCCCCACGTTTGTAACTTTTTGCCATTTTCGTCCAAATGGCTCAAAAAGTTACTTTATTTTTGGACGAAAATGGCAAAAAGTTACAAACGTGGGGGGCAAAATGGTACCAAAGTGTCATTATTTGGACGAAAATGGCAAAAAGTTACAAACGTGGGGGGCAAAATGGTACCAAAGTGTCATTTTGGACTAAAATGGCAAATGTGCCCAAACCTTAGGGGCGAAAATGGCAATTTACTCTAAATTTTGAGTTTTTGAAGAACAAACTTAGAGATGGACCCCCTAATTTGAACCAGTATAGAATATAAGCTTATGATGACCCCCTAACTAAATCGTTCTGGTTCCGTGCTCAAAAGTACATAAAAATGATAATTCATTACATACAACAATAACTCGTGAATTTCTTTAAGGGGAGCCTTCTTTAACCCTATGTAACATTAACAAATTATATCAACTCAATTAAAGTAAAAACTGGTGTTAATTATATGGTAATTAATTGATATAACATTGTAACTCCTTTAAAGAAGATTAAACAAACTTACTACACTGACTACTTACATCTCTAACACAACATCTTTCTTCGAACCATTTCTGCTACGACTGCTGCAAAGACTCCACTGATCCGACAACGCAGACGACGAATTACACGACACAACACCTTCACTCCCACACTTAGCAACAGTCCTAACATTCTCAATCAACTCCTGTGTCCTCCCTTCTTGTGACAATATCTCCAACAACTGTTCCGGACTAATAACCAACTTCACCTTCCAAAACCCGCTCCCGTTATTCCTGGAACTGTTCGCATGATCCGTATACGACCTCTTGAACATTCTACGGCTGTCAAACGACATCCTATAAGCCACGGTTCCTGGCAGGCTGTTGGATCTAACATGACCAAGTTTTGTCCCTCTTGTTTTGTCTAGCGGAAGGAGGTAGTATGAGTTACCTGCAGCAGGCCGGACCTATAGTATAAGTAACCAAGACTTAGGCCAAAGAATAAGGCCACACTTAAAAGAAAAAATAATATGCTAACTATTAATATTACTGCAAACTTATTATTTTAGATTTGTTTGATTTCTTACACAAGCAAATTAACCACTCTTTGTTATAATCGTGTAAGAATTTTGCTTGGTTCCAAACACAGATAAATAAATGAGTATTGTTTATAACAATCAAAGAAGGAAAAAAGGTCGCCAAAAAGGTTGGAACAGCCCTGGTTACCTGGGACTAGAACTTCGTGATGGGGGATGGGTTTCCAAAAGAGGTCGGTTCCAGGGAAGATAGCGTGGCCAGGGAACTCGTCGGTGATGGATTCGGCGGAGATGGGGGCGTAGAACTCCATGATGCCACCGGTGGAGTTGATGACTTTGATTATGTGATCATGGTCTGATGGGCCTCCAAAGAGACAGTTGCCCATGATATATTAATTTTGTGTGGGGTGGATGATGATTTGATGAAGGTTAAGAGAGTTGATATGAAGATGGAGGGAGGGTAATGATGGAAAAGGAGGGAAAGTGAAAGGTGGTTGTCGTCGGTGGGATGCTTCTTTAAGCTTTTGTTTGCCCGACCATTCCCATAAAGAATGTAACGCAGCTATCATAAGTTTTTTTTATCCGTATAATATGTTATTGATTTATTGGAGAATATATAACTTTATTCATAAAGTTATTGATTAGTTGTGTATTTACTCTTAGTTCGATGGTAGTGTATAAACTATGAAAGTATTAATTTATGGTCAAAAAAAGGAAAATCATGAAAATGGATAGTTGACCGGTCAAAATTACGAAAACGAACATGCTTCGGCTTTGGCGTCTGCGGCTGC
This sequence comes from Helianthus tuberosus, assembly GCA_030545235.1. NCBI lineage: Eukaryota > Viridiplantae > Streptophyta > Magnoliopsida > Asterales > Asteraceae > Helianthus > Helianthus tuberosus. The sequence continues at coordinate 32,448,264 of CM060422.1, forward strand.
CTCAATCCTCAGATATTGCGTCTGTGGTTGTTGCATAAATCCTAGCGAATAAAAAGTTCACACGTGTCATCATCCTTTGACTTTTTTTTTACTTTTTCACCATGATTTTTAACGAGCATAACTTTTTCATACGTTCATATTTTTTTATAAAAAAAAATATTATCGTATGAAAAACATATGATCATTTAAAAATCGTGATTGAAAAGAAAAAAGTAAGTAACCCTGGGCTTTGGCTCAATGGTTATGCAAATGAAGCAAGACTCCTGACCGAATGGTCTCGAGTTCGATTCTCGATCCACCCGGTTTTTACCGGCTCTGCATTGTCGTGCCCTCGGGCGGGTGCAGGGTCGGGTTTTCCCCGGAACTGGTGGCATGGTGGGCTAGGGGCTCCCTACGTGCAGGTTGGGCTGCCGCGGGCTACCTTTTGGCCAATTGGTGCCGCGTACGGAGTACCTGGCGATTCTTATGTTGGACGTTCAAAAAAAAAAAGCCGGAAACTTATGGCATATTCTCTTATGCAATCTTTTGCGTCATAGACTCAAACTTGAGTTCCTGACGCAAAAGGTGCATTGGTTTCTGTGAATGCGGTAGGCCTTGACGCGTTCAATGTTTCTTTTCGTAAAGTGGTTGGTCTAAGGGTCATTTTCGTGATTTTCTATAATAAAAAAAATATTAGAGAGTACTACATATTAGATTATAAAAGAAAGATGTTTGAGTATCTATTTCTTATATCCGTGTAACTCATGGTTCTTAAGAGATACGCCAAACTAAAAAGATATATAGATAATCACATTTGATACGCGTATATTATACTATGCGCTAACAGAAAAAATATCTTTAAGAAATACGTGCATGAATCTGAAAATCTAATAATCAAATCAGATTCCCATATCAGGTGTCTTGTTTTTGTAACATTAATATCGAGCGTAAAGTCTCATACATAAGTAAAACTTTAGTCTCATACGTAAGTAGAAGTATGCACGCGACTAAGGGGTCGTGTAAGCGATTATCGTAATTCATAAGTGTGAATTCTGGGACCAGGGTATTCGACTTGTCCATCGAAACATGCATGATTTGGGTTGAAGTAATATGAAATGAAAGATGGATGTTATGAAATGAAAGCCCCACATAGGATCCATATGGCATGCATTTTGACTAGTCAATTATTAGTTCCTGATTGATGTCTTTTGTCTACATTGTGTGGTCCATCACTTCTTTATTAAGGAAGGAAATTTAGGTTTGAAGATGAGAGATTTATGGTTATGGGACACATCGTCTTTAATACCACTTTTGAAATTTGATTTATCTTATTATATATCCAAAGACTTCATTTCTTGGCTGGCTTGTAACTATTTAATGATATTTTAAATAATAGTGTGATGTTCATTGGGGAACATAAAAAAGTGGGGAATCGAGTCAAACGAACTCCGATTGGACTCATTATAGCGGCGTTTGAACCGTCTCGTCGAACTCTAACTAGGATCTCTTAACCCTAAACCCTAAATCATAACCCCTAAACCCTAAATATATTAGGGTTTGGCTTTTAGGGTTTAGCTTTAGGGTTTAGCCTTAGGGTTTAGAGTTTAGCTTTAGGATTTAGCTATAGGTTTAGCCTTTAGGGTTTAGCTTTTAGGGTTAATAGTTTAGATTTTACGGTTTAGCTTAGATTTTAGCCTTATTTTTTAGCTTTAGGGTTTAGAGTTTAGGAGTTAGGAGTTAGGGTTTAAGGTTAAGAGATCTTAGTTAGGGTTCGACGAGCCGGTTCCAACGCTGCTGGAATGAGTCCAATCGGAGTTCGTTTGAGCCTGTTCCTAGCTGTTCCCCACTTTTTTAGTGTTCCCCAATGAATCTTCCCCTTAAATAATATATTATATAGTTTTAGGAAAACAAATTAAAGGCACGCACTGTTAAATCTTAAACCCATGAATATTAAATACTAGTGGAATAAAGGAATCGTCATCATGATTTATGAGGTTGCAAAAAGTGCCGTAAAATCTGGCCACCTCTATAAATTTAAAATCCACTTGATTAGTGGTCTAACCACTGTTCTATTCACTAAAATCCACCCTCCACATCAAAAACTTTTCATTAACACACACATGTGTATATATATATATATATATATATACTATATGTATATGTATACAGAGGAAAACCTGCCATTAACATGGCAACATGAAATAATTGAGCATGAAAAAAAAAACAGTAATGATTATATAAAGGAAAGGAAAAGCATTTCGGGCAGTGTCATGAAAAGCAATAAAGAAACGACATATCCCGGATATATCTAAGATAAGTAGAAATTGTTTTTAAGGGAACAAAAATGATGTTTAGTGTTGGATATTACTGATGAATTAATAGTCGTGGCCAAGCATTAAGCAATGTTTTGTAGGAATCCGTTCGTGTAAAATAAATAAAATAATTTATTAACTTGAAATACAAGAACAATAACAGAAATACAACTGAAATTAATTACAATTACAACTGAATAAATGGAAAAACAAAGACATAAATCCGAACAGAAACAGTGTTCTTTGGCTGAGGATCGTGTTAGACACGGGTCCCTTAAAACAAATTTCGTGTCTCCCAGGAGAACACGTTTGTTTCCAGGATACAACAGCCGCAAGCAGTTGTACTGCCGGTCTTGACTCCAACCCGAAGGTGTACCTTGCTGCTTGAAAGATTAAGATTGCTGTAGAGAGAAGATTGTAAGAGATGGTCAATTCGGTGTCTCAAACTGGTGAAAGGAGTCTCCTATTTATACACCAGGTCTAGAAGAAACTGAAAAACGAATTAATGGGAGAATTAAACTGCATTAAACGTCTTTAATGCACTTTAATTCGTCATTAAAATCGCAGTCAAAAGCATTGACTTCGTCAGTTTCGAATGCTGAATGTAACTGCACTGACATAACTGCAGCTGGAAGCTTCTGCGCGCGCGCGCGCCCATGCGCGGTGCAGCCTCTTGGCTCACAGCCGTACGCCGCGCGCCCATGCGGTGCGGCCTCTTGGCTCACAGCCGTGCGTCGCGCGCCCATGCGCGGTGTGGCCTCTTGGCTCACAGCCGTGCGCGCATGCGCCACGTCACCATGCGCGGTGCGTCCTCTTGGCTCAAGTCCATGCGCGCGTGCGCCACGTCACCTGTGAGCCTATACGAGCGCGCCACACAGTCGCGCCGTATTGACTCACTCTGGTGCGCCGCGCACGACACAGCAGGACCCATGCACCATGCGTGCACCCGCGTATGACTGCCACGTCATGCGCCGCATCACCTACCATTTGGTCCTTGCAACCCTTGTGCTACACCACGCGCACGTGGTCAAAAATACAAAGGCGGCTCTCAAGCGGCTCGCGGCGATGCGAGCGTGCGAAGTGCAAAGTGCGCCATCAAAGCGCCACATTGCGCCTCATCGCCCACGCCACGCGCGCGCGAGCGTGTGCGAGTGCGAGTGCGAGTTAGGGTGCTCCGCACCCTTCGCGAGGACACTAGTGTGTGCTTCCATGAAACAATAAGGATGGAGAGATCCTACTTAAATACCCCTTTAAGTTCCATCTCTCATCCGATGTGGGACAAGGTGCTACTTTCCCACATTTTCAGCATTTCAAGTTTTAAACACCAAACTTTGAGCATCGATATCTCATTCATCTTAGCTCCGTTTTGGACGTGGTTTAGTTCGTTGCGAAGCTCTTCCAACATAGAACACAAACCCACAAATAAATATATAAAACCCACTCATTTTATTATATTTATTTCTAGTCCAAAATAGGAAAAAATCATTTTCCTATATTTGTGAAAATTGCTATTTTCACAAATTTTCCAACAATCCCCCACATGAATAGAAATCGATCTATCAAGTTTCAACGATACACGTTCAACAGTTGAGTATTGCAAGATAGGTAGGTGTAACCTTTGAACCTCCTTTTGTGAAGCATACTTAGCCTCCTAGGGTCTTGTAGACGCGGTGTCCTTGAACAATCCCCCATTTATGTAGGCGACAATATACATTCACGCAATACTCTCCCTAGTCGAGTTAAGACCTCATGGTTGTGTCCGTTCATGGTCATGGAACACGTTCCTGGTTCTGCGAGAGCTCTAGGATTTGCGCCTCCCCACAAATCCATTCGAAGCGACCCCACTTCTCTCTAACATAGGTGATTTCTCTGAATCATTAAAAGCATCATGGTTAATTCGGATTTCCTCAAAATCCTTAACCTCAACATGCTTAACCTTTCCTTCATGTCACTGATTGGAATGGACTAGGAAGTATACAACTCCCTTTATTTATTTTGGGGCACCCCCCACAGTGACTCCCTTTGGGTTTATGATTAAGTTTGCCTATTGAACCTAGATCTTGGGATCTCCAGTCAACTAGGTTAGGTTTCCCTCATATTCCCTTCATCTATGGGCTTTAGTCCCATTCCTCTTGACAACCTATATACCTTATCTGTGCTTAAGCCTTTTGTTAACGGGTCCGCAATGTTATCATTTGACCTCACATAGTCAACTGAGATAACACCCGTTGAGATAAGTTGTCGCACCGTGTTGTGTCTACGTCGAATGTGCCTTGATCTGCCATTGTACATCATGTTTTGTGCTCTAGCAAGAGCCGACTGATTGTCACAATGTATGCAGATTGCCGTCAACGGCTTTGGCCATCTTGGAATATCTTCCACAAATTGACGTAGCCACTCCGCTTCTTCACCACTTTTATCTAAAGCGACGAATTCGGATTCCATCGTAGATCTAGCTATAACCGTTTGCTTGGAAGACTTCCAAGCTATAGCCGCGCCAGCAAGTGTAAACACATATCCACTTGTCGATCTATGATCTTTTATATCCGATATCCAGTTCGCATCAGTGAATCCTTCGATCACTGCTGGATCACGGGTATAATGCAATCCATAGTCTCTCGTGTATCTTATGTATCTAAGCACCCTCGTGATAGCTTTCCAATGATCCTCGCTCGGATTACTGGTGTATCTACTTAGCCTGCTCACAGCGTACGCTAAGTCGGGTCTAGTACATGTCATTAGATACATGAGACTACCAATGATCCTTGAGTATTCTAACTGAGAAACACTCTCGTCTCTATTCTTCCTTAGGCGTTGGGTATTATCAATTGGACTTCGAGCTATACTCGTATCGTCCGAATTGAATTTTCCAAGGATCTTATCCACATAGTGAGATTGACTCAACACAAGACCATTTTGGGTTCTAGTGATTTTTACTCCAAGAATCACATCCGCGAGACCCATGTCTTTCATGTCAAACCTTGCTTTCAACATGTCTTTCGTTGAGTTGATCATCTTATCATCACTCCCAATGATAAGCATATCATCTACATAAAGACATAGAATCACATAACCTCTTGGTGTGTCTTTAAAATAAACACACTTGTCACACTCATTTATTTTGAAACCATTGTCAATCATGACATGATCAAACTTTTGGTGCCATTGTTTTGGAGCTTGCTTCAAGCCATACAAAGACTTGACCAATTTACATACTTTGCCCTTGTTTCCAGGGGCGGAAAAACCCTCAGGTTGTTCCATGTAAATTTCTTCTTCTAAATCGCCATTTAGAAATGCGGTCTTTACATCCATTTGGTGAACTTCCAAATTTCTTAGAGCCGCAATTGCAAGAACCAATCGAATAGAGGTTATTCGCGTTACAGGCGAGTAAGTATCAAAGTAGTCTAGACCCTCCTTTTGTCTAAATCCTTTGATTACTAACCTTGCCTTGTATTTATCAATACTTCCGTCGGCTTTCATCTTCCTTTTGAATATCCAACGATATCCAAGTGGTTTGCAACCAGGTGGAAGATCTACTAACTCCCAAGTATGATTTTGCAATATAGAATCAATTTCATTCTTAATTGCTTCTTGCCATTGAGGTCCTTCCGTGGAGGTAACCGCTTCGCGGTAGGTATTGGGCTCTCCCTCAACCATGTAGCTCATGAAGTCTGGACCAAAAGATTTTTCAACCCTTTGTCGTTTACTTCGTCTAAGCTCACCTTCCTCGACCTCGGGGCGTTCATGACTTTCATCTATCCTTGTAGACGAACTTGGTCCTGCTTCATCTAACCATGTAGATGAACTTGGACCTGTTTCATCAACCGCTCTTGATGAAGGCGCATGTGTTTGTCCTAACATAGGAAACACATTCTCAAAATATGAGACGATATTAGGATTTGCCTCCATGATAGTGTGTTTGTGTACATCGGGATTCTTGGATTCATATACAAGAAAGCGATGCGCACTACTTTGATGTGCATATCCAATGAAAATGCAATCAACAGTTTTGGGTCCTATCCTAAGAGCCTTAGGAGGTGGTACAATCACCTTAGCTAGGCACCCCCACACTTTCAAGTATTTGTACGATGGCTTCCTTTTTCTCCATAACTCATATGGAGTTTCGTCCCTATTTTTCAAAGGTATCTTGTTCAAAAGATAGTTTGCTGAGAGAATGGCGTCCCCCCACATTTCTCGGTTCACTCCCGAGCTTATCAACATGGCGTTCATCATTTCTTTCAATGTGCGGTTCTTTCGTTCCGCAACGCCATTTGATTGTGGAGAATAAGGTGGTGTACACTCATGTACAATGCCACTTTTTGCGCATAAATCCGCAAAAGGTGCAACATATTCACCTCCTCGATCGCTTCTCAAAGCTTTTATCTTCTTTTTAAGTTGATTCTCAACTTCATTTTTGTACAAGATAAACTTCTCTATTGCTTCGTCTTTACTCTTTAGTAAATACACGTAGCAATATTTAGTACAATCATCAATAAACGTGATGAAGTACTTATTTCCTCCACGCGTGGGAACCGCTTTTAAATCACACACATCGGTATGAATTAAATCAAGGGGTTCGGTTATTCGTTCAACCGATTTAAACGATGATCTCGTAAGTTTGGATTCAACACATGTCTCGCATTTGTGATTGGACTCGATATGGAATGTTGGTATTAAGTTTAATTTAATTAAACGTCGTAATGAATTAAAATTTACATGTCCTAGTCTACCATGCCAAACATTAGAAGACTCAACCATGTAAGTAGAAGTAGAATTTTCATTCAAACTTTTGTTTTGGTTTACAACCATTACATTCATTTTAAACATACCATTAAGGGCATAGCCCTTTCCAACAAACATTCCACGTCTAGACAAGACAAAATTGTCCGATTCAAACACTAGACGAAATCCAAACTTGTTGAGCATCCATCCCGACACGAGATTCTTCCGTATCTCTGGGACATAAAGCACATTGGTCAAGGTAAGCTCCTTGCCCGAAGTCATCTTCAAAACGACCGTGCCTTCCCCCTTGATGCTTGCGGTAGCTTTATTCCCCATATAAAGCTTTTCTTCACCCGAAGCTTCCTTGAATGTAGAGAAAAGAGTCTTGTCTCCACAAACATGGCGGGTTGCACCCGTGTCAACGAACCATCCTTTTGGGTTTTCACCCATTGCGTTGACTTCTTCAATCATAGCCGCTTCCTCGGTTATCATTGCAATCAGAGGCATACCATCCTCATCAACCATATGCGCACGCTCACGCTTAGGTTTATTGCATTGGTTAGCACGGTGCCCCGTCTCGTTACAATTGTAACAAGTACCTTGGAAAGGCGCAGGCTTCTTTTTCACAGCCCCCTTTTTCGGTCCAAGGTTGTTAACCTTTGCTTTCCCTTTGTTGTTGGTTTTACCCTTGCCCTTCTTGGCCTTTGAGGATTCCCCAATTTCCACCATATTTGCTTTAGCCGAAGCTTGCAAAATGGTACCTTTTTGGGCCACCCTGTTTTCTTCTTCTATACGAAGACGAAGAACAAGGTCCTCGACCGACATTTCCTTTCGCTTGTGTTTAAGATAATTCTTAAAATCCAACCAAGCAGGAGGTAGTTTTTCGATCATGGCTGCCACTTGAAAAGTTTCGCTAAGTACCATACCCTCAGCATGGATGTCATTTAGTATAATTTGTAACTCTTGGACTTGGTTCATAACAGACTTGTTATCAACCATTTTAAAGTCCAAGAAACGGGCGACAACAAATTTCTTTGTTCCCGCATCCTCCGTTTTGTACTTTTTCTCCAAAGACTCCCATAATTCTTTGGAAGTCTTGATATTATAGTACACATTATACAAAGCATCCGAGAGACCGTTGAGTACGTAGCCTCGACATATAAAGTCCGAGTGCTTCCACGCCTCTACCGCGCTCAGAGCCTGAGCATCGGTCTCCCCTTCCGCAGGTTGGGGAACGGTCTCCGTCAAGAACCTCGCAAGGTTCATGGTGGTCAAGTAGAAGAACATCTTCTGTTGCCACCTTTTGAAGTGGAGACCCGAGAACTTCTCGGGTCGTTCAGCATGATTCGCCACTGTGGTCGCTCCCACAGTGTTGGCAGGGGTACCGACAACAACGTTGACGTTGGTATTTTCAGTCGACATTCTGAAAAATTCCACAAAACCAAGTTAATAAACTGTTAGAATAATAAATGTGCTGATTTATTATTTAACTAACAAACTCGATGAGTAAGAAAATCAGCCTCGTAGCTTCTAAGTCCAACTTTGAAGACTACAAGAGAAGATCTTAGAACCCAAAGATGAAGAAGGAGTAGAAACAGAATTCTGTTTTGACAAAGTCGCTACTTTGAATCAAAACAGAGAAAAACCTTTTAAAACACAACCTGCTGTGAGAAAAAAAAATTGAAATCACAGCAGAGAAGTTAGTGATTCTACACGAACGGTGTTTTAAAATTTGTTTTAAGATTGTAGGAATCCGTTCGTGTAAAATAAATAAAATAATTTATTAACTTGAAATACAAGAACAATAACAGAAATACAACTGAAATTAATTACAATTACAACTGAATAAATGGAAAAACAAAGACATAAATCCGAACAGAAACACTGTTCTTTGGCTGAGGATCGTGTTAGACACGGGTCCCTTAAAACAAATTTCGTGTCTCCCAGAAGAACACGTTTGTTTCCAGGATACAACAGCCGCAAGCAGTTGTACTGCCGGTCTTGACTCCAACCCGAAGGTGTACCTTGCTGCTTGAAAGATTAAGATTGCTGTAGAGAGAAGATTGTAAGAGATGGTCAATTCGGTGTCTCAAACTGGTGAAAGGAGTCTCCTATTTATACACCAGGTCTAGAAGAAACTGAAAAACGAATTAATGGGAGAATTAAACTGCATTAAACGTCTTTAATGCACTTTAATTCGTCATTAAAATCGCAGTCAAAAGCATTGACTTCGTCAGTTTCGAATGCTGAATGTAACTGCACTGACATAACTGCAGCTGGAAGCTTCTGCGCGCGCGCGCGCCCATGCGCGGTGCAGCCTCTTGGCTCACAGCCGTACGCCGCGTGCCCATGCGGTGCGGCCTCTTGGCTCACAGCCGTGCGCCGCGCGCCCATGCGCGGTGCGGCCTCTTGGCTCACAGCCGTGCGCGCATGCGCCACGTCACCATGCGCGGTGCGTCCTCTTGGCTCAAGTCCATGCGCGCGTGCGCCACGTCACCTGTGAGCCTATACGAGCGCGCCACACAGTCGCGCCATATTGACTCACTCTGGTGCGCCGCGCACGACACAGCAGGACCCATGCACCATGCGTGCACCCGCGTATGACTGCCACGTCATGCGCCGCATCACCTACCATTTGGTCCTTGCAACCCTTGTGCTACACCACGCGCACGTGGTCAAAAATACAAAGGCGGCTCTCAAGCGGCTCGCGGTGATGCGAGCGTGCGAAGTGCAAAGTGCGCCATTAAAGCGCCACATTGCGCCTCATCGCCCACGCCACGCGCGTGCGAGAGTGTGCGAGTGCGAGTGCGAGTTAGGGTGCTCCGCACCCTTCGCGAGGACACTAGTGTGTGCTTCCATGAAACAATAAGGATGGAGAGATCCTACTTAAATACCCCTTTAAGTTCCATCTCTCATCCGATGTGGGACAAGGTGCTACTTTCCCACATTTTCAGCATTTCAAGTTTTAAACACCAAACTTTGAGCATCGATATCTCATTCATCTTAGCTCCGTTTTGGACGTGGTTTAGTTCGTTGCGAAGCTCTTCCAACATAGAACACAAACCCACAAATAAATATATAAAACCCACTCATTTTATTATATTTATTTCTAGTCCAAAATAGGAAAAAATCATTTTCCTATATTTGTGAAAATTGCTATTTTCACAAATTTTCCAACATGTTTGAACTTTACAAACAAACAAACAAAACTTATTTAGGCTAAATGGATAACTGCAAACCTGGTAAAAACATGCGGGTTGGTTGGGTAACAAGTTTGGGTCATTACAAATCGTTTTAGGCCATGTGTAGTCATAAAGCCCCTTGTGGGGCGTTATGCAACAAGTAGCAGATTGTGTAAGAGAGGGGTTTTATATAACTTGAGTGTGTGTGGAGTTATATATGTATAGGGTTTTATATGTATGTACAGGGGCGGATGTAAAGAGGAACAAGGGGTAGCTGTAACAACTCTCATTAAAAAGTCCTAATTATTACTTTAATTGTCCATTAGGAAACCCTAATTGAGAAACCCAAGTGATTCTAAAAAAACCCTAAAATTTTCAGAATAATCAGAATCAGGATCAGGGCCCCTAAAACTAAGGGGGGGTAAACCCTATTCGGTAATATCTTGACAGTTTGTTGTCAAAAATGAGATAGCACGTAAAACCAACTCAGCAAGGCTACTATTACACGAGGCTACCCTATGGTAGGGGCGCCTCTCGCGCCACGCGACACCCCCTCGCGCCACGCGAGGGGGACTGTTTTTCAGCTATATATAGTAGAGATTGGGACTTGATTCTGGGCGTTGATGCGACGTTTAAATTCCAATTACACTTCGAGTTATTGTAGAAATAGTCCAAAACACACACGAATCCCGAATCGCTGCCGCAAAACAGGGTAATAACTCGATCGCTATTACGATTCATTGTCCGATCGATCAATATAACCAATGGATGTTTAAGTGCTGCCCACATTAGGGTTATCATTTGTCATTCGTCGTGATTCCGACAGGATGTTTGAGTACCACCCGAACTCGGGGAATACTCTGTCATTCGTTGTGCATCCGATGGATGTTTAAGTAATTGCACTTTGTCATTCGTTGTGAGGGTTTGATCTCGTGAGTTATCGTAAATGCTGTATTGATTACTAACCCAGTTTTGTGTGCATTGTTATTTAAATTAGGTTAACAAGGCTAAGCTATAGACTAGACTCTATCCGTGTTAAATCTGCAATGTGAGTCATTCTCTTTTTATCAAATTACTTTTGAAATCATATTTATTTTCAAAGGTTATAATTACAATGATTAAGTTTATGTAATCACCAAGTTACAGCCGGTATGTGGGGTTTTGTATACATTACTTGATAATCTTCACCATTGGGGCAGCCAAGGGGTGATATGACCATAATCACAGACACCATTGGACGAATGGGCCAATGGGTCGAGTGACAAAGTACTGTGGGTAGTTAGTTGATATCAGAAACATTGTAATCTTCCTTAATACTGTAAATTATAACAAACAGGTTGTTTTAGTAAATAGAATGATTCACTCAGTATTTCCCGCTGACAAAACCTTTTTCAAACATGTTTCAGGTGATCTGTTGTGATTCAGGAAAAAGTGTTGTGGAGCACAGCAAGCTTAAGAAAGTGGCTCATTATTAAATAAAGAAATATGTTTTGTAAAATAAAGACTTCTCTGTAAAATTATAGTATTGTAAATTACCGGGGTTTTATCCCGAATTGTGAAATAAAATAATCGGGAAAATTTTAGCTTTACAACGATCCTGATGATAAACTTCCGCTGTTAAACTCAATTAAATAAATACCACGGGATTTCTGTCCCGCGGCTCCTGAAACGGGTCAAACCGGGTCGGGGGCCGTGACAGAAATAAGGTGGTATCAGAGCCACTGAGTTAAGCTAATTAAGTATTTAGAAATACTTAATTTTTCCTGATTACTATTATGTGATTATGTGTTTTATTAACTGACTATTTGTTAGTTACAGTATGGGTAAGCAAAAGCTTTCAAATATCTATCTTAAATTAGATAGGTCATCAAATGAAAAAGGAAGTTCATCCCAAACTCCTGAAGAAGGAATATTCGTTCGAAAAGCCCAATATGAGAAACCACTTTCTCCTGATAAAAGAAATTTGATTATTAGAAAAAGTCAGGAGAAATTAAGGAAATCCCGAGAAAAGAAAGTTAAAAAGGAAACCCAGGAATTACTCAGTAAATCACCTTGGGAAGACAAGTTAGACGAAAAATGGGCAAATCTTTATATGTTAGCTACAGTAGCAGTAAATGCAGATCTCTAACTAAATTGATTAGCAAACCATATCACCTACAAGCTAGAAAATCCATCCAGTAAATAAATAAATTACGGTAAAGCATAAGTGCGTTTTAAAATTCAGTTGTTTTGTAATAATATAGTATGCAATAATATGTGAAGGTTATTTTGAAAGTTATTATAAAATTTTTAATTTATTTTAAACAGCATGAATGAGTTATCTGAAGCCCTAGAGAATCTCAACCTCTACCCCGTAAACATAGAAGTTTCCAAAGAGTTTACTAGGTACTTTCCTGATGTGGAACAACCAATAGAATTCAACGCCCCACCTCTGAAAAAGCCAAAACCAAAGAAAAGAAGGAGATACGTGTGGGGGAGTCGTATACGTAGGAAAAAGCCAGCTAAGAGACTTCCTAAAATAAATAATCCCTTAGAAAAAGGAAAAGAAATTGAAACTGGGGAAAGTTCTAGACAGCCGGAATTGGAGACTGAAGTCAGGGAAGAATCTAGGCAAATGAGAATACAATTTGAGGAATACTCTAAGGGAATAGAAATGGAGGTTGGAAAAGGTACTAGACAAACTCAGATGGAAATTGGAGAAAGTTCTAAACGAAACCAGGAAATGACATTTCAGGAGGAAATAGATTTTATATTGGCAAGCTGTGATACTATTCAGCCTGTCAATACAAATGTTTTTACTCGTCCTATTGAAACCCAAATCCCTATAAATCTTGAACCAGCAATTTCAGAACCCATAATCCATACCCAACTTTTAGGAATGGATGAATGGTGGACAAATGATTGGCAATTCCAAAACATTGTCAACAGTCCTTATTCCTTTCTTCCGCAATTCGATCCAGAACCATTACCAAATCCACCGATGAGTAACGAGAATATGGCTGAACTTCGCCATTTTGGTGAAGAGTTAATGGATGCGGGAAATAGAATCCGGGAGATAGGGGGACAAATTGCCTGGAAATATGATGAAAGGGAGTTGCGTTTTTAGGAAGACAAATGACAAGAAAGAAGTGGGTCATGAGTCTGTATTTGTATAATAACAGTAATGCTAATCAGTATGTGTAAATTAAATAATAAAACGGTTGTATATAGAGGCATGATATAATCTATAAAACAAATGGAATTTTAGAAAATTTACAATTTTGTTTGTATATTCGTTTTCGTGATTATGTGCAATTAATTGTGACATTGGATTATTTCTTTTATACTAATTATTTATCTATAAATTAATTATCAGATGGCAAACATTGGTAATGAACCCGTAAATGAAGTAAATCAATCTGAGCCAATTCAGGAAGAACAATTGTTAAATAGGCAAGATATAGAGGATATCGTTGCACAAGGGATAGCCAATGCTATTCCAGCAATCGTTGCTGCTGTTCAAAAACCTGTTAAACCTCAATCAATCATTCCTAGTAAATGTACTCAAGGTGACAACTTTAGTAATAGTATAAACGGAGGCGGGAATCATGTTAATAACAATAATGATCTGCAAGCTCCAATTTTCAAGAAAATGAAAGCTGCAACACCTGGTTGCACTTACAAAGAATTCCTTGCCTGTAAACCAACTGAGTTTTCAGGTAATGAAGGGGCTATTGCAGCATTACGTTGGTTAGAGAAAACTGAGGCAGTAATTGCTATAAGTAAATGTGTTGAGGAAGATCAAGTTATGTATGCTTCCAATCTTTTTAAAGAAAGGGGCATTAGAATGGTGGAACACAGTATTACAAGCTAAAAGAAGGATTGTGGCCTATGTCATGAACTGGGAAGAATTTAAGAGTCTTGTAGAAAGAAAATTATGTCCCGAGTATGAAAAAGATCAAATGGCAAATAAGTTCCTAAACCATCGGATGGTTAATGTGGATTGTCGAGGATATACTTCGACATTCTTCGAATATGCTAGGGTGGTACCAACACTGGCTTCTCCAGAACCGATACTCATTTCTCGCTATATTTGGGGATTAATTAGTGAAATCCGCAATATCGTTAAAGCTGCGAGACCTCGCACTATTGACGATGCAGTAGAATTAGCCAACACCCTAACTGATGAATTGGTACGCACAAGAGATGAAAACAGGAAAAAGGAACTGGCTCACAAAATTACCCAAGGATTTCGTACGGGTAATAATAGCAACTTCAAGAGAAGAGGAACAGGGCAATCTTCAAATCCGCCTTTCTGTAGGAATTGCAAAAGGAAACATTATGGAAGATGTAATGTAACCTGCAACCTTTGCAAAGCTGTAGGACATCGTGAAGAAAACTGCAGAAAGAAAACCATAATCTGTTTTAACTGTGGAGAAGCGGGGCATTATAAAACAGAATGTCCTAAATTGGCCAAACCAGCAGACAACAAAGCCAAAACGGCTGATGGAGCTACAAAGAAGAATGTCAGAGCATTCCAGCTAACCACTCAAGAAGCAGAACTCATTCCAGATGTGATAGCTGGTACGTTCCTAGTTCACAACGTATACGCAAAAGTATTATTTGACTCTGGTGCAAACCAAAGTTTTATAAATATTTTATTATGTCAAGCTCTTAAGTTACCTTTAACCAACATTAGGCAGATTTTTACAGTCGAAACCGCAGATGGGAATTCAGTTAAAATAGATCAGGTTTTGCAAAAAGTAGAAATAGAACTTTCAGGTCATAAATTTGCTGCAAATCTGTTACCTATGAAATTAGCAGAATTTGATATTGTGTTAGGAATGGATTGGTTAATAGCCAACCATGCTCGAATCATTTGTGATAAAAATTATGTAGAAATTCAGGCACCTACTGGAGAGATAATCACGATTGCAGGAGATAAACCACGTAAGCCCATGAAGTTCATATCAGTAATGAAAATTGCTAATTATGAATGAAAGCAAGGAATAGTATATATGATTTTAGTAATCATTAGTACTAAGGGTAAAGAACTTAATGAAATTCCTGTAGTCTCAGAATACCCAGAGGTATTCCCAGAAGAATTACCAGGATTACCACCAGATAGGGAGGTAGAATTTAGGATTCATCTAATTCCTGGAATTACACCGATAGCTAAGGCACCTTATCGGTTAGCTCCTACCGAAATGTTAGAACTGAAAAAGCAATTAGATGAATTACTAAGTAAAAGATTCATACAACCTAGCTCATCCCCTTGGGGAGCGCCAGTGTTGTTTGTAAAGAAGAAAGATGGTTCGATGAGAATGTGTATTGATTATAGAGAACTGAATAAAGTTACAATTAAGAATCGATACCCATTACCTAGGATTGATGATCTATTCGATCAACTTCAGGGGGCTAGATATTTTTCTAAGATAGATTTACGCTCCGGATATCATCAATTGAAGGTACAAGAAGAAGACATACCTAAGACTGCTTTCAGAACTAGGTATGGTCATTACGAGTTTACAGTCATGCCCTTTGGGTTAACGAATGCACCCGCAGCATTCATGGACATGATGAATAGGATCTGTAAACCGTATTTGGATAAATTTGTAATTGTTTTTATAGATGATATACTTATTTATTCCAAAAGTCAGACAGAACATTGTGAGCACTTGCATGCACTCTTAACTTTGTTAAGAAAAGAAAAGCTTTATGCCAAATTCTCGAAGTGTGAATTTTGGCTAAAGGAAGTGCAATTCTTAGGACACATGGTGAATCACAAAGGTATTCATGTAGATCCTGCTAAGATAGAGGCAATTACTAATTGGAAGGTTCCGCAAACCGCAATGGAAATTAGAAGTTTTATAGGTTTAGCTGGATATTATAGACGGTTTATTAAGGATTTTTCCAAAATAGCTGTACCATTAACTAAGCTAACATGTAAAGCCATTAAGTTTGAATGGGGACCTAAGCAAGAAGAAGCCTTTAGAATCTTGAAACAGAAATTAACAAATGCTCCAATCCTAGCTTTACCAGAAGGGACTGAAGATTTTGAAGTTTACTGTGATGCTTCAAAACTAGGATTAGGATGTGTGCTAATGCAACGCAAGAAAGTAATTGCGTATGCTTCAAGGCAATTGAAAAAGCACGAAGAAAATTATACGACTCATGACTTAGAGTTAGGAGCCGTAATTTTTGCTCTTAAGATTTGGAGACATTATCTGTATGGAAGTAAATTTACTATCTATACAGATCATAAGAGTTTAAGATATATATTTGGGCAAAAAGAGTTAAACATGAGGCAAAGAAGGTGGATGGAAATTTTAAGTGATTACGACTGTGATATTCAGTATCACGAAGGAAAGGAAAATGTAGTTGCAGATGCCTTAAGTCGTAAGTATCATGAGAAACAACGACGGGTTCGTGCTCTCAGATTAAATCTACAATTAGATTTAATGGAACAACTAAAGAATTTTCAAGAAACAGCAATAGAGGATGTTGCTGAAGGAATGAAAGGAAGAATAAAAGAATTAGAACAAGGATCTGATGGAATTTGGAGATTCCACCAAAGCAGAATTTGGGTGCCAAAGCAGGGAGAATTAAGAAATAAGATTTTAGAGGAAGCTCATAAATCTAGGTATACCATACACCCTGGAAACAATAAGATGTACCAAGATTTAAGAAAGAATTTTTGGTGGATAGGCATGAAGAAGGACATAGCTAGATATGTTTCTAAGTGTCTTACTTGTTCACAAGTTAAGGCAGAACACCAGAAACCTTCAGGTCTATTACAACAACTGGAAATGCATGTATGGAAATGGGAACTCATAACAATGGATTTTATTACTAAGTTACCCAAAACCAGAAAAGGTAATGATGCGATTTGGGTAATTGTGGATCGATTAACCAAATCTGCTCACTTTCTGCCTATGAAAGAAACCTTTAGCATGGAAAGACTGGCAAAGTTGTATGTAGATGAAGTCGTATCCTTACATGGAGTTCCACTCTCCATTGTTTCGGATAGGGATAGTCGTTTCACTTCTCATTTTTGGACAAGTTTCCAGAAAGCAATGGGAACTCGACTAAACTTAAGCATTGCATATCATCCCCAGACAGATGGGCAAAGTGAAAGGACAATCCAAACTCTGGAAGACATGCTCCGAGCATGTGTGATAGATTTTGGTGGAAATTGGGACGATCACTTACCATTAATTGAATTCTCCTATAACAATAGTTATCATTCAAGCATTGAAACTGCCCCATTCGAAGCATTGTATGGAAGAAAATGCAGAACTCCAGTTTGTTGGGCAGAAATAGGAGAAAGTCAATTATCAGGTCCAGAGATAGTGCAAGAAACGACTGACAAGATTACTCAAATCAAGGAAAGGCTGAAGACGGAACGAGATCGCCAGAAGAGTTATGCAGACAATAGATGCAAGCCGTTAGAATTCCAAGTTGGAGATAGAGTAATGTTGAAAGTTTCCCCTTGGAAAGGAGTTGTTAGATTCGGTAAGAAAGGAAAGTTAAGTCCAAGATATGTAGGACCATTTTCGGTGATTCAACGTATAGGACCAGTTGCTTATCGTTTACAATTACCAGAAGATTTAGTTGGAGTACATGAAGTATTTCATGTATCCAATCTCAAGAAATGTTTAGCAGATGAATCTTTGATAATACCTCTCCAAAACATAGAAGTAAACGAAAAGTTAAAATTTGTTGAGAAACCTCTTCAAATTGAGGATCGAAAGATCAAGTTTCTCAAGCACAAGCGACTAGTTCTAGTCAAAGTTAAATGGGATTCAAAGAGAGGAGCTGAATACACTTGGGAACTGGAATCTGAAATGAAGCGAAAGTATCCTCATTTGTTCCAGTAAATCTCGAGGACGAGATTTTTATTAAGGTGGGGAGAATGTAACAACTCTCATTAAAAAGTCCTAATTATTACTTTAATTGCCCATTAGGAAACCCTAATTGAGAAACCCAAGTGATTCTAAACAAACCCTAAAATTTTCAGAATAATCAGAATCAGGATCAGGGCCCCTAAAACTCAGGGGGGTAAACCCTATTCGGTAATATCTTGACAGTTTATTGTCAAAAATGAGATAGCACGTAAAACCAACTCAGCAAGGCTACTATTGTGACAACCCTCAAAATTACAGGTACTGTAATTTATTTTTATTTCGTACTTAATGACTGTGCTTGATTACAACTGACAATTTAAACTGCTCTATGATTTTTATATCATACATACACATGCATCATATCTTATACAGTCACTCTATTCATTACTCACAAACATTAGTGACATACTTGATGCACACAGCACAGTTAACAAACTGAACGGATAATTCAGAAACATGCTGACAATGCCAGCACTTAGACGGACAGTATTATTATGGCCAGTATGAGCCAGGGATAAGGTACTACACTAGTTTGGAGTGTAGGGAAGTGAGGACCATAAAACTGCGTCACTAGGTGATAGTTATAGTGCCGGGAAGTGCCTAAAACATACTTTAAATGCAGAATTCAGCATTCTTTTATAAAATTCAGCATTTTAAATTATTAATAAAGTTCAGTTACGTGACAGAATGGTCCTGTATACTTTCCTAAGTGCCGGGAATAAAATGTGTTACAAAAATAAATATAAAAGACACTTTACGATATAACTTAGCACTTTAACGGAACGGTATCTAACCGAACAACCGGACATTACCCGGAACACAAAAATATTGTTAAAAACATTGCCTCACTTTTTCTGAGCTAGTATTATTTTCACGAACACACTAACACATTTCATAATACATATAATACATTAAACATTAGACATAATAATTAACCTCCCACTAGCTAAATCAATCACCATCTAATTTACAAATTATCCCTTCTTTTTGGCTGAATTTTCGGTTCATATGGCCCCCAAGATTTGATTTAAATCTTCAAAAATCCTCCACTAATCTTTTCTTGGACATGGTGTAATTTGTATCACACTTTTAAGACCAATTTGCCTAATGGAATCAATTAGTAACCCTACCTTCCATCTTTAATCACCATAAAAGATATTCCTTTCTCTCCCTCCCTCATAAACTCACGGATCATCCACCATCATCATACACTTTTCTTTCTAGCTTCCATCCATATAATCTATGGTGATTTAGAGGTGCAAGGAGCTAAGTTAGGAAGCTTGGAGCTTTTCGGAAGTTGAAGGACCTCTCACAATTGCTTTTATCCACCCAAATTTCTCTAGTATTTCTTCCCTAGCCTTGTGCTAGTAGTAAGTTACTTGAACACCCTTGTTCATCTTGTTTCATGGTTAAAAAGTTAGTATGGTGATCGTATATATGCGTTTTAGTAACATTTAACCTATAAAAAGCTTGCTGATTTGCACTTTCAGCCGACTTTAACTGGCTGTAAACAGGTCATAACTTAACAAAAACTTGATTTTCTTGAGTCTATAACATGTTATTATGAAATACGGTTCTAATGGCACTGGAATCATAATTTTTGGACTTCGTTTACTATTTTTAAAGACCCGTTTTGTAACAGCAGCTCAAGCTGCATTTTTACTGCTGAAAATAAGGGTCCTGTTTTCCGTCATAGCTAGGATTCTGTGTAGATTCAGGTCATGAAATTGGTACTGTAGATGACCACTGATGTCCAAATAATTGTTCCACTGAAATTTCATCAATCGGACTTACGATAAATTTTAAATGAATTTTTCCGTGAACTGCAGTCAGAAAGTGACGGATCTGAGTTCAGTCCGGTAAATTAATTTTTATAAAATATTGGTAAAGAACTGGACTCTGATATTTTTACACAATAAAATTTGGACTATATATGACATTCTATAAAAATTTGGGAATTTTTGGAGAAGGTTAACTATTTTATTAAAATGCCCGAAAACAGTCCAGTTTTGATTAATTAAGCTGAAATGACATAAGTAGTTTATTTCATGTCTAATTGTCGGGTTGGCTATGTGAGAACAATCTACGAGATATATGTAAAAGAAAATGATATGCTATTAAGCATGGACACTTCTATTTACATGCATCATGTGGTGGCGTTGATAGCCAAAAGACAAGGGGGTGCATGCACTAATCGGCGTTTGTCTCAATTGCTGAGTGTTATGTGCCTTATGTCCAAGGCTTGATGCAAAACCACAATTGAGCCGGGGGTCTCATTGGAAGTAGCCTCTCTATTCCTACAAGGTAGAGGTAAGGCTGTCTACATCTCACCCTCCTCAGACCCTACCTTAGCTTTGCTATTGGTGGGATATACTGAGTATGATGATGATGATGATGATGATGACTTCTATTTACAAAGGAGACTATGGCGAAATTTTCCGAAAATCCTAACACTTAGTAAATATTTTCTGAACAAGTGTTTACTAGTATATTTTAGATTATGTTTTCAAAAGATAAACCTCGCCAGAAATTTTATAACAAAATACAAAGTATCGGAGGATGGTTTTATACATAAAAATGGTTAAGTATATAATCTCAAAAAGGGACTTAAAAATATATTTCCGATACGAACATACGTATGTAAAATGTCCCATCCTTGGGAAGGAAACACTTATATATAAAATACTTTAGAAGTATTAATACAAGAATATTGCATGAACAAATATTCCAACACGACATATGATTAAGTTGAAATATTAATTATTTTGACAAATAATTATTACTCGGAATAATAAAAGAAACGTAACTCAAAACATTTAACTCTAAGCCAAGGCACGGCCCGTTAGTCTAATAGACATTAGTACGTGTAGGTTGTCGTGTAGCGGACGGAGTTTGAGTTACGGTACAAGACGCACCACTGTGAGTTCATGTCCCCCTTTTCTCTTAACAGTTTTCAGTTTTATACTTCGGGGGTAGAATACATGTTACAATTATTACAGACATTTTATACATGGTATGATTAGCTTAAGGAGGGTTTACTACTTAGATCATGTGAGTGGTGGGTACAACACTTAAGGCCATTAATCCTCGTCGTAGGACCGAGGGTCAAGAGCGATAGATCTATTTGGGTGTAGCGAGCCCAGCTCCTGAGTCCACAGTACGGACCATGGGGTGACTTTGAGCCCGACGCACAAATTTGCTAGGCTTGAGTCTTCCTGCATCACTTCACACATATCATTGGCTTTGCAACCCAATGGTGATCTCTTTTTCCTTATTGCTACATACCAGGGACGTTTATTCATACTTTGAAGGTTTATACATACTCACCTTTACATGAACTCGCTCAACCTTTTGTTGATTTTTCAAACTACATGTATTTCAGGGAACTAGCAGGATCTGGCAGGGTATGCATGTGTCTAGCTGCGTTGGATAAATAGATGTCATCCAAAGTTGTGAAGTTTGAGAAGTGTAACCTATTCCTGTACGGGTTACATATCTCTAAACCTCGTCTTATTTAAAGTCTTTTGGTGTCCTATGAAAATGTTTTAAATAATTTGTGTTTTGTAATGTCGATGTTTCTAAACAATGATATTGTGGTATTTTCTCACTATTTTAATGGATGAACATCTCGTATTTTTATCATATAGTATTGTTGTGATTGTTGCTATGGTATTAAGAAGTCACACCAATTAAACCCACGCTTCCGCAAAAGCCAGGGTGTGACAGCTTGGTATCAGAGCCTCGATCATAGCGAACTAGGATTCATTCTCGAGTCTAGACTATGATCACTAGGGCTCTCACGAAAATGTTTTCAAACATTTTTACATTGCATACACTAAACGTCCAGATCCAGGGCACAAACATTTTTACAAACAAAAGGCACAAATACACATTTCCAAAAAAATTTATATTTCAGTCTTAGAGACTGAGGGAGTACAGCCTTAGAGGCTGGGGAGGTTCAGTCTTAGAGACTGAGGGATTCAATCTTAGAGATTGGGGATGTTTAGTCTTAGAGACTGGGAGGCTTGGTCTTAGAGGCTAGGGAGCTAGTTTGAGAAACTAGGGAGTTAGTCTTAGAGACTGGGTGGGATAATCTTGGGAAGACTAGGATGATTACTTACTTACATTGATTGTGACTTACATGCATTGTTGGATTATTTTATGCTATGACATGGGATGTTATGAGTTATTGTGTTATTACATACGCATATTACTTACTTACTATACTTACTATGACACTGGTGCCGACTATAGTTTTATATCGCTAGAATCTAAGAAAATACTTAGGTTAACTACTAGTAAGTTAGACATTCCGTACTCAATTGAACTGGCTAATGGGAAGCTAGTGGAAACGAATGAAGTCATTAGAGGATGCGTGATAAAGCTGGGAGAAAACGAGCTTACATTAGACCTACTGCCAGTCAAGCTTCGATGTGGTAGTAGGGATGGATTGGTTGTCAAGCAACAGAGCCATGGTTATAGGGATTTAGGTTATTAGAAATTACTCTTGACCTAGACTATAACTTACCTAGGACACTTTCCATTAGTAACTCTTCCATTATCTTTGCCTTGTCTTCATCTCTATTCTTATCTTTTGTAACCAATGCCTCGTCACCACAAATCTTATCTTTAGATTTTACAAATGCTCATCACCTATCCTTAGATGATTATTTTCAAAACCTCTTCTGATTTTTAAATTCTCATCAAAGTCTTGGGCTCTGATAACGAACTCGTGCAATCTGGAAGGGTGGATGCCTGTATTCTGAGTTTTCTGTCTAGGCAAGCACTTCGTATAAATCTCATCAGACGCGAGACCAGTTGTGCTTACCTGGGGATTCTTGGGATCAATATCCACTTATAGGCTAAAGCATGACTTCATCAAGTTAAAAGAACCCAACTACTTGTCATTGATGTCATTTATTCGTGGAATAAATTATATCCATCTTGTTACGTGTTTTTCTTTGATTTTATGAAACTACATTACCCCATTATGAAATCACTATAATCTTTCCTTCAGAAAATGCCTCCATGACGAAACAAACGTTTACTTACCTGGGAACTACCGATGAGAGTACAGTATGCCTATCGGCTCAAGGCATGTTACCCTAATTCAAAAGGATTTTTTTTTCTTTTCTCCGTTTCAGAACAATCCAAGTTTTTATCGATCTACGTTGTACTACTATCAATTTATTACGATACGATTCCCTCTTTTTCAAAGTTTCAAAATTTTCTCGAGACCATACCTGTCAGATTCAAATTTTCAAACTAGCTGCAGAACGTAGCATGGAAGCACTAACCGATCACATGGTGTGATCCGGAATCTCCTTATCTATATAAGAAACTCACTACACGAGCTAATCTACACAAGAACTACAAACTTCTGATATAACTCAACACATACCCAAACCTTTCTTAGTTCAACAAAACCCCATATCCAAATGGCAAATCTCCCAACAGCATATGCTGAATTTTCAAATGCAGCAAAGATTCATCCCTTCCTTCAGTTTACTACTTTACACTATCAAGAGAGGTATCAAAAACTCAAGTATAAAGAAGTTCTTGCTATTAGCAGTATTGATTGGAAACGAATAGGAATGTTTGATTTCAGTGGGTTGCTGGCAAGATCACTACAACCTAATACACCTTGGCGTCGTTTCTTCGACATCCTAGAACCATCATATGATGAACTAGTGTATGAGTTCTCGTCCACTTTCTATTACAAATCTAATGAAAATCTTACCAATGAATCCATTCATTTTCAACTTTGTGGGCAACTTCATACTATGTCATTAACAGAATTCGCAGTTCATCTGGGCATATATACAGATGAAGAAGTCAAACAACCCATTTTTACGGAGGCATCAACATCTGGTTCCTCCGTGAATATGGTAAATTATTGGCAATACCATTCATTAAAAGAATGGTGTATCAACAATAATTCTACAAGCTTCATAGACCCTTGTTATCAATATATGCACCGTGTTTTAGCCCACACTATCACGGGGCGCAAACATAATCTACACAGGGTTAAAACAATCGAACTTTTCTATTTGTATAGTATTTTTGAGCAAGTTCCCTGTAATATTGCCCACGAACTTGCTGAATATTTTTCTAGTCAACATTCAAATCCTCTGAGAAGTCTCATGGGAGGGTCTTACATTACAAAAATAGCACAATCATTAGGTGTCTTAAGTGATCAGATTATCCAGGGATTATCTCCACCGAAGGCACCTGGGATTGTAAATCCTTACACCATGAGGCTAACCTCTGTTCATATTGGTACACTAACACAATCATCACAGTTGGAGGGAGCTCCAGTTATCTTAGAGAATACCTTCCCACAAAATTTACAACAATCATTTTTGCAGTTTCCTCAACCGTCTTTTTATCGGTTTGATATGCAACCACTGCTGCCATACATACAAGAACCTATTACAACTAACTTACCCCAACCTTTAATACCGAACGTCTTACCAAGCTTCCCACCGTTACCTTTCGAGGAAAATTCAATGATACAAGGAACTTGGTTTGATGAAAACATGGTGACTCAAGAGCAGTTAGAATCAGAACCCTTTTTGCAAGCACCATTAATGCCACATTCTTTCCAGTCACTGTTGAACGAAGTAGAACAACTGCCACCAACTGATATGGCAGGCCCAAGTACGATGCCTCAAATGAATCTACCTCCAGATTCATTGGGAGACGAAGTGACTAGGTTAAACAATCAAGTTCAAAATTTGTCTCAACAAATAAGATGGTTGGCAGAAAGAAATCAAAGGTTGGAAAGCATGCTGATACAAATAACTAATCATATGCAACTGCCTCTACCACTTCCACCACCTTATAATCCTGAATTTGATCCATTACATAATTTATTTCAAATGTAAATTTGTTCAATAGATTGTCAAACAAACAATGCTATCATTGCTAATGTGAAATACGTTTTGTTTAAGTTGATTTGATGCTTGTTTGATTTAAACAATACCTCATTTTTATTTGTTTCCTCACTTAACTAGAAGTGCTATGTGGACCATGCAACGAAACGAGTAATTTTGGGTGCACACTTAATTACGGGGTTCGATGCATGAGAATCATAGTAAGCCTTGTTAAGTAAGGTGGCATATGAAAACATTATGTGGTTATGTGATTATCCATTATCTGCTCATTTGTACACACGATTGTTTGCATAATGTTTACATTACAAATCCAGCATAACATAGTGCCATGCAAAATAATTTATATACAATGATAATTTCCTCAAAATTATCAGCACCAAACAATGACTTGCTTATATTGTTAATCATTACAATTTCATTCTATGATCTCTTTCGAATAAATTTCGGGACGAAATTTTCTTAACGGGGGGAGAATGTGACAACCCTCAAAATTACAGGTACTGTAATTTATTTTTATTTCGTACTTAATGACTGTGCTTGATTACAACTGACAATTTAAACTGCTCTATGATTTTTATATCATACATACACATGCATCATATCTTATACAGTCACTCTATTCATTACTCACAAACATTAGTGACATACTTGATGCACACAGCACAGTTAACAAACTGAACGGATAATTCAGAAACATGCTGACAATGCCAGCACTTAGACGGACAGTATTATTATGGCCAGTATGAGCCAGGGATAAGGTACTACACTAGTTTGGAGTGTAGGGAAGTGAGGACCATAAAACTGCGTCACTAGGTGATAGTTATAGTGCCGGGAAGTGCCTAAAACATACTTTAAATGCAGAATTCAGCATTCTTTTATAAAATTCAGCATTTTAAATTATTAATAAAGTTCAGTTACGTGACAGAATGGTCCTGTATACTTTCCTAAGTGCCGGGAATAAAATGTGTTACAAAAATAAATATAAAAGACACTTTACGATATAACTTAGCACTTTAACGGAACGGTATCTAACCGAACAACCGGACATTACCCGGAACACAAAAATATTGTTAAAAACATTGCCTCACTTTTTCTGAGCTAGTATTATTTTCACGAACACACTAACACATTTCATAATACATATAATACATTAAACATTAGACATAATAATTAACCTCCCACTAGCTAAATCAATCACCATCTAATTTACAAATTATCCCTTCTTTTTGGCTGAATTTTCGGTTCATATGGCCCCCAAGATTTGATTTAAATCTTCAAAAATCCTCCACTAATCTTTTCTTGGACATGGTGTAATTTGTATCACACTTTTAAGACCAATTTGCCTAATGGAATCAATTAGTAACCCTACCTTCCATCTTTAATCACCATAAAAGATATTCCTTTCTCTCCCTCCCTCATAAACTCACGGATCATCCACCATCATCATACACTTTTCTTTCTAGCTTCCATCCATATAATCTATGGTGATTTAGAGGTGCAAGGAGCTAAGTTAGGAAGCTTGGAGCTTTTCGGAAGTTGAAGGACCTCTCACAATTGCTTTTATCCACCCAAATTTCTCTAGTATTTCTTCCCTAGCCTTGTGCTAGTAGTAAGTTACTTGAACACCCTTGTTCATCTTGTTTCATGGTTAAAAAGTTAGTATGGTGATCGTATATATGCGTTTTAGTAACATTTAACCTATAAAAAGCTTGCTGATTTGCACTTTCAGCCGACTTTAACTGGCTGTAAACAGGTCATAACTTAACAAAAACTTGATTTTCTTGAGTCTATAACATGTTATTATGAAATACGGTTCTAATGGCACTGGAATCATAATTTTTGGACTTCGTTTACTATTTTTAAAGACCCGTTTTGTAACAGCAGCTCAAGCTGCATTTTTACTGCTGAAAATAAGGGTCCTGTTTTCCGTCATAGCTAGGATTCTGTGTAGATTCAGGTCATGAAATTGGTACTGTAGATGACCACTGGTGTCCAAATAATTGTTCCACTGAAATTTCATCAATCGGACTTACGATAAATTTTAAATGAATTTTTCCGTGAACTGCAGTCAGAAAGTGACGGATCTGAGTTCAGTCCGGTAAATTAATTTTTATAAAATATTGGTAAAGAACTGGACTCTGATATTTTTACACAATAAAATTTGGACTATATATGACATTCTATAAAAATTTGGGAATTTTTGGAGAAGGTTAACTATTTTATTAAAATGCCCGAAAACAGTCCAGTTTTGATTAATTAAGCTGAAATGACATAAGTAGTTTATTTCATGCCTAATTGTCGGGTTGGCTATGTGAGAACAATCTACGAGATATATGTAAAAGAAAATGATATGCTATTAAGCATGGACACTTCTATTTACAAAGGAGACTATGGCGAAATTTTCCGAAAATCCTAACACTTAGTAAATATTTTCTGAACAAGTGTTTACTAGTATATTTTAGATTACGTTTTCAAAAGATAAACCTCGCCAGAAATTTTATAACAAAATACAAAGTATCGGAGGATGGTTTTATACATAAAAATGGTTAAGTATATAATCTCAAAAAGGGACTTAAAAATATATTTCCGATACGAACATACGTATGTAAAATGTCCCATCCTTGGGAAGGAAACACTTATATATAAAATACTTTAGAAGTATTAATACAAGAATATTGCATGAACAAATATTCCAACACGACATATGATTAAGTTGAAATACTAATTATTTTGACAAATAATTATTACTCGGAATAATAAAAGAAACGTAACTCAAAACATTTAACTCTAAGCCAAGGCACGGCCCGTTAGTCTAATAGACATTAGTACGTGTAGGTTGTCGTGTAGCGGACGGAGTTTGAGTTACGGTACAAGACGCACCACTGTGAGTTCATGTCCCCCTTTTCTCTTAACAATTTTCAGTTTTATACTTCGGGGGTGGAATACATGTTACAATTATTACAGACATTTTATACATGGTATGATTAGCTTAAGGAGGGTTTACTACTTAGATCATGTGAGTGGTGGGTACAACACTTAAGGCCATTAATCCTCGTCGTAGGACCGAGGGTCAAGAGCGATAGATCTATTTGGGTGTAGCGAGCCCAGCTCCTGAGTCCACAGTACGGACCATGGGGTGACTTTGAGCCCGACGCACAAATTTGCTAGGCTTGAGTCTTCCTGCATCACTTCACACATATCATTGGCTTTGCAACCCAATGGTGATCTCTTTTTCCTTATTGCTACATACCAGGGACGTTTATTCATACTTTGAAGGTTTATACATACTCACCTTTACATGAACTCGCTCAACCTTTTGTTGATTTTTCAAACTACATGTATTTCAAGGAACTAGCAGGATCTGGCAGGGTATGCATGTGTCTAGCTGCGTTGGATAAATAGATGTCATCCAAAGTTGTGAAGTTTGAGAAGTGTAACCTATCCCTGTACGGGTTACATATCTCTAAACCTCGTCTTATTTAAAGTCTTTTGGTGTCCTATGAAAATGTTTTAAATAATTTGTGTTTTGTAATGTCGATGTTTCTAAACAATGATATTGTGGTATTTTCTCACTATTTTAATGGATGAACATCTCGTATTTTTATCATATAGTATTGTTGTGATTGTTGCTATGGTATTAAGAAGTCACACCAATTAAACCCACGCTTCCGCAAAAGCCAGGGTGTGACAGCTTGGTATCAGAGCCTCGATCATAGCGAACTAGGATTCATTCTCGAGTCTAGACTATGATCACTAGGGCTCTCACGAAAATGTTTTCAAACATTTTTACATTGCATACACTAAACGTCCAGATCCAGGGCACAAACATTTTTACAAACAAAAGGCACAAATACACATTTCCAAAAAAATTTATATTTCAGTCTTAGAGACTGAGGGAGTACAGCCTTAGAGGCTGGGGAGGTTCAGTCTTAGAGACTGAGGGATTCAATCTTAGAGATTGGGGATGTTTAGTCTTAGAGACTGGGAGGCTTGGTCTTAGAGGCTAGGGAGCTAGTTTGAGAAACTAGGGAGTTAGTCTTAGAGACTGGGTGGGATAATCTTGGGAAGACTAGGATGATTACTTACTTACATTGATTGTGACTTACATGCATTGTTGGATTATTTTATGCTATGACATGGGATGTTATGAGTTATTGTGTTATTACATACGCATATTACTTACTTACTATACTTACTATGACACTGGTGCCGACTATAGTTTTATATCGCTAGAATCTAAGAAAATACTTAGGTTAACTACTAGTAAGTTAGACATTCCGTACTCAATTGAACTGGCTAATGGGAAGCTAGTGGAAACGAATGAAGTCATTAGAGGATGCGTGATAAAGCTGGGAGAAAACGAGCTTACATTAGACCTACTGCCAGTCAAGCTTCGATGTGGTAGTAGGGATGGATTGGTTGTCAAGCAACAGAGCCATGGTTATAGGGATTTAGGTTATTAGAAATTACTCTTGACCTAGACTATAACTTACCTAGGACACTTTCCATTAGTAACTCTTCCATTATCTTTGCCTTGTCTTCATCTCTATTCTTATCTTTTGTAACCAATGCCTCGTCACCACAAATCTTATCTTTAGATTTTACAAATGCTCATCACCTATCCTTAGATGATTATTTTCAAAACCTCTTCTGATTTTTAAATTCTCATCAAAGTCTTGGGCTCTGATAACGAACTCGTGCAATCTGGAAGGGTGGATGCCTGTATTCTGAGTTTTCTGTCTAGGCAAGCACTTCGTATAAATCTCATCAGACGCGAGACCAGTTGTGCTTACCTGCGGATTCTTGGGATGAGTATCCACTTATAGGCTAAAGCATGACTTCATCAAGTTATAAGAACCCAACTACTTGTCATTGGTGTCATTTATTCGTGGAATAAATGATATCCATCTTGTTACGTGTTTTTCTTTGATTTTATGAAACTACATTACCCCATTATGAAATCACTATAATCTTTCCTTCAGAAAATGCCTCCATGACGAAACAAACGTTTGCTTACCTGGGAACTACCGATGAGAGTACAGTATGCCTATCGGCTCAAGGCATGTTACCCTAATTCAAAGGGATTTTTTTTTCTTTTCTCCGTTTCAGAACAATCCAAGTTTTTATCGATCTACGTTGTACTACTATCAATTTATTACGATACGATTCCCTCTTTTTCAAAGTTTCAAAATTTTCTCGAGACCATACCTGTCAGATTCAAATTTTCAAACTAGCTGCAGAACGTAGCATGGAAGCACTAACCGATCACATGGTGTGATCCGGAATCTCCTTATCTATATAAGAAACTCACTACACGAGCTAATCTACACAAGAACTACAAACTTCTGATATAACTCAACACATACCCAAACCTTTCTTAGTTCAACAAAACCCCATATCCAAATGGCAAATCTCCCAACAGCATATGCTGAATTTTCAAATGCAGCAAAGATTCATCCCTTCCATCAGTTGACTACTTTACACTATCAAGAGAGGTATCAAAAACTCAAGTATAAAGAAGTTCTTGCTATTAGCAGTATTGATTGGCAACGAATAGGAATGTTTGATTTCAGTGGGTTGCTGGCAAGATCACTACAACCTAATACACCTTGGCGTCGTTTCTTCGACATCCTAGAACCATCATATGATGAACTAGTGTATGAGTTCTCGTCCACTTTCTATTACAAATCTAATGAAAATCTTACCAATGAATCCATTCATTTTCAACTTTGTGGGCAACTTCATACTATGTCATTAACAGAATTCGCAGTTCATCTGGGCATATATACAGATGAAGAAGTCAAACAACCCATTTTTACGGAGGCATCAACATCTGGTTCCTCCGTGAATATGGTAAATTATTGGCAATACCATTCATTAAAAGAATGGTGTATCAACAATAATTCTACAAGCTTCATAGACCCTTGTTATCAATATATGCACCGTGTTTTAGCCCACACTATCACGGGGCGCAAACATAATCTACACAGGGTTAAAACAATCGAACTTTTCTATTTGTATAGTATTTTTGAGAAAGTTCCCTGTAATATTGCCCACGAACTTGCTGAATATTTTTCTAGTCAACATTCAAATCCTCTGAGAAGTCTCATGGGAGGGTCTTACATTACAAAAATAGCACAATCATTAGGTGTCTTAAGTGATCAGATTATCCAGGGATTATCTCCACCGAAGGCACCTGGGATTGTAAATCCTTACACCATGAGGCTAACCTCTGTTCATATTGGTACACTAACACAATCATCACAGTTGGAGGGAGCTCCAGTTATCTTAGAGAATACCTTCCCACAAAATTTACAACAATCATTTTTGCAGTTTTCTCAACCGTCTTTTTATCGGTTTGATATGCAACCACTGCTGCCATACATACAAGAACCTATTACAACTAACTTACCCCAACCTTTAATACCGAACGTCTTACCAAGCTTCCCACCGTTACCTTTCGAGGAAAATTCAATGATACAAGGAACTTGGTTTGATGAAAACATGGTGACTCAAGAGCAGTTAGAATCAGAACCCTTTTTGCAAGCACCATTAATGCCACATTCTTTCCAGTCACTGTTGAACGAAGTAGAACAACTGCCACCAACTGATATGGCAGGCCCAAGTACGATGCCTCAAATGAATCTACCTCCAGATTCATTGGGAGACGAAGTGACTAGGTTAAACAATCAAGTTCAAAATTTGTCTCAACAAATAAGATGGTTGGCAGAAAGAAATCAAAGGTTGGAAAGCATGCTGATACAAATAACTAATCATATGCAACTGCCTCTACCACTTCCACCACCTTATAATCCTGAATTTGATCCATTACATAATTTATTTCAAATGTAAATTTGTTCAATAGATTGTCAAACAAACAATGCTATCATTGCTAATGTGAAATACGTTTTGTTTAAGTTGATTTGATGCTTGTTTGATTTAAACAATACCTCAATTTTATTTGTTTCCTCACTTAACTAGAAGTGCTATGTGGACCATGCAACGAAACGAGTAATTTTGGGTGCACACTTAATTACGGGGTTCGATGCATGAGAATCATAGTAAGCCTTGTTAAGTAAGGTGGCATATGAAAACATTATGTGGTTATGTGATTATCCATTATCTGCTCATTTGTACACACGATTGTTTGCATAATGTTTACATTACAAATCCAGCATAACATAGTGCCATGCAAAATAATTTATATACAATGATAATTTCCTCAAAATTATCAGCACCAAACAATGACTTGCTTATATTGTTAATCATTACAATTTCATTCTATGATCTCTTTCGAATAAATTTCGGGACGAAATTTTCTTAACGGGGGGAGAATGTGACAACCCTCAAAATTACAGGTACTGTAATTTATTTTTATTTCGTACTTAATGACTGTGCTTGATTACAACTGACAATTTAAACTGCTCTATGATTTTTATATCATACATACACATGCATCATATCTTATACAGTCACTCTATTCATTACTCACAAACATTAGTGACATACTTGATGCACACAGCACAGTTAACAAACTGAACGGATAATTCAGAAACATGCTGACAATGCCAGCACTTAGACGGACAGTATTATTATGGCCAGTATGAGCCAGGGATAAGGTACTACACTAGTTTGGAGTGTAGGGAAGTGAGGACCATAAAACTGTGTCACTAGGTGATAGTTATAGTGCCGGGAAGTGCCTAAAACATACTTTAAATGCAGAATTCAGCATTCTTTTATAAAATTCAGCATTTTAAATTATTAATAAAGTTCAGTTACGTGACAGAATGGTCCTGTATACTTTCCTAAGTGTCGGGAATAAAATGTGTTACAAAAATAAATATAAAAGACACTTTACGATATAACTTAGCACTTTAACGGAACGGTATCTAACCGAACAACCGGACATTACCCGGAACACAAAAATATTGTTAAAAACATTGCCTCACTTTTTCTGAGCTAGTATTATTTTCACGAACACACTAACACATTTCATAATACATATAATACATTAAACATTAGACATAATAATTAACCTCCCACTAGCTAAATCAATCACCATCTATTTTACAAATTATCCCTTCTTTTTGGCTGAATTTTCGGTTCATATGGCCCCCAAGATTTGATTTAAATCTTCAAAAATCCTCCACTAATCTTTTCTTGGACATGGTGTAATTTGTATCACACTTTTAAGACCAATTTGCCTAATGGAATCAATTAGTAACCCTACCTTCCATCTTTAATCACCATAAAAGATATTCCTTTCTCTCCCTCCCTCATAAACTCACGGATCATCCACCATCATCATACACTTTTCTTTCTAGCTTCCATCCATATAATCTATGGTGATTTAGAGGTGCAAGGAGCTAAGTTAGGAAGCTTGGAGCTTTTCGGAAGTTGAAGGACCTCTCACAATTGCTTTTATCCACCCAAATTTCTCTAGTATTTCTTCCCTAGCCTTGTGCTAGTAGTAAGTTACTTGAACACCCTTGTTCATCTTGTTTCATGGTTAAAAAGTTAGTATGGTGATCGTATATATGCGTTTTAGTAACATTTAACCTATAAAAAGCTTGCTGATTTGCACTTTCAGCCGACTTTAACTGGCTGTAAACAGGTCATAACTTAACAAAAACTTGATTTTCTTGAGTCTATAACATGTTATTATGAAATACGGTTCTAATGGCACTGGAATCATAATTTTTGGACTTCGTTTACTATTTTTAAAGACCCGTTTTGTAACAGCAGCTCAAGCTGCATTTTTACTGCTGAAAATAAGGGTCCTGTTTTCCGTCATAGCTAGGATTCTGTGTAGATTCAGGTCATGAAATTGGTACTGTAGATGACCACTGATGTCCAAATAATTGTTCCACTGAAATTTCATCAATCGGACTTACGATAAATTTTAAATGAATTTTTCCGTGAACTGCAGTCAGAAAGTGACGGATCTGAGTTCAGTCCGGTAAATTAATTTTTATAAAATATTGGTAAAGAACTGGACTCTGATATTTTTACACAATAAAATTTGGACTATATATGACATTCTATAAAAATTTGGGAATTTTTGGAGAAGGTTAACTATTTTATTAAAATGCCCGAAAACAGTCCAGTTTTGATTAATTAAGCTGAAATGACATAAGTAGTTTATTTCATGTCTAATTGTCGGGTTGGCTATGTGAGAACAATCTACGAGATATATGTAAAAGAAAATGATATGCTATTAAGCATGGACACTTCTATTTACAAAGGAGACTATGGCGAAATTTTCCGAAAATCCTAACACTTAGTAAATATTTTCTGAACAAGTGTTTACTAGTATATTTTAGATTACGTTTTCAAAAGATAAACCTCGCCAGAAATTTTATAACAAAATACAAAGTATCGGAGGATGGTTTTATACATAAAAATGGTTAAGTATATAATCTCAAAAAGGGACTTAAAAATATATTTCCGATACGAACATACGTATGTAAAATGTCCCATCCTTGGGAAGGAAACACTTATATATAAAATACTTTAGAAGTATTAATACAAGAATATTGCATGAACAAATATTCCAACACGACATATGATTAAGTTGAAATATTAATTATTTTGACAAATAATTATTACTCGGAATAATAAAAGAAACGTAACTCAAAACATTTAACTCTAAGCCAAGGCACGGCCCGTTAGTCTAATAGACATTAGTACGTGTAGGTTGTCGTGTAGCGGACGGAGTTTGAGTTACGGTACAAGACGCACCACTGTGAGTTCATGTCCCCCTTTTCTCTTAACAGTTTTCAGTTTTATACTTCGGGGGTGGAATACATGTTACAATTATTACAGACATTTTATACATGGTATGATTAGCTTAAGGAGGGTTTACTACTTAGATCATGTGAGTGGTGGGTACAACACTTAAGGCCATTAATCCTCGTCGTAGGACCGAGGGTCAAGAGCGATAGATCTATTTGGGTGTAGCGAGCCCAGCTCCTGAGTCCACAGTACGGACCATGGGGTGACTTTGAGCCCGACGCACAAATTTGCTAGGCTTGAGTCTTCCTGCATCACTTCACACATATCATTGGCTTTGCAACCCAATGGTGATCTCTTTTTCCTTATTGCTACATACCAGGGACGTTTATTCATACTTTGAAGGTTTATACATACTCACCTTTACATGAACTCGCTCAACCTTTTGTTGATTTTTCAAACTACATGTATTTCAGGGAACTAGCAGGATCTGGCAGGGTATGCATGTGTCTAGCTGCGTTGGATAAATAGATGTCATCCAAAGTTGTGAAGTTTGAGAAGTGTAACCTATTCCTGGATGGGTTACATATCTCTAAACCTCGTCTTATTTAAAGTCTTTTGGTGTCCTATGAAAATGTTTTAAATAATTTGTGTTTTGTAATGTCGATGTTTCTAAACAATGATATTGTGGTATTTTCTCACTATTTTAATGGATGAACATCTCGTATTTTTATCATATAGTATTGTTGTGATTGTTGCTATGGTATTAAGAAGTCACACCAATTAAACCCACGCTTCCGCAAAAGCCAGGGTGTGACAACTATTACACGAGGCTACCCTATGGTAGGGGGATCCTCTCGCGCCACGCGACACCCCCTCGCGCCACGCGAGGGGGACTGTTTTTCAGCTATATATAGTAGAGATTGGGACTTGATTCTGGGCGTTGATGCGACGTTTAAATTCCAATTACACTTCGAGTTATTGTAGAAATAGTCCAAAACACACACGAATCCCGAATCGCTGCCGCAAAACAGGGTAATAACTCGATCGCTATTACGATTCATTGTCCGATCGATCAATATATCCAATGGATGTTTAAGTGCTGCCCACATTAGGGTTATCATTTGTCATTCGTCGTGATTCCGACAGGATGTTTGAGTACCACCCGAACTCGGGGAATACTCTGTCATTCGTTGTGCATCCGATGGATGTTTAAGTGATTGCACTTTGTCATTCGTTGTGAGGGTTTGATCTCGTGAGTTATCGTAAATGCTGTATTGATTACTAACCCAGTTTTGTGTGCATTGTTATTTAAATTAGGTTAACAAGGCTAAGCTATAGACTAGACTCTATCCGTGTTAAATCTGCAATGTGAGTCATTCTCTTTTTATCAAATTACTTTTGAAATCATATTTATTTTCAAAGGTTATAATTACAGTGATTAAGTTTATGTAATCACCAAGTTACAGCCGTTATGTGGGGTTTTGTATACATTACTTGATAATCTTCACCATTGGGGCAGCCAAGGGGTGATATGACCATAATCACAGACACCATTGGACGAATGGGCCAATGGGTCGAGTGACAAAGTACTGTGGGTAGTTGGTTGATATCAGAAACATTGTAATCTTCCTTAATACTGTAAATTATAACAAACAGGTTGTTTTAGTAAATAGAATGATTCACTCAGTATTTCCCGCTGACAAAACCTTTTTCAAACATGTTTCAGGTGATCTGTTGTGATTCAGGAAAAAGTGTTGTGGAGCACAGCAAGCTTAAGAAAGTGGCTCATTATTAAATAAAGAAATATGTTTTGTAAGTATTGTAAATTACCGGGGTTTTATCCCGAATTGTGAAATAAAATAATCGGGAAAATTTTAGCTTTACAACGATCCTGATGATAAACTTCTGCTGTTAAACTCAATTAAATAAATACCACGGGATTTCTGTCCCACGACTCTTGAAACGGGTCAAACCAGGTCGGGGGCCGTGACAGAAGCCTCCGCTACCGCTTGGTCGGAAAATTTTTGACGTTTTTAGTGTAAATTTTGGAAAAATTTGACGTTTTTTCGATTTCGTTACCGCTTATTTATAAAACGTTACCGCTTGGTCGGAATCCTAGATCCGCCACTGTGTATGTATGTATGTATGTATGTATGTATGTATGTATGTATGTATGTATGTATGTATGTATGTATGTATGTATGTATGTATGTATGTATGTATGTATGTATGTATGTATGTATGTATGTATGTATGTATGTATGTATGTATGTATGTATGTATGTATGTATGAGTGGGGAAAGAATGGTCACGCCGTGATATACATCGCGGGAGGGAAAAAGGTTACCCCATAGCGCTGGCTGTAGTGGTGTGCGGCGACGCTATAGGGCGCTATGCCCTCTTTTACCATGTGGTGGCGCCCCACTACGGAGGGTCTTAGAAAATAGTAATGTCATTTTTTAATATAAACAAATTCATTTAAACCAAAATGAAATTGTAGTTTACATCAATACAAGTTACTAAGTTAGGAGGTCACACCACAGCAGGGTCTAAGGGGCAAAGCAGGTAAATCTGAAACCTGATGCGTATGGTATGGAACCGAGTATGAGATTGGAAAAAAAATTGCGGGTATGGGATTAGGTGATACTTGGCCTGATTACCCGAAACTATGTACCCATTTACCCGAAAAATATCCTTAAAAAATCGTAGTTTTTATTTGTTTTTTTAACACTTAATCCTTGTTTAGTAATTCTTCACTATAATATATTTGTTACTTGGAAAATAATTTATTTTTAAATATATATGTTGATGATATTATTTACACTAGTATGTTACGAATACGAAATAGGTTTTTTTTTTTTTTTTTTTTGAAATTTACATATTGATATTGGCATATAATATATATTTTAAACTTTTATAGTGATTAACTTATTGTAGTTATTAAGAATATAAAAATTCAACTGGTAATAAAAAAAATGTATTTGAAAATTCCAAAGAATAATTTTTAAGAAATTAACAGGTATACCTGCGGGTAAGACCAATATCCGACGGGTAATTACTTGACATATGCGCAATGGGTATTGGGCCGAGTATGGGACACGGTGTGTTATTATTCGAATCAAACTATTTTCTTGAAAAATAAATTATTAGCCGATGTGTGTTACTTTATCTACAATAGTGTCTAAAAAATACAATATTAAACTTCATGGTAGTAATTTACAGGTTTCCGTTATTTGTTGAAATGAATTTCCGCCATGTTATAAATAAATAAATAAAAAAAATAAAAAAAAAAAACAGTACTTGATAAACATAATTTTAGGGTTACAATTATGAAAGTTTTGTGGATTGAAGTCTACTAAGTTCTAATGTCCAACTCGCTACATAAAGCCCATTATATCATGGGCCTCTATGAGGGTGTTCCAGAAGAGAAACCATTTAGGGTAATAGGGCCTATAAACTTGTATGGCTTCAAAGTTTTCATTATTATGCCCAATATCATATCAGTCACACTCAAACCTGTTTGAGAACCGAGACTGGAACTCAACCCTTACCTAGTGGTGCACAAATCGGGTTTTCTGAATACCCGGTTCCGGGCATGGAACCGGGTTCGGGTATGACCGGGTTCTACAAAATTGGGTATTGACAATACCCGGGTCGGGTCGGGTCCAGGTCCGGGTTTTATATAAAAAATGTATATCCTATATACCCGGGTTAGGTTAGGGTTCGGGTCGGGTTTTCTAATACCCGGGTATTATAATACCCTATTTTCGGGTTCAGGTAGGGTCGGGTATGGATCGGGTTCGGTTCGGGTTTGGTTCGGGTATGCCTCGGGTATTCATTTTTTTTTGGATAAATCATAGAAATATAAAATGCAAAACCTTTTTATTTCATAAAACATAGCAATACATGACACCTAAATAATCATTGAACCGGATCGAATAAGATGATGAACATAGATAGCTTCGAATAAATTGATCGTCTTCGTTTATTGTTCGTCATCAAAGACCCATTTTATAGGGTATAGAGATACAATTAAACCAAACAAATGATCATAATACACTTTCTAACGGCTATACAGCCGTTACCAAGGTACAAAACTCGAAAAAACACAAAAAAACGAAAAAACCTGAACATGGTATTGGGAAACCCGGACCGGGTATTGAAAAAACCCGGTTCCGGGTTCGGGTTGAAACCGGGTACTCGTAAAACCCAGGTTGAAAACGGGTATAAAAAACCCGGTTCCGGGTTCGGGTTTTATAACAGAAATGCATACCCAACCCCTACCCTATGGGTAGGGTCGGGTTCGGGTATAAAAAACCCGGGTTTTATAATACCCTGTTCCGGGTTTTATTTTCGGGTTCGGGTCCGGGTTCGGGTTTTTTGTGCACCACTACCCTTACCTAAACCAAAAATGAAACTGGTTTTGGAGAAATCATTGTGAATCCGAAATAAACCGTCGATTTGGGATCCGCTTGGCATTTTGCGAAACAAGTTATAAAACCGGTTCATGATGTTAAAAAAATATGGCCGTTGCAAAATGGCTATATAGCCATTGGAAATACTAATTTTTGGCTTTTCGTGGCCGGTATACTCCCATGTCTATCTCTTATACTAAAGCAAAATAATGTTGACCATGATGTGGCATAGGTCTTTGGTCAGAGAATTGATATTTGAGCGCCATTTATCTCAATTCTCTCAATTCTCCTTCAATTCATATACCGCCTAATGAAAATCTTCATATGGAAACCCAATCAATTCTTAATCAGTTGAAATTCTTCTACAAAGTTATAAATGCGTTTCCATTATTATCGCTTATAATCAAAATCATCTTTCTCTCGCACCTACTTCAGAAACCCTAATACACATAGCGATCCCATACCTGCTTCAGAAATCCCTAGATCTCAATCACAAGAACTCTCACAAGGTATGTTTTCTTCGATGTCTAATGATGTAATCCGATAATCCTTTGATTCTTTCTTTTTAATCAGTGTTTAGTATGTTAATCATTGATACATTTTATAGAAGCCGTGGAATCGTTTTTCAGTTTTGTTGTTCAATCGCCATTGATCCGCAACCAAGTCTCATTTTTAGGGTTTGTGGGTGTTTGAATCGGGGCTAGAGAATAATGTTTAAATTATCAATTTCTCAGATCAGGTAGGGTTTCGTAATTATTGGATGTTTATCTTCAATCGTTTTCTTTCATTGTCTGCTTGATTGCATGCTTGTGATCTTAAGTTTTTTTTATTGAAATTTGATTTGATTTTGAATCTCTGTTGCAGATTAAGTTAGAAGGAAGCAAATTCGGAATGATGGGTCAGATAAAAGTTTCTCCAACTTTATATATTATGAAAATAAAATATAATGTTTTAACTAATTGTATTTTTGGATGATGGGTCAGATAGTGGTTTATGCAACTTTATTATGTGGGACAATGAAAGAAAACGCGCTCTAGGGGATTTGTATTTGTTTCATTTTGGGAACCAACAAGTAAGCGAAATACATGTTGGACTGAAGAGTCCTTTATACCCACCCCTCCTTTAAAGATAGTAAGTATAATTCGTTTTTCTGTATCTCTAACAGTATTCTCAAAGTGTAATTAGTGATGTGAATGATTT
Organism: Helianthus tuberosus; assembly: GCA_030545235.1. Lineage (NCBI taxonomy): Eukaryota > Viridiplantae > Streptophyta > Magnoliopsida > Asterales > Asteraceae > Helianthus > Helianthus tuberosus. The sequence goes on from CM060422.1 coordinate 32,488,591, forward strand.
GACATTAGATTTTTCTTCTTTATTAAAGATTTTTTATTTTATTACTTCTTTTATTAAGATGAATATCTTGAATTTTCATGTTTTGTAATTTGGTTTGAGTTTATATTGTAGGAAATTGGACCGGAAGTAGGAAAATTTAATGCAACTGGGCAGCAAAGGTGCTGGATTAGGTGACAAACTGAGGGTAATACTAATAGTGTTGTTTATTTCATAAATGGAATATCAGGTTAGCTTATTACAGCTTAATATCCATTTTTATTCTTTTTAAATATCATATGGATGTTATTATTAGTATTTTCATTTTGATATTGGATTACATGTGCAGAACATGGTCAACAAAAGATCGATAAAGATGCTTCCAAAAATAATGTTCAACACACAACTGTTTATGTTGGCAATCTGACTCCTGAGGTTAGCATTTTTCTTCCATTTCAAATTCCATGGAAGTTCATTTCACTTAGGTCAGCATTCACTTAATAGTAATCATGTTTCACCGTTATTCCACCTAGGCGCTTAAAAGATGTTTCAAAAAGGTTTAACCAAAGCTTCAATTTTTAGACAATGTTCTGAAGTTTTTTAGAAAATCTGTCTTTTCAGGCTCAGCAAGTTTTTAAGAAAATCTGTCTTTTAGACATGTTTCACCGTTATTCCACCAGGCGCGCGCATAGACCCTTTTTTCAAGCCCACCAAATGTTTGTGTTTATGCATGAAAGAAAATGAGTTAATGAAATTTGTTTAATCTGTAAGTTGTGCAAGTGCTCACTGGTGTAAACCTAATGGTTACAAAAGTTTACATCAGAATTAGATTCCTAAAGAAGATTGTGGTGAGTGGTAGAATAAACTTACCACAAGACTACACCTTTTTTTCCAGAATCATATTTATGTCATTCTGTTTAGCCATTGTTTTTTAGTCTACTGCTTAACGTTGGGCTGGTCGACTGACAGGTCCTATATGAGTATATCAACTTTTGGATAGCTTATCAGATCTTTTGGCCATACAGGAAATGAGTCATGATGTGGAGGTAAGAAATTCATTGAAAGCTGGCAGTATACTTTATTGTTTCCTTCAACTGCTCATCCGCTTCATTGTTACATGGTAGATTTGGCTAGGAAGAACTCAACAGAAGCTGTATTCACTTTTATTGGGAATGTGCCAAGGTTTTAAATAATCGACTTTTTGACTATTATTAGGAGCGTGCCCCGAACATGATCATGGTTCAAATGATTTAAAGTTAGGAGATGGAAACCGAAGTGAAGTCTCAGTTGAAAGATAAGTCGTGGAAGCCGTCTCCGTTGCAACTATGTATGTAGTTGAATCACAATCCGAATATTGGTTGAAGCTTTTATGAACCCCTTTATTCAAGCAAAAGCAATTCTAGAAATATTTGGGATTGTCGGATTTCGAATCTGCACCTGCTCCCTCATGGTCTACAATTTTCGACAGGTGTGTGTTAAGAACCCTAATTATTTAAAACTAATCTTTTATTTCAAGAAAACAATAAATGAAGTGTGTATTTTTATAGATCTGTAGTTTATAGACCTATTTCGGTAGATATCGGAAGGTGTAGTTGCATTATTGTGAAGGAAAAATGATGGGTTAAATGGTGGAAGTCTTTACACCCTATACACCAATCTGCCTGAAAATTTTCAACAACAATCTTCAAGCATTCGATTTGTTCAAGTTCTGAGACAACCGATTAAGATCTTAAAATGGTTAGTCTTCAATCGTATTGATTTCTAAGATACTTGATTTACCCGCGTTAATGTGTGTTGTGATTGTTAATTATAGCTTTTGTTTATGCTTATAAGTATACAATTTAATTTGTTAGATAAGGGTTTTAGAGGCTAAAATAAGATAGTTTATGTTTGTAATATAAATTAAATATTATTGCTTTCTTTTCTGGGATCTTGGTGGTTTGAATTTTACTTCTTTTAGCACAAAAAGCACAACTTTGGATATTAAGATTTCTTTTAGACGAATATGAACATATTAAGGAATGATAACTGTATAACAATGATGTTTATAGGATTTTGTTCGATAAAAGCTTAACGAGCGAACATGTACAACACCTTGGTTTGTTTACAGGGATTAAACTTGGTTTGATGCCGGAGACCTGTTGTTTTGTAGATTAAACAAAAACCAAAACTGATGACTATTGCCGATTTTGCCGATGAGTACTTTTCCCAGATTTGTGGATGTTCCATTTTTCGTTGATTTCTTTATTGCGTCTATTTGGTTGTTGTTGTGTTGCAATTCATTGATTAGGGTTTGTGTTTGATTATTGGTCGTTGCTTACGGAGGATTTGGTGCAATGCCTTATTGCAAATAATTTAAAGGGGGCATAATAATCTTGGTGTGTGAGTTTTTTGGAGTCAAAATCATGGTATTATTAATGCATTTGTAGTTTGTCAACCAATCTGGAATCACTTATTCTTTAAAGTTTGAGTGTTTTTTTCTTGTATTTTGTAAGAAAATTGGTTAATATTGAAATTTTTCTTATGAGCAGGCCATTGATACACCATTTAGGGTAATGAAAGAAGGTGGAATGGATGCAATCAAGCTGGAGGGGATGCACCATCAAAGATTTCAGCTGCAAAACACATTGTTGAAGGTGCGATTGCAGTTAGGGGCATGTAGGGTTGACCCCTCAAGCTATTAGTGTTCTTGGTGGATTTAGACCTCAAGGGAGGAATGTTCCCAGTGTTGTGAAGGTCCTTAAACTCTCATCGAATCTAAAGAATTAAGATACAATTTGATTTTATATGTTAAACTTATGGCTTTTTTGGTTAAAAAAATTGTTACAGGTTTTCGACTTTTCTCACAAATAATAATGAAAACTTTTGGCATTTGTAGCATCTACTCCACAGATCCATGTACTTGCCATTTTTTTTTTGAAATCTTGAAGACAGCGTTTTCAATTTCTAAGATGAGGAAGTCCCTGTTTGACCTCAAAAGTCAAAGTATACCAGCTTTTGGGGTGTATAAAATCATCGGTCAAATGATAAATAGACATGGATCTGTTTTGTAGGCTACAACCATATTCCAGGTACCCTTTTTGTTTTCTTTCAATGTTTCCACTCTCCTTTTTGTGTTCAACCTTTTTTTATTTCTTTTGGTATAATTTTAGGTGTACCTAAGTTTAGATTATCAAGAATTCGTCAACAACTTGTAGGTAAATCGATAAGAAAAATGTTAAGTATTTCTGGAATTATTCGACCTACAACATAGGTTTATGCTGATGAAGCAGTTGAGCTGGAAAGGTTATAGCAAGAACCGATAAGCTTTATGGATTCGCATGTGATGTGTTGTATGTTTGTTATTTTTTGTTTGAGTTTTATGGGTGCACACCAGGTGTTCGACGTTTTGCCTGTGTGAGTGATTTTTGGTTTTTGATGGTGATTGTTTGTTGTTTTGTTTAGGTGTTGGTGTAGTAATGTAGAGGCTGCTAATAGGATATATGAGACTAAAGGGCACAAGCATACTAGACCTTTGGCAATTTATGTTGGTGATGTGAAGGATATCGGGCGGTTTGTTGTTACGGTTCATTTCCCTATTGGCTCGCTTGAGCGTCTTCTTCCTGGGCCGGTGACTATGGTGCTGACTCGAGGTTTGGTTACTAACTGTAGACCTTATATGGTCGTTTCAGATTTTCGATAGTTTTTTATATTTGACATATTGGTGGTCATTAACTATTGAAACTTATTGAACTGGCCAAATTGAAGCAAGTCAACTGGTTTGGCATGTTTGAGGTTTTTACGGTTTACTATTTGGAAAAGCGGGTATAATTGTTCCGTTCATCGTTTGAAACTTGGCCCGGATATGTAAAATGAACTGACTGTTTTTTTGGAATATTTATTTATGAATATGTATAATGTTCATGAAAACCATCTTTATCATCTAAAAAAATCAATACAAAGTTACAAACTAAGTATATTGATTTAGAATGACCGGTTCAAACCGCCACAACGAACCCTTTTCGATGGCCTGGCCGACCCAACCAACCCGCCCAGTTTGGTTTGCCGTTTGTAGTAACCGTAGTAGTTAGAGGTCCGGTCTATAATTTTCGTTAAAATCGGATGAACCACACCGGGATCACCTATAAGCTGACGAATAGTGAAGCTTTTCACTTACAACTATGTGTTAAGTCAAGCATTGCAATTAGGGGTATATTCGAGTCTAGCTGAACCCGAGCTTGCCTAACTCGTAAAAATATATTAATAAGTTGTCGGCTCTTGTTGCCTTGCTTATGGCTTGAGTCTTGGCTCAGCTTACATAAGCCTGGTTATTATATCTTTAGTTGGTTTCTTAACTCAGTTCACAAGAGCTTGTGTAAAATTAGAAATAGAATTTTATAGATAAAATTAAAAGTAAAATATCTCTTCAAAACATTATACTTAACTTAATATAGTTACAAAGATACGAAGAATAGCAAGCTATAAATTATAAGTTACAAGTGGTTCATATAGTTGAGTTCTGTTCAAATCGTCAAATGAGCTAAATGAGTACAAAACTAAGGTATATGTGCTCACATTCTTTCTGAACGAACTTAGATAGAGGGACGGCCTTATTTTTTTAAGCTTATGAATACATGATTAAGTTGGTCAGTTGGCCCATGTATTCCAAGTGCCAGTAAAGTAAGCAAGCAAGCAGTTAATCAATTTCATAGAGAAGAAACTAAGGTAAGATCATGTGTTTTATCTTATTGTTGGGTAAATTATTTGATCACTAATTAGTAGTTTATATCAATGTAGGTTGATTTCCATTTTAAGTGCTCAGAAATTATTATTCCAGCCTGTTTACTTAAGAATGAGTCAATTCGGGTTATGTTGTCTACAGTGGGTCAAATGGGTAAATTCTAAAAAAATAACTAAAAATGTAACGGGTCAAATGGTTTGATCAGGTATGTTCCAATAGTAACGGGTCACACGGGTAAACCCTAAATAATAACTAAAACTGTAACGGGTCAATCAGTTTTGTGATCTATTTTGTTTTGGGTGAAATGGAGTCAATAAGTTTCTAGATGAATTGATCTTGTGGAGGGAGCTACCTGGTAACTTCTGCTACTACGAGCCTCATTATGATTCGTTTATGGGTGCGTGTGATTGGGGTTGTGCAACATTGATGGACCATACTTTCGACTAACGTGCACACATATACACGTGAGTGCGTTAGTATTGTTATTAAGTTGTTAATATTTATAGACTTTGGTTGATTACTTATATATGATGCTTGGAGGATGGAGCATCTGGAGAAGGCTATCAAAAGTTGGTTTGTACTTGAGACAACCCGTTTTCAAACATAGTCAATTGTATGTTGCTTTATCAAGGGTTAAAACACGAGATGGAGTAAAGCTGTTAATACTTGACAACGATGGTAAACCTACGAATAAGTAATACTAACGTTGTTTATAAAGAGATCTTCAATGAGTTGTGATTTTTTTGTCCTATTCATGTATTTCAATTATTTCGTGTACTCTCTTACATTTTTGTTAATAATTCAACGTATATAAAAATATAATTTTTACTTCACAATTTTAAAGGACTTGGTTTTTCTGTTTAGCCACCCGTGTAACACACGGGTACTTAGACTAGTATTAGTATAAATAGGCATTGGGTGTAATGGTGTATTGGTTCAATTATAACTCTCAAAAGCACACTTTATTCTCTCAAAACTCAAAACTCAAAAAACGTTCAAAATAGGCTCCCAAAAAATGGCTTCCTAAAGTGGCCATGATCAACTATAGTTCCGGCGAACAATAAACATTACACGACGATGATGTCGCTGAAAAAAAAAGGTAAATTGTTTTCGGATCGTAATTCCTAAAATTATGTTTTTAATGAATTTATGTTTTGTTGCTTTATAATTCCAAAAAAAAATTAAAGAAGAATTTTATGTTGCTTATTTGTGTATATTTAGTTTTTAATTTATTAAAAAAATCATTTTATTTACTAAAACTGTTTAGAAACTAAGTTTGGTTTTGAACAGGTCTCAAACCAACTAAGTTTGATTCCCACCAGTTGGGGGTTTTCCATTCCATGAAATCATTTCCGACCCAAACCAGTTTCTCCACCATCGGTTTTGAGAATTTTTACGAGAATCTGAACTTGTTTAGCGTTTCAACCCGAAAATGTGCACCCTATTAACCAAACTAGTGGCATGTAGTATGCCTGCGCTTCACGGTGGGTAACATTTGTTGTACTAAAGTGTGCAATGGTAAGCATGCCGGATAGCACATGCGTATTGTACGTATACGTTTGCAATCTGACTTCTCATCAGTAAAACACATTTTGATCCATTATCAACGGAATATAAACTGCTGGAGTCTCCAATCTATTTTTTGGATATGTTTTTCTAGCAAAAGTCAAATGAAAACCATTTGACTATTGTAAGTCAACTGAGTGTTGGTGCAATAAAATGTTTAACATGCGGGTCTACAGTCATAATATATTAAATGTAAGTATTAATCTCTTAATATTGTTGAAGTATCTCATTTATTAGTATAGTACTTCGGCTCTTGGATTATGATGTATGCATAACAATGGTAGTTAGTATGACTTTCACGGTCTTCATCAACTATTAGATCTTGACATGGTTAGTATAGTTCACTTCGCGAATACTACAAACCAATGCATCAAATTTGTCTCGCGTTTTTCAATACTTCGGTTGTCTCAGTTTCTTGTAAACTTAACATATCAACAATATAAAACCAATGACCGTTGCACAACCACATATTATCTCTATTTCACCCTTCTCGTTCAAGTGTCGTTATTTTTAACCAAATTATCAAATGCTTTTTTATCCAAAAATCTAGAACTCACATCAAGTATGGAGTTGAAATGCACAAAAAATCTACACTACAAATAAGTTAACCCTTAAGGCTAAACGGTATAGGGTCCGGCAGGCTCCTGCGCCAGGCCAACACACCGCCCCCTAGGGTCGGCCCCTGTAACACCTCGAAAATTCACGTCCTATAATGTGTTGACACATGTCATAAATTTGAATGTGTGTAAGAATGTTTTTAAAGGACTAAAGTTGACAAACCTGGAAAGTATGTGAATATACGGGTTCTAAATGTCAACAGTGAATAAATATAATGTACATTAACCTTACATGATGCTCGTACCTTCAAACGAATAAATCATGGATCATACGAATCTAAATATGAAAGAAAGTGAGAGATTACAAACTACAGGGATTAAATGTGTCAACATGTTTAAGTTATACCTCTGAGTGACCTTTTTGACAAACCCGAAGCTTTGTAACGGTTAATTATGCTCACTAGAATGCACGATATAAATTTCATAAAGTTTCGTTATCATATGAGAAAGTTATGATAAAATTCGTGTTCGAGGGGTTAGAAGCGTCAACATGGAAATTTAGGAGTTTTCGGGTAAACACAAAGTGACCAAGGACTTCACAAAGTAGGTATAAGTCTTAAAGCTCTTATATGTCAATTTTAGAGGGCTCATGGTGCAAAACAAGAGGTGAAAACGACCTTTAGGAGGACCGGGGACTGAAATGCAAATAATGGAAACATGTTTGGCAGGTCACCATATGCTCGCATAGCGCGAGCACTAGACCCCTATGCCGTCGCACTACGCGACGGCCTTGTCTGATCAGAAATGTTGCACAGTTGTCTGTTCAGCTCTTAACCGACTCCAAGTGACTTGTTTCAATACAATGGGCTTCCTAAACTGGTTTGAGGCTATAGGGGACACTTGCAAACATCCATGAACATTTATAGACTTACATGTCAACAATTAAATGAGTTTTGATCAATATATAAAGTCCCACAAAGTTGCAACTTTGTGTTCATTCATTCCTTTCAACATCTGAGCATTCCTGGAGCACAAGGACCATCCTCAAGCATTCCAAATCGTTCATAGGACTTGTGTAAGTATCCTCAACCTTCCTTGTTTAAGTTTTGCTTAGTTTATAGCCTTAAAGTCAAACCGTCGTAAATAACGGTTGACTTATTAATTAATCGCTAATGGTCCAGCGAATAGGCAAACTTAAGGTAGTTATAAGTTGGTAATTATGTGGGCTTTAAACCCTTAAAAGGGCACCCACCGATTCTCGTCCTAACTAGGTCATTTGTCGAGTCAAAGATGATTAGAAAAAGTCAACAGAAATGCTAAACTTTGATTTAACGCATAATTAATATTGTAGAAGGCTTGTAACCTGTTTTAACACTCATATAACTTAGTAATCAATGTAAGAACATGTCTAAACATGTTTGATCCGACAATTTTCAGCTTAGGGTCGATTCGGAACCGAAAGACGCATAGTTTGACTTTTGCTTTGACTTCAGTTCTGACCCGACTTAGATAAGTTTGGAAATGCCTTAGAGCTTCCTTAGGACCAGGTCACATGATGGTATAACCCCCTGTGATTGGTTCGTTGTTAGTCCGATTCGTTTACACGTTTCCGTTAAATGCCTAACGTTAACCATAATGCCCTTTTGACCTTAAAACGAGAATTTTGAATATATGAAAGGACAATAATCTTTGTTACTAATTTATAAACATGTCCCTAAAATTTCACATCAGTTGGAGGTCTGGATTAGGAGTTATGCTCATTAGCGTAATCATAACGCCTTTTATTAATTAAACGGCGTAATTAGCGTATAGCCTATCTAAACCCAATCTTTGATACCAAAATTTTTACCCACTGATAAAATATAATATTTTGGGATTTTTGAATATTTTTAATTAATTTTAGGCTGAGCATAACATAGGGTTGTAGCTTTATGTCGGTTAATGCCGGTTTTGCCCTTTCGGGCTATAAAATGAGTTTTACAAATCCTTTTGACCCCAAACCTTTTTCTACTGATCTAATATGATAAATAAAATATTTTGAGCCTTCTGGAATAATAAAAATATCAGCCTTCCTTTGAAAACCCGGAAATGGCTCCAAATCGCCTTTTTAAGCGTTTTTAACGCATAGTATGTATCAAGACCATTTTATAAATATAAGACTTGATACCCTACCATTATAACTTATTAAATTAAGTATTTTACTGATTACATCGGAACCGAAACCCAGATTTATATTTGAACTCTCTTAAAATCTTTAAATTGACCAAAATACCCCTACGGGGCTTAATTGGAGATTAAACTCGTTTTGGGCATAATGGAAGGTATCCTACTGATATCACAACATACCTAAGGCATATTAACTTAGGAAACTTGTATATAATTCTTATGGTTACCCATTACGCTTCTTGCGCGTTCGGTTCGGTTTATGTAATAGTTTGCATAAATTAGCCGAAACGGGTCAAACCTTATCGTTATTATCTCAAAATCCAGAATGTGTTTAGATTACCCATATTATACAAGTCTTCAAACTTGTCGGGTCTAAATCACATTCTATTCCGGTATTCGCCTTATCATGCGTTTGAACCATATCTTCCTCTTGAAAACTAATCGGTCTAAGTCAAGGCTTAATTAAAGACCCGTTAGGATTCTAATAGGTTATTAAAAACCTTCGTTCCAGATTTAGGAGCCCAGTAAAAGCTATCTTTACTTGCTGATTTGATACGGCTGGGATTGAATTTATATTTAGCTCAGGTAAATACTTTTAACTTATTTTCCCTTATACGGGCTTGGGGTACGGTATATAAAATACCGCTTGGTCGGGCATTCGACCTTAACCGATTGGTGGTTAAGTATTATCGAGATGACCCGTTTAAATTGTTTTGTTTGCTTAAAGCCTTTGGGGGGTTAATGATCATGTCCCGGATATCCCTGGCATCATTTTACGAAATGGCCACGACCTCAGCACGGGGCGTAGGCGTACGCCCGTCGGTGTCTCATATAATTAATGTGGTGTGTCTATTGATCTTTAACCCGGCACGATCCGGGCTACTGAACGCATAAGGAACATGTAATTCTTTTACAAGTTTATATATATTAAATAATTATCCCAAGTTATAAAATGTTTATGCCATGTGCATCCAAATCAATTTTTAATCATTTTCAAAATGAGTCGGTTTATTGTATTTACCAGTGTAAACTGACGTATTTTCCCAAAAAAGGCTAAGTGCAGGTACTAATCGGAATAGGCTGGCTACTCCTAGCATCAATAAAGAGTCTCGCAAGCTTAGATGCCTAAAGTCTATTGAACAGTTTTTCCTTTTATTTGATCCGCATGTGGATCCTTTACTTTCCGTTGTAATACTTGATATTACTTTATATTCGGATTTTAATATACTTATCTTTTGCTTCCGCTGTGCATTTAAATATTGTGTTGTTTGACCATGATGATATAAACTACGTCACGATACTCCCCACCGGGTCCACCGGTGATACGTGGAAATATCGGGGTGTGACAGGTTGGTATCAGAGCCAACATTGAGTGAATTAAACACTAGCCTTTTGTGTTTAATCTCAATGACACATTAGCACATTCCTTGACCTTCTGAGTCTAGACTTAACATAGGAATAATCTCAATCCTAATCAGGAAACTTTGCTTCCAAATTTTTTTTGGCTACGTCGCCAAGCGAAGAAGTTGTAATAGGAATTCTCCACATCAGGAGCCTTGAAATGCTGAGCTTCGTACCGCGGCCAGAGTGAAACGTGCAACCAAGGAGAAAGCATTCAGAAATAAAATGAAGAAGAAACTCCTTTTTGCTGAAGATCGTTTCCTTAATAGTCCTTCTAAGGACATATTTATTTTTCAGTCCCTTCAAGGACAACATTATTCCTTTCAAAGTCCCTTTTAGGGCAAACCTGAATTTTTTTTTATAATGGAATGACTGAATTTTCATCCTAAACATGAAATATGAAATAAATGAAAAATAACATTACTTTTATAAGATCTACCATTATAAAAAAATGGCAAAATCTAAAAGGGGCAAGACCTAGCCACGTGTTATTTTAAGACAGGGCCAAGACGGTAGTTCCTCAATTAGATTCAGATCCTTATTAACATCTTGATTTAGAATTTGTTCTGCGTTAGTTATTAAAAAGAATCTTAAAGGTAAACCTAGCCTATATTACAAGGCCAAGATGGTAGAACCTATTCAAGAGATTCAAATCCCTGTTAACACCTGCAACATGTTAACATTCCTGGCAGACGTGGTTCGATAAAACCGCATGAGTCATCCTTAAATTGGATTACTCCACTTTTCCTTATTAAAATTAGAGTTAAATGCCATTTTAGTCCCTGTGGTTTGGGCCATTTTGCCAGTTTAGTCCAAAGGTTTCATTTTTAACCTGTGGGTCCAAAAATGTTTCACAGTTGCCATTTTAGTCCACTGGGTTGACTTCATCCATTTTTTCTGTTAACGAGAAGGCCAATTCAGTCATTTTGAATGTAATTCTGTTAACTAAAAGGGCAATTCAGTCATATAAAATGACCGAATTGGCCTTCTCGTTAACAGAAAAAATGGATGAGGTCAACCCAGTGGACTAAAATGGCAACTGTGAAACCTTTTTGGACCCACAGGTTAAAAATGAAACCTTTGGACTAAACTGTCAAAATGGCCCAAACCACAGGGACTAAAATGGCATTTAACTCTTAAAATAATCATCCCTTAAAAGGGAAGTGCCCACGGGCTATAATTAACGTCCTCTGAGACTAAAGACAGTGGTAGCCTACAACTCCCTGTCAAGAAAAGGCAGTGAACAACGTTCGAGCCTAAATACTTTGATTCTACGAGAATCATGGCTTATAAATTAAACTTGTCCACGTGACTAAGCCTTTTGTGCTATTACTAACTTATAATTTAGGATTAATAGTGAAAATCCTGAATAAAATAAATATCATTCCTTTCCTGCCAGTATAAATATTAAAAGAGAATCTTAAAAGGTATAACTTAGCTTGAACGTCATTAAAGACCTAGCTAAGATGGTAAAACCTGTTTAAAAAGAGATTCAGATCCTTGTTAACATCTGAAAACATGTTAACACTCCCGGCAACAGTGATGCGATAAATCACACTTGTCATATTTATATTAGGAATTTTCCAAACCCCTTATTTTAGCGTAAATGATCAAGAGGGATCATGGCTAATAAACGTCGAACATGATGTACACATCAAAACATCCATTTTGGGATGTATACCTACGGGCAAAGATGAATGCATGAAAAAGATAGTTTTATTTCATAACTCCTTGTCAAGACAATGAACTATGAAATTTTCCGATCCAAAGGAATCATCGATTATGTTTTAAATTTTTCCCTAGTGACAAGGCCCTTGTGCCATCAAGAGTCCTTTGGAGCAAGCTTGTGCTTTATATATAAAATGTCGATACGACATTGACAGCCGTGATTTATGTCCCATGTCTAATAAATAAGAAGGATTATATTTCGTTTACACGCCAAGGATGGTTTATTTAAAAACCTAGGCAAAACATAATCAAATAAATTTAATACTATCTATTCGCCTATATGGTTAAAGTATACCATGGCTATTTAATCATCAAATTCGACAATTCACCATATAATTAAACAAATTATTATTACATGGTTTGTAGCCTTCAAAGCTTCACCATGGCTGACCCATCTGAAGGTCACAATCATCCAGTCGATCAGAATAATGATGCAAGACTGAACTTAACGGGCACCGAGCTACAGGCTATGTTAGACACAGCCGTAAACAACGCTGTGGACCGTGTGTTAAAGGATCATAAGCGAAAGTGTGATAATACCCCAAATAAGGGTTATAAAAAGGGTAAGACCGGTACAAACTATAACCGGTCCAAGCCAAAGGAGGCAAAACCCGAATGTAAAACCTGCAAGAAGAAGCACTTCGGAAAATATTTCTATGATCGGACTATAGGACGTGTCATCTATAAGGGGACGGATCACAAGACCCACGAATGCAAGGGCTTGAAGGACAACCAGCAGTTAGGTGAAAAGACCAGATGCAAAACCTGTAGGAAATACCACCTCGGGAAATGCAGATTTGAATCTCAGCCTTCACCTTGTGGAATCTGCAAGTCCAAGGAGCATAAGACCTTGGATTGCAAGAAGATGGGAGATGCGACCTGCCATGGTTGTGGAGAAAAAGGGCACATAAAGACCCGCTGCCCAAAGAAGGCGACTAAAGGAAAAGGCACTTTAAATGCTCAAGCTAAGCCTTGTGGAATTTGCAATGAGGAAGGGCACAAGACTTTGGAGTGCCAAGACATAAAGGACGCAACCTGCTATGGTTGCAATGAAATAGGGCACATCAAAACTAATTGCCCTAATAAAACCAAGAAGTCTGACAAGGCTAAGAAGACTGAAGATGGGGACTCTCCAATGAATGCCCAAGAGGCCGTTCATGATGAAGATGTCACAACAGGTACTTTCCTTATCAATGACGTTTATACTAAAGTATTATTTGATTCAGGTTCAGATAAGTCTCTCGTAGACAATAGATTTTTGAAAATCATTAAATCTGCCTGTTAAAACTCTAAACGTTAAGTATAAAGTAAAATTGGCCGATAGTACCTCAGAGACTGCTTCAGCAATATTAGATGGATGTTTTATATCCATTAGGAATCATTCTTTTCTTCTGTCCTTGTTCCCATTAAAATAGAGGGACTCGATGTAATAATATAAAATGGGTTGGTCATCCTGTAACCAAGCCCATACTTTATGCGATAAGAAGCAAGTAGTCATCATGACCCCTTTGTGGTGAGCCTTTGGGTATGGATTGCCTAGGCAATCCATACCCAATTCAAGGAGACACTGGGTATGGATTGCCTAGGCAATTGTTGAATATGGTAATTAGTACCAAAACTTCGAGTATGGAAAACTCAGGAGAGACACACAACAGTCGCGAGGCTGGGGATGCAACAAATGTTAATGGTGCATCCAAGGTGAACCTCAATGTTAATAGAGTTAATCTCCAAAACTGTAATTAACGCAACTATTAGAAAGGCTATAAGAAAAATTCATGAAAAGGCTCAAGAAGCCAATTACTGCTCGCTTTAAAACACATGTCACTGCTCATGAGAAGAGCTTTATTCATACTTCAATTGCGAAGGAGAAACCAAACAAAATCATATATGCCAAAGAGCCCATTCTTTTTAGGATGTACTTAAAAGTACTTCGTCTCTTGGAAGTCAAGAGACTTCAATATTAAAAAGGTACCATCGATTGCAAGAAATCGTTAGATGAAGTAGAAACCATTAGGTATATCAGCGGTTATGCTGGAAAGGACATGGTGAGGTATACATCACAGTCATTCGATGGCAATACCCTTAATTAGTAAGGACATTAATGAAATCCTCAAGAAGGATCCTCTTATACATTGTGGGATGGTCCAAGTTTTAAGGACCTTATTAGAAAAACCTAGTATCCGCTTCGCGAAATGGGAAAAAGATGGAATAAGAATTTTCTGACTCTCGCCATAAAAGTTCTAGATTGTCGACAGTAAGTCGCAAATTTTAATTCATTGGCTGAGTTAGTGCTCTTTTCAATTTACCCAAAATCTAAGCTTAATGCAAATGATTATGGGTGGTTAGTATCGAAAATAAGAGGGCACATTAAGGTTTCAAAGCCTGCTCATTATAAACCCATTATGGATCTATCTCAGCTACTCACGTTGTATAGACTAAGAAACAACCAGTCAAAGCTGAGACTACCCTGAAATTTGTCAAAGATTTTACAGCTAAGTTTAAAAGGGATTAAGAATGGAGGCGTTTAACCCTCCTAATGAATAATTAGGGATAGCTCACGTTAATAATGACACCAGATAAAACCCTTATTGTGATTTTTTATTGCTAAGAGTTATGTTGGGTTCAGGTACTGCTAAGTCTCTCATAAGATCTTAAGCTTAGCAAACTTTTAGAAATTTTCCCGTACGAACCCCAGATATTAAGTGTAAGATAAAACTTACAGGTGAAATCATAAGAACCATTCCTTATGTTCCTGTTAGAAACCTTCAGGCGTAGAATTTTAGAAGTATCCTCTCTCTAGGTGAAATGCGTCTGCATTTAGAGTTGATATCTCTTTGATCTCTAACGATTGCGAATACCAAACGGTATGATAAAAAGCGCCATATGAGAATTGGTATATCTTAACATGTTCCATAGATTGCTTCCATGCCTAATCAGTATGGAGGTTTAATGCATGGGACCACAAAGATATTCCGATGGTCATAGAGTACTAAAGTCAGCTAATGGTATTCAAAGGAGATATCCAGAATGGAATTGTCCAAGTAAATGATCCAGATCAAGGAGTTCGTGGACTCGTAACGTAAATGTGTCACTTAATTGACACAAACAATGGTGGATGAATTGGAGCCTGAGATTTGTAAAAATCTCTGTAACCTCCTTGTACCTTGATTATCTTCTCCTAATATTACCCTGTTTACCCTTGAGAGGCAGGTAGAGTTAAGGTTTATATCCCATTTAAGGCGGTATTATTATAAAATCACCAAGACGGTTAGTACCATCATTGGAAGAATCGAAACCCTGATTAACTAAGTTTTAAAATAGAGGGTTCATATAGCCTAACTCAATATCCTGAGAATTCGGTATAGTTAATTATGAAAGACGGTTCATTTTGCTTATACATTATTACCGCAACCCTAATTAGGCAACAATTAAGAATTTCCATCAGCTGCCCAGGATCGTCGATCTGTTCGACTAACGGCAAGGATTAGTTATTCCTTAAATTAGTTAAGCAGTGGTTGGAATAACCATCTCACCTTAAGATGAGATTTTCTATAATAGTTGATATATAAGCATCAAGGTTGCTCCTTTGGAGACCTTGTATAGACGGAATGTAAACATCTATTGTTAGGACAATAGATTGGCAAGTCCAATTATCAGAATCTAAAAGTTGTATTGGAAACAACAAATAAGATCACACAAATTCATAATCATCAGTAAGATGCCAGTATTCGGCAGAAAATCAAGGATTAATGAAAATAGCAAACCTCCTAATTTCTTGTTAAGGAATAAGGTTCAACAAAAGATGTCACCCAGGAAGGGTGTGCCAAATTTGTTAAATTATCAGGCTAGTTAAGCTCTGAATATATAGAATCATTTGAAGGAAATCGAATGTATCAAGATCAAGTAGCTTATAAGCTAAAACCTATTTAAGGAGCTTGGCGGAGCTCGCAATACATTGCACACTGGTGACTGAAGGATGTGTTTCGCCAATAAGTTAAGAAGCACTATCACATAATGATATGCAGATTATGATATGATAAGCAACCTGCATCGATTAAGGATCGACAGGTTAAGAAACTCCAACAGGATACATGTACCTAATATAAAAGTCGCTTTGGGAGCATGGAGAGACTCCAGATATGTTATAGAAGTTAAGTCCATTATGCGACAAAAAGTACTTCCAGCATCTTAGCAAATCTCGAGGTCGAGATTTCTTTTAAGGGGGTGAGGATGTAACACCTCGAAAATTCACGTCCTATAATGTGTTGACACGTGTCATAAGTTTGAATGTGTGTAAGAATGTTTTTAAAGGACTAAAGTTGACAAACCTGGAAAGTATGTGAATATACGGGTTCTAAATGTCAACAGTGAATAAATATAATGTACATTAACCCTACATGATGCTCGTACCTTCAAACGAATAAATCATGGATCATACGAAACTAAATATGAAAGAAAGTGAGAGATTACAAACTATAGGGATTAAATGTGTCAACATGTTTAAGTTATACCTCTGAGTGACCTTTTTGACAAACCCGAAGCTTTGTAACGATTAATTATGCTCACTAGAATGCACGATATAAATTTCATAAAGTTTCGTTATCATATGAGAAAGTTATGATAAAATTGGTGTTCGAGGGGTTAGAAGCGTCAACATGGAAATTTAGGAGTTTTCGGGTAAACACAAAGTGACCAAGGACTTCACAAAGTAGGTATAAGTCTTAAAGCCCTTATATGTCAATTTTAGAGGGCTCATGGTGCAAAACAAGAGGTGAAAACGACCTTTAGGAGGACCGGGGACTGAAATGCAAATAATGGAAACATGTTTGGCAGGTCACCATATGCTCGCGTAGCGCGAGCACTAGACCCCTATGTCGTCGAGCTATGCGACGGCCTTGTCTGATCAGAAATGTTGGACAGCTGTCTGTTCAGCTCTTAACTGACTCCAAGTGACTTGTTTCAATACAATGGGCTTCCTAAACTGGTTTTGAGGCTATAGGGGACACTTGCAAACATCCATGAACATTTATAGACTTACATGTCAACAATCAAAGGAGTTTTGATCAATATATAAAGTCCCACAAAGTTGCAACTTTATGTTCATCCATTCCTTCCAACATCTGAGCATTCCTGGAGCACAAGGACCATCCTCAAGCATTCCAAATCGTTCATAGGACTTGTGTAAGTATCCTCAACCTTCCTTGTTTAAGTTTTGCTTAGTTTATAGCCTTAAAGTCAAACCGTCGTAAATAACGGTTGACTTATTAATTAATCGCTAATGGTCCAGCGATTAGGCAAACTTAAGGTAGTTATAAGTTGGTAATTATGTGGGCTTTAAACCCTTAAAAGGGCACCCACCGATTCCCGTCCTAACTAGGTCATTTGTCGAGTCAAAGATGATTAGAAAAAGTCAACAGAAATGCTAAACTTTGATTTAACGCATAATTAACATTGTAGAAGGCGTGTAACCTGTTTTAACACTCATATAACTTAGTAATTAATGTAAGAACATGTCTAAACATGTTTGATCCGACAATTTTCAGCTTAGGATCGATTCGGAACCGAAAGACGCATAGTTTGACTTTTTCTTTGACTTCAGTTCTGACCCGATTTAGATAAGTTTGGAAATGCCTTAGAGCTTCCTTAGGACCAGGTCACATGATGGTATAACCCCCTGTGATTGGTTCGTTGTTAGTCCGATTCGTTTACACGTTTCCGTTAAATGCCTAATGTTGACCATAATTCCCTTTTGACCTTAAAACGAGAATTTTGAATATATGAAAGGACAATAATCTTTGTTACTAATTTATAAACATGTCCCTAAAATTTCACATCAGTTGGAGGTCTAGATTAGGAGTTATGCTCATTAGCGTAATCATAACGCCTTTTATTAATTAAACGGCGTAATTAGCGTATAGCCTATCTAAACCCAATCTTTGATACCAAAATTTTTACCCACTGATAAAATATAATATTTTGGGATTTTTGAAGATTTTTAATTAATTTTAGGCTGAGCATAACATAGGGTTGTAGCTTTATGTCGGTTAATGCCGGTTTTGCCCTTTCGGGCAATAAAATGAGTTTTACAAATCCTTTTGACCCCAAACCTTTTTCTACTGATCTAATATGATAAATAAAATATTTTGAGCCTTCTGGAATAATAAAAATATCAGCCTTCCTTTGAAAACCCGGAAATGGCTCCAAATCGTCTTTTTAAGCGTTTTTAACGCATAGTATGTATCAAGACCATTTTATAAATATAAGACTTGATACCCTACCATTATAACTTATTAAATTAAGTATTTTACTGATTACATCAGAACCGAAACCCAGATTTATATTTGAACTCTCTTAAAATCTTTAAATTGACCAAAATACCCCTACGGGGCTTAATTGGAGATTAAACTCGTTTTGGGCATAATGGAAGGTATCCTACTGATATCACAACATACCTAAGGCATATTAACTTAGGAAACTTGTATATAATTCTTATGGTTACCCGTTAGGCTTCTTGCACGTTCGGTTCGGTTTATCTAACTAGTTTGCATAAATTAGCCGAAATGGGTCAAACCTTATCGTTATTATCTCAAAATCCAGAATGTGTTTAGATTACCCATATTATACAAGTCTTCAAACTTGTCGGGTCTAAATCACATTCTATTCCGGTCTTCGCCTTATCATGCGTTTGAACCGTATCTTCCTCTTGAAAATTAATCGGTCTAAGTCAAGGCTTAATTAAAGACCCGTTAGGATTCTAATAGGTTATTAAAAACCTTCGTTCCATATTTAGGAGCCCAGTAAAAGCTATCTGTACTTGCTGATTTGATACGGCTGGGATTGAATTTATATTTAGCTCAGGTAAATACTTTTAACTTATTTTCCCTTATACGGGCTTGGGGTACGGTATATAAAATACCGCTTGGTCGGGCATTTGACCTTAACCGATTGGTGGTTAAGCATTATCGAGATGACCCGTTTAAATTCTTTTGTTTTCTTAATGCCTTTGGGGGGTTAATGACCATGTCCCGGATATCCCTGGCATCATTTTACGAAATGGCCACGACCTCAGCACGGGGCGTAGGCGTACGCCCGTCGGTGTCTCATATAATTAATGTGGTGTGTCTATTGATCTTTAACCCGGCACGATCCGGGCTACTGAACGCATAAGGAACATGTAATTCTTTTACAAGTTTATATATATTAAATAATTATCCCAAGTTATAAAATGTTTGTGCCATGTGCATCCAAATCAATTTTTAATCATTTTCAAAATGAGTCGGTTGATTGTATTTACCAGTGTAAACTGACGTATTTTCCCAAAAAGGCTAAGTGCAGGTACTAATCGGAATAGGCTGGCTACTTCTAGCATCAATAAAGAGTCTCGCAAGCTTAGATGCCTAAAGTCTGTTGAACAGTTTTTCCTTTTATTTGATCCGGCTGTGGATCCTTTACTTTCCGTTGTAATACTTGATATTACTTTATATTCGGATTGTAATATACTTATCTTTTGCTTCCGCTGTGCATTTAAATATTGTGTTGTTTGACCATGATGATATCAACTACGTCATGATACTCCCCACCGGGCCCACCGGTGATACGTGGAAATATCGGGGTGTGACAGCCCCGTCTTATCCGGCACATCCTCGACGCCCAAGACGGGCCAATTTTTCATAAATAAAGCCGTTGGAAAACGGCTAGTTTTTAATAAATATTTTTTCACTCCCACTGTATAAATATATACCCTTTATCCCCCCCTTTTCAACCCAAATCTTTCAAATCTCTCTCACTTTTTTACACTATTTAATTTTTATAAAGTTTTAGGCATGTCCTCTTCATCATCGTGGTGTTCGCCATCTTCGGGCGATGGCAATTTGTTTTTACGAACCCCGTAATGCTGGCCATCGTTTTGAATAACCCCAACTTTCATGAATTAGCCAATAGCACTCCTAACTTGTTAAAAAATGAGATATTGGATTTAAATAACCTCAACTTTCACCAATTAGCCAATAGCACTCCTAACTTTTGATTTGTACAACACCCCTCCTCGCTTTCAACTTATTTTCCGATATTACTTCCAAACTAACTGAACTTTAACCCAGTTAGATTTTTGCTGATGTGGCAGCTGATTTGGTATTTTAATGACGTTGCATTTGACTTGGCTTTTTTGATGACGTGGCAGCTGATGTGGCACTGGTTTGGTGACGTGGCATCTGACGTCAACAAACTGGGTTAGTGTTGGGTTAGTTTGGGAGTGATATCCGAAAGTAAGTTGAAAGTTGAGCGTGGTGTTGTACAAATCAAAAATTGGAAGTGCTATTGGCCAATTGCTGAAATTTGAGTTATTTAAATCAACCAAAACTAAAGGTAATATTAATGGAGTTTCGACTAAAAATCATGACTTCAAGAATACCTGTTTAATCAAACCAAAAGATGATGTGAAAAGGAGACCCTCAGCTCATTAGTATGAATCCTATATATAGAATCACTATTCTCTTCATATTTTAGATAATCAGATGAATTGAATGATTCAATGTGTATGCTCTTATGATTCTTACAGTAAGAACAATTTTAGGGAAACTAAAGTAAGAGCATTCCAATTTGGTTACCTATATCCATAGGGAGATAATTATTGACACGACATGAAACACGACACGGAAAAAACAAGTTTTGGGTCGACTAACATGACCTCGTTGAAAACGTATCCGGTTTGGGCTGACCCCTATAAAAACGGGTTGACCCTTTTAACTTAAACTGTTTAAGTATTTTCAAAAAATTATAATGTTTTTCCTTTTCCATGTTTCTGAAGATACACTTGCATGGTTCTTATAACTTGATTTATTTATTATATGGTTAGCCATATTAGTTTTGACACAACATATTATCTTCTTGTCACGCTCTTACTAATCTATTAAAAACGTTATCGATAACCCGCTTATAACCCAACAACCGCTTATAACTCGTCAACATGTACGACTAACTTAAAAAATGAGTTAAACAAATTGGGTTCAAGTTGACTCAAATTTGTGTGTGTGCAAATTAAGGTTGGAATATTTGACAAGAATAATAATATGGATTGGGTTAGGGTTGTACATGTCTGTCACACCCCAACCGATGGCGGAATCATCGGGGCGCGGCACTGAGCGAAACAGATTGTCCAAGAGAATCCA
Source organism: Helianthus tuberosus (assembly GCA_030545235.1). Lineage (NCBI taxonomy): Eukaryota > Viridiplantae > Streptophyta > Magnoliopsida > Asterales > Asteraceae > Helianthus > Helianthus tuberosus. The sequence goes on from CM060422.1 coordinate 32,509,872, forward strand.
TAACAACTACTAGTGACAATATATTAATCGTTAACGTCCCATACCATCAACATATAGAGCATAAACAGTTATTACAGACATTGTTCTCAAAGACAAATTGTTCCGACAACTCAGATTTTATTGAATGACGTTTCTAGACCACCTACTTCGTTCATCATAGCAGACACAACATCCTAAACACCTGTCACATATGTTAAAATAAAGTCAATACACAGAGTGTAAAGGTAAGTACACAAGTTTAATAGTATATAGTATAGCGAAAACGTTTACGCATAACCAGCATGTAGCACGTAGAAATATGAAGCAAATAAGCTATCGACAATGACTTATGCAACCGACATGAATGCGAGTGTAGAATGCGCAACAAATTATCACCATTATGACCATGTGAAGTAAAACCCTTAACAACCCCCTGTCCACGACAGGTGCTGAGTCCAAACTATAGTACTATCGTTGCTAAGGTGTCAGGCAACAATCACTATGTAAACATAACATACAAGCATTCATCAAAACACGTATAACATGCAAGAGCGGTTAACGTATGTAACACACAAAAGTGCGTTAAGCAAAAAGGGTTCGAGTATACTCACGTAGTGTGTCTAGCTAGTAAACACAGTACTTGGATTGAAGGGAGCGCGTGAGAGTTAGCCTGAGTACAGAACGATAGCGTGAGCGTTGAACAGCGTGTAAACGGTGCGTTGAACGAGATAAGTGTCGGATGGTAAGTCGATCGGATGATCATCCAGATGGATGGTCATCCGGACGGATGACCATTCGATCGGTTGGTCATTCGATCGGGGAAGTATGTTTGTAAAATGTTTCAACTTTTAAAGTTTTTGTTGTAGTATAATTCAAGTCATTCGATCGGATGGGATGGCCATTCGATTGAAAGTGATATTCTTTGAAGTTTTGCAGAATTGTTTAAGTGTTGAACTTATAAAGGGCAGCCACTTGGTCGAATAGTCATTCGATCGGATGGTCATCCGATCGAATGGCTATTCGATTGAGCAACTCTTTTGTTTGAAAACTTGTAAAATCAGTTAAGTTAAAAGTTTTGCGGTTTAACGGAGACGGCGTGACAGCGTGTGAAACAACGGAAACCACACTAAGTCTAGCTCAGTCGATCGGATGGGAATCACCCCGTTCGATCAGACTCAACTGTTCCTGATGGAGTTTCATGTTCAAGAATCGATCGTCTCTTCGGTGGAATTCCGTTCTCAGGTCGGTTCTCAACTAGAGAATGAGTAGAGAGCCTGAATGAGTCTAGACTTCACCAATTTTGAGTAAAAAAGTGAAGAATGTTGAAGAAAAGTTTGAAAAGAGATGAAATCAATTGAAAATGCTTAGATGTTGTTGAAATTTGTGTTAAAACATGTAGAAATCCTTTAGATCTAAACTAATCTCGGTGGGATGATGTCACACTTCAGTGTTCATAAGAAACCGAGGTGACGTCACCCTAGAGTAGTCCGAATCAGGCGATTTCATGGTGAAAAGTAGTGATTCTTGTGGAGAAGATGATAGAGATGTGTGCAATTGTCACACCCCAACCGATAGCGGAATCATCAGGGCGTGGCACTAGGCGAATCAGATTGCTCAAGAGAATCCATAACAACTAAATCGCGACAGTATTTATTGCATTTGTTATCCCATACTAACAATCAGTACAATCACATAAGTTATCACATATTTCTTGTCCTCTCGAACAATACAAATCTGACAACCTAGATTTTAGGTGAGTTTCTAGACTTCCTAGCTTGATTTGATGTAGTCTGCGATCTAACCTGCAACATACGTTAAAATAATGTCAATACGAAAGTATTGGCGAGCATATAGGTTTGATATGTAATAGTGTAATAGATAAAAGCTGCGAATTTCCACATACATAAACGTAATACACGACATATATACTCACAAAACTGATACTACCAGCTAAGTCCTCGAGCTGCGATTGCGATTGCTAAACTAGACCCCGTCGGGAGCAATAGTACTATACTAGTCATGGTGGGACGTCGCGAGTATAAGTCCTAGCCCATATGTAACTAGCATCACGTATAACTATGCACGTAAGTCATTCGCAAGTGATAAGTAGTTTAAGCATTTGATATAATTCGATTTGATAGCAACGTATGTTACACCCAAAGGTGCAAAAGAAAAAAGGGTTCAAGTATACTCACAGTCGGTGCTCAGCAAGCAAACACAACTTGGTTGGATTGAAGGGAGTGCGTCTGAGAATAGCCTGATTACAGATTGATAGCGTAAGCGATGATCGGCGCGTGAATCGGTGCAAAGTGTCAAGGATCGGAAGGTAATCCGATCGGATGGCAATCCGATCGGGTGGCCGGTCGATCGGATGACAATCCATTCGGATGGTCATCCGATCGGGTGACCATTCGATTGGATTGCTACCTCATTGGGAAAGATGTGTTTGTGTATGCTGGTTTTCCTTTTGAAGTTTTCATCGTAGCATTTTGAAAATAGGGAAGTATCTCTACCTTTCAGGTCGGTCGATCGAATGGCCGGTCGATCGGGTGGCAACTCGATCGGGTGGCTGTTCAATCGGACGGTGATCCGATTGGCAAGACACTTTGGTTGCTGACAAGTTCACAGCAGACTGGTCGCTCAGCCGGGTGGAAATCCGATCGGGTGACAATCCGTTGGAACTGATGTGTGATGAGGGTTTGCAAAACGTTTAAGTGTTGAGGATCCAAAAGTCAGCCAATCCGATGGTCGTTCGGTCTGTCACACCCCAACCGATGGCGGAAATATCGGGATGAGACGAAGTGTGTAGATTGCAAGAGACTTCATAACACTAATTGTGACAATATTTAAATAAACCAATTTCATTCCATAAAGTAAATTGTCAACATTACAAGAAATTCAAATACGACAAGTTCAAAGGAAGTACATAACAACATAAGCAAAATCGATACAACATATTAAACCTAAACGTCTATATGTGTATCTAGGCATCAACGCTACTTCATTTCATAGCATTCGTCATCCTCAACCTGTAACATGTTTAAAATAAAGTTCAATGCAAAAGCAAAGGCGAGTATACAAGTTTGATACGTACATGGCATAAAAAAGATGTTTAAACAATTCCCCATAGCAAGCATGTGATACAAGATAAACCTTAAATTCAGCATGTGTCTAACATATCAAACCAATGATGAAACGCAATATGCTCATGACATAACCACAAGTCTACGGCGGGGCGTTAATCCTATAGCGCTATATATGTCACGGATTGGCTCGTACGAAGTTAATGATAAGTCTAACACAAGATGTCCTCAACCCAAGTTTAAAGTATCAAGCAATCACGTTTACAAGCATGTTATAGGAATGTTTGTGCATTTAGGTAAAATGTTCATGTGTAAGTTTTTGATAAGTAAACATGTTACACCCCAAAAAGTGGTAAAAGTAAAGAGGGGAAATTCGAGTATACTCACATAATTTGCTAAGTCTTCCGATTATCCAAGTTGACGATTGTATGAGATTAGGAGGATAGAACACCGACGTCACCCTAGATGGGCAACGAAGGTGTATAAGTAAACGGAAATATGACGGCGGACATGAATGGGAATATAGAGTATAACCCGCGGATATATATGCATATATACATATACATATATATATATACTTTATATAGTTTATGCAAAAATTATAAATTAAGTTTATCAGAAATATTAGAGAATTATTGACAAAATAAATATAGATTTACAATTATTTTATAAAAATACTTGAACTTCGATAAGTTTCGTTTTATAAATAAACACGTATTGTTTTACGGAATTTTACGAAAAACGAGCAGAGTTTCCTCTGTTTTTGGACGATCCCGACAACCAAGTTGTCTTTATGTTTGTCAAAAACTCAATCCATTCAATAGCAATATAAGTGATATATGGCGAATTTTTGTCATGAATAATCACAAATATATATATTATTTGAAACGAAAATGTTGGCATTAACAATATCTTTTTTTGTGCAAAATTAATGTGTGTTCCATAGTTTACCAAAGATAAACGAAACAAACAAACGACGTTGATTGAAACGAAAATGAGTAAAAAGAATCGCTACCGAATGGTGATGTTGACCGTGGTTGACCAACCCGAACCCGCTGGACTGTTGACTATTGTTGACCGAACCGAAGTCGTTGACTCGACAACAAAGCTGATCAGTGTTGACTTTTTAATCAGCCTTGACCCGACAAAACCCGACCAAATCTGAAACGAAACCGAACCTGAACCAAAAGTCCTCAAAGTTAAAACATCAAACCGAAAAATGAAACGAACAAAACCCGAATCGAATGGAACCAGATTCTAACCTGAGTCGGCTGTGATGCGAAACCCGAACCAGAGCCGGAGTCAAACAACCAAAACCGGAGCCCAAGCTCGAGACCTGTACTGCCGGATCCGAAGTCCCTGTCGTCGCCGGAGGAGCGGCTGCGCTGGAACCGCCGCACCCCTATTCCGCTTTCACCACCACCACGTTCAGCACCACCGACCCGTCTTTCTTTCTGCCACTCCACCCCAACAACACCAATAATAACCACCGCCACACCGCGTATGCGGCTGCTGCCGCTGCGCTCTACACCGTGTGCCACCACCGGATGGTGGTGGTGGTCGGTCGGTCGTGTAACAGAGAGGGAGAGGGAAGGCGAGAGTGAGGAGAGAGAGAGGTTGGCAGTGGGTGTGTGGTTGCAGAAGAGATCGAGAGAGGATGAGTTGAAGATGAGGGTGTTTGTCTGAGTTTTGTATGTGAGTGTGTTTAGATTAGGTTCTGGAAACAAAAAGAAAATGAAGGAGAGGTCTCTTTGTGGGTGATGGCTGAATAACAAATGGGGGTTAGGGTTTTGCTAGTCATTTGTCGCAACCCCCGATCCCTTATTCTTGGGAACGGGCGGACGTGATCTCAGAGTTTAGGTGGTATCAGTTATTTTAGTCTTGCAGCGGAATTTACATCAGGACCGTAGTTAGGAAATTGTTTATCAGAGTAAAACCACCTCATTTAATATTAATAATCACAAGGGTAAAACCCAAATTTCTTATTACAATACATTTATAGGGATAAACCCTATTTTATTTAAATTTAAAACATCGTTTATTTGGTAACTTTTATAGCCACATTTTCCCAAGCCTTCAGTGCTCTCCAGCTGGCTTTTTATTAATTGGCTGTCATATTGGGTTACCTGAAACGTGTTTTAAAAACATTTGTCAGTCGGAAATATTGGTGAGTGAATCCCAGTTTAATCAAGTTTAAATAAAAAGTCACAGTGAACAGTATTGAGAGCGATCACATTGTTTATGTCTACACAATTACTCCATTTGGTACTATCAATCCACTGACTTGTGGGTCATATTACACATTGGCTAACTCATTGTCCAATGGTAACGTACTGTCAACCTTGACTTACTACTTACAGTGTAGTAAATTTTGTATACAAAACCCCAACATACCGACAGTAATTGAAGAACTACAAAGACTCAATCACCGCTTAATCGCATTGTAAAACATTTAAGGTTTTGTAAAATATTACAAAAAGGTTATCAAAAAGTGCATAAACTCACATTGCTATCTTAGGCTTCTCGTAAGGGTTTCCTGGATATAATCTATAATTTATACAAATGTACATTGGTTAGTATCATAACCCTTTGAAATTATTAATGATACCCTCCCCGAGACGGGATTCCAACAACTACGTCGGGCAGAACCACGACAGTTGTTACGGAACCCTAAATCAATCGGGCAGCGTAACTATTACGAAACTGGGGTTATAATACTTACAACGGAGCAGAACCTCGCTAATTAGGGGTATAATACCCGACTATAATGCCTCTAATTCAGAAATTGTGATTTGAGAATTGAGAATGAGCGACGGAAAATGAAAACTGGTGCGTTCTATTTATAGTTGCAAAACCCGACTCTCACGCGGCCCGCGTAAAGCACAGGCCAGGGTTACGCGGCCCGCGTCAACCCTGGTCAACATGTAGCTTGTCCCGGTCACCAAGTAGACCCGCCACGATGTCGACACGTGTCAGCACCGGATGTCTCCACGTTTAATGATTTTTCGCGGCCCGCGTCAAAGTAAGCTTAAGCTTACGCGGCCCGCTTGAACTAAAGAAATCAACGGAGTCTGTTCCAGCCTTGATACCGCCCGCGTGAGATGTTGGGGTGGGTCTACGCGGCCTGCCTCAACTCCATTTTTCTTATTTTTAATTTATTTTATATGTTATAATCTATTTCGGGATCGGTTTTCACATACGGGGTGTAATATAAGACATATTGGGATATTTTAAGATATAATAGGGTGTCGTAAAATGAAAGTGTTGGTTTTACCGAGGGTTGTTACATTCTCTCCACCTTATTTTAGAGCTTGTCCTCGAGATCTATTGAAACAAATGTGTATATTTCCTTTGCATTTCTGATTCGAGCTCCCATGTGTACTCAGGTCCTCTTTTGGAGTCCCACTTCACTTTAACTAGAACTAGTCTCTTGTGTTTGAGATTCTTGACTTTCCTGTCTTCAATCTGTAGAGGTCTTTCTACAAACTTGAGTTGTTCATTTACCTCTATATCCTTAAGAGGTACTATTAATGATTCATCAGCTAAACACTTTTTGAGATTAGATACATGAAATACATCATGTATACCTGCCGTTTCCTCTGGCAGTTGTAGCTGATAGGCTACAGGTCCTATTCTTCTAATAATCTCAAAAGGTCCAACATACCTGGGACTTAACTTCCCTCGTTTGATGAATCTTACTACTCCTTTCCAATGAGAGACTTTCAACAATACTTTATCTCCTATATGAAATTCCAATGGCTTACGTCGGTTATTAGCATAACTCTTCTGTCGATCACGTGCTGCTTTCAGTCGTTCCCTGACTTTGATAATCTTGTCGGTTGTCTCTTGCACTATCTCAGGTCCAGATAGTTGCTTTTCCCCATTTCTGCCCAACAGACTGGGGTTCGACACTTACGTCCATAAAGTGCTTCGAATGGTGCAGCATTGATACTTGTGTGATAACTATTATTATAAGAAAATTCTATTAAAGGTAAGTGATCATCCCAATTACCTCCAAAATCAATTACACAAGCTCTAAGCATGTCCTCCATTGTCTGGATTGTTCTTTCGCTTTGTCCATCTGTTTGAGGATGATAAGTTGTGCTCAATTTTAACTTGGTTCCCATTGCCTTTTGGAAACTTGACCAAAAATGAGAGGTAAATCGACTATCTCTATTAGAAACAATTGATAAAGGAATGCCATGTAAAGAAACAATTTCATTTACATATAATTTAGCTAATTGTTCCATACTAATTGTTTCCTTTATTGGTAGGAAATGAGCTGACTTGGTTAATCTATCTACAATCACCCAGATTGTATCATTTCCTTTCTTTGTTTTGGGTAATTTAGTAACAAAATCCATTGTTATTAATTCCCACTTCCATACTGGCATTTCTAATTGCTGTAACAAACCAGAGGGTTTCTGGTGTTCAGCTTTGACTTGTGAACAAGTTAAACATTTAGAAACATAGGTTGCTATGTCTTTCTTCATTCCTATCCACCAGAAATTTTTCCTTAAATCCTGGTACATTTTATCACTACCTGGATGCATCGTATATTTAGATTTATGAGCTTCTTCTAGTATACGATGACGTAGATTTCCTAATTTAGGTATCCACATTCTCTTTTCATGGAATCTCCAAATTCCATCTGTTCCTTGTTTTAATTCTTTCAACATACCTTTTAATTTTTCAGAATCATCCTTGATTACTGATTCTTGTGCTTCTCTTATTTGTTCATTTAAATCTACTTGTAGATTTAATTTAAGAGAACGTACCCTTCTTGGTTTTTCATGATATTTTCGGCTTAAAGCATCTGCCACTACATTTGCTTTTCCTTCATGATACTGGATATCACAATCATAGTCACTAAGCATCTCCATCCAACGTCTTTGTCTCATATTCAACTCCTTTTGCTTGAAGATATACCTTAAACTCTTATGATCAGTGAATATGGTAAATTTACTACCATAAAGGTAATGTCTCCAAATCTTAAGAACAAAAATTATTGCTCCTAACTCTAAATCATGGGTTGAATAATTCTCTTCATGATTCTTAAGTTGTCTAGATGCGTAAGCTATAACCTTTTGTCGTTGCATCAATACACATCCATAACCTAATTTAGAAGCATCACAGTAGACTACAAAGTCTTCAGTTCCTTCTGGTAATGCTAATATGGGTGTATGAGTTAATCTTTGCTTAAGAATTCTAAATGCTTCTTCTTGTTTTAATCCCCATTCAAACTTAACAGATTTACAAGTTAACTTAGTTAAGGGAATGGCTATTCTAGAAAAATCTTGAATAAATCTTCTATAATAACCGGCCAATCCTAAGAAACTTCTAACCTCGGTTGGTGATTCAGGGGTTTTCCATTTAGTAATTGCCTCAATCTTTGTTGAATCTACATGAATTCCTTCATGATTGACTAGGTGTCCAAGGAATTGTACCTGTTCTAACCAAAACTCGCACTTTGAAAACTTAGCATAGAGCTTTTCCTTTCTTAATAGACTTAAAAGTGCGTGCAAATGCTTTGCATGATCCTCTTTACTCTTAGAGTAAATTAGAATATCATCTATGAAAACAATTATGAATTTATCCAAATATGGTTTACATATTCGGTTCATCATGTCTATAAATGCAGCTGGGGCATTGGTTAAACCAAATGGCATGACAGTAAATTCATAATGTCCATACCTTGTTCTAAATGCGGTTTTAGGAATGTCCTCTTCCTGTACCTTTAATTGATGATATCCTGACCTTAAATCGATTTTAGAGAAAAATCGAGCTCCTTGTAGTTGATCAAACAGATCATCGATTCTCGGTAATGGGTACCGATTCTTAATCGTGACCTTGTTCAATTCACGGTAGTCAATGCACATACGCATTGATCCGTCTTTCTTTTTAATAAACAGTATCGGCGCTCCCCATGGCGACGAACTTGGCTGTATAAATCCTTTCTCTAACAATTCATCTAATTGTTTCTTCAATTCTTGCATTTCTGCAGGTGCCAAACGATAAGGTGCTTTGGCAATTGGTGATGTTCCTGGTAGCAGGTGAATTCTGAATTCAACTTCTCTGTCTGGAGGTAGTCCCGGTAATTCTTCTGGAAAGATATCTGAAAACTGTGACACTACTGGAATATCTTTTAGTTCTTTTCCTTTAGTGTTAGTGATTATAGAAATCAAATACACTATAGAACCTTTTCTTATACAACTTGCAGTTTTCATCACAGAGATGAACTTAGTGGACCTAGACGGTTTATCTCCTTTAATTGTGATCGTTTTACCTTTTGGTGAATTTACTTGAATTGACTTTTGATCACACAAAATATTGGCTTTATTGGCTATTAACCAATCCATTCCTAAAACAACATCGAATCCTGCCAGATTCATGGGATATAGGTTTGCTATAAATTTCTGATTCAAAATTTCTATGCTTGTTCCCTGCAAGATTTCAGAAATCCTAACAGTTTCTCCATTGGCGGTTTCTACTAGACATTCTTGTGGTAGTTTAGTTAATGACTGATTTAGAATTTTGCAAAACGAAGTATTGATAAAACTTTGGTTCGCACCAGAGTCAAATAATACTTTAGCAAATATATCATTAACTAAAAACGTACCAGCTATAATGTCTGGGATCATCTTGGCTTCTTCCGCAGTCAGCACAATTGCTCTAGCATTTTTAGTATTCTTGTTGTTTGCAGCTGGGGCCAATTTCGGACAGTTTGGCCTAATATGACCTTTTTCTCCACAGTTGTAGCACAATCCATTGCTGGATTTCTTCCTGCAATTTTCTTCCTTGTGTCCTGGCATCTTGCAATAATTACAAAGAGTGGAGTATTTTCCCGAATGCTTTTTCTTGCAGACCTTGCAGTATGGTGCAGAGGTAGAACCCATATTCTTACGATTAAAATTTCCAGAACGAAATTCTTGAGTAAGCCTTTGGGTTAGGTTTCTCCTCTGATCTTCTTCTCTAGTACGGATTAACTCATCTGTCAAGGTATTTGCTAGTTCTACAGCTTCTTCTATAGTTTGAGGTCTAGCTGCCTTGACTACATGTCTAATTTCTCCAATTGATCCCCAGATATAACAGGAGATTAACACTGGTTCTGGTGAAGCAAGGGTTGGCACTATTCTAGCATAATCAAAGAATATTTTAGTGTGTCCCTTACTATCCACACCAGTCATCCTAAGGTTTAGGAATTTGTTTGCTATCTGTTCCTTTTCATTTGGAGGGCAGAATTTCCTTTTTACCATATTCCTAAATTCTTCCCAATCCATACTATAAACCCTATCACTTCCTCTAGATTGAAGGATAGTGTTCCACCATTCTAAGGCTGCATTCTTAAATAAATTGGAAGCAAACACGATCTTGTCCTCTTCCGCACATTTACTTATTTTCAGAACAGCCTCAATCTTTTCTATCCAGCGTGGAGCTGCAATAGGTTCTTCATTGCCCGAGAATTCTATTGGCTTACAGGACCAGAATTCTTTGTAAGAACAACCGTAAGGCACGGTTCTTCTTCTTTTGGGAATGGGCATTTGAAGTAATGGTCCATTGTTCACGCTATGTTCTGGTTCAATTGGTCGCTTACTGCTATGTTTACTTTTATTATTCGCTTCTTGAACCGTTTGAAGAATAAATGGCATTGCATCTATAATTCCTTGTGCCACTATATGTTGGATAGCACTATTATCCACTTGATTTCCATTGTTATTGATGCTTGGATGTTCATTAACCACGTTAATGTTACTCTGGTTATCGTTATTCAGATTTCCTTGATTTTCTTCGTCGGCCATCTGAATTTTAAACATTTACTCCATATTAATATCACAAGATAATAAGTAATATCATAATTCACATGACACGCAGTCTAGCCCAAAAATGTCGATCATTGCGACTTGTACTCTATTTTCATATACTATGCGTCTATTACACACTAGTACTGAAATAAAGATTACAATACCAACAGAAATAGAATCACACTAATAGTAATATGCATCCGTACACACATATTTTATTATTATTATTATTATTATTATTACTATTATTATTACTACTACCGTTTCCTCCATTCTCACATTCATGGATATGGATTTATCCAAAAATCCATATTGCGCTCATCGTATTTCCATACGAGATGCTCTCCCACCTGTCTCATCCTCTCACTGCTTTCTAAAATTTCCTCCCCGAAAGTCCTAAGTTCTTGGACGTTTTCTGCACTCATTGGGGGTGCAGGTTCTCGGACTGGGTTTGGAATCTGGGTGCGGTTTCCTGATATGGGGGTAAAAGTTCCTGAAATTGGTAAGGATCCTCTAAGATCTCCCTAATGTAGTTATTATGGTAATAGGGATCTAAAGGGTCCATACCTGGGTAGGCTTCTATATTCTGTATGGGTGGATATTCCTAGATAGGGTAACGTTGCACAAATTCCCTATTATCGTCCCACCAAGGGTCGTAATTTGGATCTAAGGGGTTTGGTGCAGGTACCCTAGAGATTTCTTCTGGGTTAAAGTCATACATCTCCACTTGGTTGTCAGGGTTTTCTATTTCCATGGGTTGTTCTGGGTTTTGTGGTTGTGGGGCTACTAATTGTTCCAGACTCGGGTCAGCAGCAGTTGTAGCTAGGATATGAAAATTGGCTAGGCTTCTATTGAGCATATCCTGTGTATGGGCATCTGACTCTCGCTTAGCAGCTGCTAAAACTCTTTGCTGTTGCAACTTTCGCATTCTTTTCCTACGAGCAAAGGCTTCCTTACTGAACCATCCTCGTTTCTTATTAGGAAATGGCTCTTCAGATTGAGCTCTAAAGGCAAATATTCCTTCCTCCTGATCAGCAGAATACCCCGAAAGGGCAGGCTGTGATGATGTACCCTCACTCCTAGGTGAATCAGATAACTGACGATTCACGTCTGATGGTCCTTGATCACTCATACTGAAAACTAACAAATAGTCAAATAACACATAACACATAATTACAGTTATGCACGTATTTCCGTAATTTATTTCCTAACACAAATTTTAAAATTTTAAGTGTCAGCAGAACACTTCTTTGGCTCAGACTAGTGGCTAGGCTCTGATACCACCTTCTGTCGCAACCCCCGATCCCTTATTCTTGGGAACGGGCGGACGCGATCTCAGAGTTTAGGTGGTATCAGTTATTTTAGTCATGCAGCGGAATTTACATCAGGACCGTAGTTAGGAAATTGTTTATCAGAGTAAAACCACCTCATTTAATATTAATAATCACATGGGTAAAACCCAAATTTCTTATTACAATACATTTATAGGGATAAACCCTATTTTATTTAAATTTAAAACATCGTTTATTTGGTAACTTTTATAGCCACATTTTCCCAAGCCTTCAGTGCTCTCCAGCTGGCTTTTTATTAATTGGCTGTCACATTGGGTTACCTGAAACGTGTTTTAAAAACATTTGTCAGTCGGAAATACTGGTGAGTGAATCCCAGTTTAATCAAGTTTAAATAAAAAGTCACGGTGAACAGTATTGAGAGCGATCACATTGTTTATGTCTACACAATTACTCCATTTGGTACTATCAATCCACTGACTTGTGGGTCATATTACACATTGTCTAACTCATTGTCCAATGGTAACGTACTGTCAACCTTGACTTACTACTCACAGTGTAGTAAATTTTGTATACAAAACCCCAACATACCGACAGTAATTGAAGAACTACAAAGACTCAATCACCGCTTAATCGCATTGTAAAACATTTAAGGTTTTGTAAAATATTACAAAAAGGTTATCAAAAAGTGGATAAACTCACATTGCTATCTTAGGCTTCTCGTAAGGGTTTCCTGGATATAATCTATAATTTATACAAATGTACATTGGTTAGTATCATAACCCTTTGAAATTATTAATGATACCCTCCCCGAGACGGCATTCCAACAACTACGTCGGGCAGAACCACGACAGTTGTTACGGAACCCTAAATCAATCGGGCAGCGTAACTATTACGAAACTGAGGTTATAATACTTACAACGGAGCAGAACCTCGCTAATTAGGGGTATAATACCCGACTATAATGCCTCTAATTCAGAAATTGTGATTTGAGAATTGAGAATGAGCGACGGAAAACGAAAACTGATGCGTTCTATTTATAGTTGCAAAACCCGACTCTCACGCGGCCCGCGTAAAGCACAGGCCAGGGTTACGCGGCCCGCGTCAACCCTGGTCAACATGTAGCTTGTCCCGGTCACCAAGTAGACCCGCCACGATGTCGACACGTGTCAGCACCGGATGTCTCCACGTTTAATGATCTCTCGCGGCCCGCGTCAAAGTAAGCTTAAGCTTACGTGACCCGCTTGAACTAAAGAAATCAGCGGAGTCTGTTCCAGCCTTGATACCGCCCGCGTGAGATGTTGGGGTGGGTCTACGCGGCCCGCCTCAACTCCATTTTTCTTATTTTTAATTTATTTTATATGTTATAATCTATTTCGGGCTCGGTTTTCACATACAGGGTGTAATATAAGACATCTTGGGATATTTTAAGATATAATAGGGTGTCGTAAAATGAAAGTGTTGGTTTTACCGAGGGTTGTTACATCATTTATACTAGGTTTTTACCCCAATGGTCCCTTGACTTTAATAACCCAACTTATGTCATGATGTTTTTAAAAGAATATAACTTTACAATTAACTAACTAGGTTAGTTTATATCTTTTCTAACTTTAAGGTTCAACGAGACTAACTGGATTATCACAAAAGTTTTAAATTTACAAAAGTAGTTAGTTTAATTAATTTAAAAAAAGAATAAATAATTATATTTATAATGAATTAAATTAAAGATAAAAGATTTTTCGACAACTCAACCGATTATAATTTTAAAAGAGCCAAGCTTCTAAAAATAGATTTTTTTATTCGAATTCTAATTAGGAAAGTTATGAAAACGCGGAGCGTTACAGTCTCCCCTCCTTTAGGAAATTTCATCCCGAAATTTATTCAAGAGGGAGTCTCGAAAGGGTTTTTGGCAAACCGAAGAGGATTGTTTAAAATTGAGGCTTTGGAGTTTGAGACAACGAAGAATAATCGAGGTACAACTGTACAAGGGTGAACGATTGATCTAATAAACGATTATGAGTATAAGAATAGCATAAGTAACGGATAGACGAAAGTAGCGTGTTAATAATGAGGTCTCGTCGTGGATAATCAGATGTAATGCGTTTGTGAGTTGTTTAAAGTTTGTATTAGGTCCAAAAAGTCTACAAAACACTGAATTTCTCATGGCACGTTTTACAAAAGTTTGGTAACATGGTGAAAACACTTATATATAGGAAGTACCAGCGGCGTATCCACCATGTTTTAACCACATGACGTCCGTTTCATTAGTCGGTGTCATGTTACGTTCCGTGTCTTACCATACACAGTAGTACACTCCATGATTCTCATGCGCCTACCACTATAATCCCGTGTGCACCCGCGATTATACTGGTCGTCGCATGATCCGCATAGCTTGTACTAGTTGTGTATGAATCAGGGTGTATATAGATTTGAAAAATAAAAAAAAATGTGTACGTATAAGAATGTAGTATATAAGCAAGTCCATGCTTAAGTATGTGTGGGACCCACGTAAGCGAATCCCTCGGATTTCCGCTCGCGTACGGGTACGAGTGTATGAGTCATGAGTATGAATGTAAGCATGAGCATAAGTATAAGTATAACGTGTATGAAAGGGAGTATAAAATGTGAGTACAAACATGAGTTTAAGTATAAACACAAAGCGTATGAGTATGACTACGAGTATAAGTGTGAACATAGGATGTATGGAGCATAGACATGAACGTGAATATAGGTGCAAAACATGAAGGTTTAAATATGAACAAGATATATATGTATGAATATAAGTGTAAACAAAGTTGTATAAGTGTATTGAAAACATAAAATGTATACGTGAACATGAA